>MU105575.1:1177863-1534625 GCA_012274485.2 Sinapis alba
ACAGAAGGACGAAGCACATAGAGATCAAGTACCATTTCGTGAGAGAAGTTGAGAAGAAAGGAATCATTGAACTAAAGTATTGCAAAGGGGATGATCAGCTCGCAGACATTCTCACAAAGGCATTGGGCGGTTCAAGATTTGAAGATCTCAGGAAGCAGCTTGGAGTGAAGTCGAGATATGATTAAGGAGGAGTGTTAAACTATATAATCTAATCTCTCCTTAATACATTTACATAAGTTAGTTATTACACAAAGAGTTGTAACTCTTCATGTTGTGTCTTTTAGTATGAAGAGTTGTGTCTCTTATACTTGCAATGATTCGATCTCTATATAAAGGTCAATCATAAGTTGTAAACAATATCACAGAATCTCAATAATATAAAAGTATTTCCAGACAAGTTAAGAAAATTCGTAACTTGGAAAATAAGCCTGAAACGTCTATCTTATTCTTTATTTTTCGCATTCGTGTGTAACACACTGTGATCGTTGTGTAACACAAGCGGTTGATAAAAGATTAACAAGAATGTGCTCCTAGAGACTTCACCTCTTCCTGCAAACTCATGTACTTTAATAAGTATAGAAACAAGTGTAAACAGTGGACAGTCTTTGCTTACCTTCCACGCTTCTATAGCCTCTAAACTATCTTGAACACACTCCATGACAGAAACAGAGATTCTAGTTTTAGTTCTTGATGAGGTGTTGTCATCGATGGAGCCCTTGTAGAATGTTCGAACAGAGCAATCCTCCCCATTTATAACCCTCTCTTTTCTGAAGTTATTCGTTGCTTTCTTCAATTCCGTGACGCTGAAGACTCTCAGATCCTCGTTTTCTTTATCCATTTTTATACATATTGAATGACGTATTTTAATATTATTATTCATATATTGTAAAACAAAACAAAAAAAATGAGTTTAAAACAGAGATATGTACACCAACTTGGTGTGCTGAGGAGAGGCTCGTAAGCAAATGAAAGAGGATCTTCTTCCATGAGAGGCTTTAGAACGTTTCCCATTGTTGATGAAGGTGATTTTAATCAGTAGATTCTTTTTGGTTTTCAAGATTTTAACACATCTTATGTGTGTTCTTATAAAGAGGTTGAAAATGATTTATCAATCTTTATAAAAAAATTAGTTGGCAATTGCTCACTTAGGCAAAAAGAAAGGAGAACAAGAAACCACAATATTAACTAGGATTATAGCCATGTAAGGCAGTTATGGGGAAACAAATGATCAGACTTATGTAAATAATAACTTAAACGCGTTTTGCTCATTTTTAGATAGTAATTGACTTATGTGGCCTAGGTTGGAGAAAATGTGGTATCATCGAATAGCCTTTGTGGAATGTTCGATCAGAGCTATTACTTCTAGATATAGCAAGATGAAATATTCGTCTCTGCATTTAAATTTTTAATATTTATGATCATTCGGCCTTAAACTAATTAAGAAAAATATATGTATTGAGCATTTTGTTTCAAAACAAATTATTGAGCATTTAGTTCTTAGTTTATAATTGTTTGAAGCCTTATAAATCTTAGAACCGATCCTAGTTACAACCTGTTTACAACCGTGTCTTGTCTGAACTTCTTTGTTGCTTTTTTCAGTTCTGCCAAGGTATTGTTGACTTATTTGCTTAGTTTGATGGGAAAAGGAGGCGGATTTGATCTTCTAAGTCCAAGCATTTTCGCTTTTTATTGACTTTTCAGTTTAAGGGATGAATGTAGAGAAAAGTTTCCAAAAAGGATAGGTATGAAATGAAGATAGTGAAAACCTTCCCAAATAAGTTCCCAACGAGTATTGTTAATAATTTGATACCAACTGTGCTAATTATTCAAGATACATGATTGAGATAGTTCCTTAGATGATGTAATGGATAATCATACAGACTCAACCTTCTAATAGTAACACATTTTCTTACTATTTGAACGTGTAACGATTTCAACTTTTCCGAAGGTTCCATGCACAAGCGATCAGTCATGTGAAATTTTGTGTATATATCCAATTGAGTCGTTTATCATTGTTTCATTTATGTATTGGCCGGTCAGCCACTACTAGAAAACATAAATTTAGTAACTATTTTTGCAACTACAATAATAGTTGCAACTATATGTAACTCATTTTTAACGATTTTGCAACTGTTTTGTAACAACGGAAATTAAATCGTAAATAAGTTGCAAAAGTGTTACCAAAGTAGGTGGTCATAAAACAGTTGCTTTATTGTAACGAATTTAAAACCCATTTGCAATTAAACAGCATAGTCGCAAAGTAGTTGCAATAGTACAACTAAAGTGCAACCACGTATATAGTTGGAAATATCGAGTTACAGAGTAGTTGCAAATTTAGTTAGAATGTCGTTGTCACAAAAACGTTGCAATCGTTAGTGACGAATTTGCAACTAAGTTGGTGTGCACATGTTTTTTGCACGATACCCATAAGTAGTTGTACCTACTTTTAGCAACTATTTCCTTCGAAGTTGCAAAACAGTTGCAAATGTTTGTCTATTTAAATCAAGTCCATTCTCCTATCATTTCCCCAACACGTATTAAAAAAAAAAACTTTATCTTACACACACCAAAATTATCATCAAAAGAAAAACTATTGTATTTCAAAAATGGCAGACAATTATAATTATTGGAAAGCTCGTGAGTGGATGTACAAAAGGATCGACGAAAGGACGAATAATATCTCAGCCGAGTTTTCAGCAGGGGTGGAAGAGTTTATGAATTTTGCAAATAGCCAGCCATTAGCACAAAGCAGTGGCGGTAAGTTTTACTGCCCTTGTACTGTATGTAGAAATGATAAATTTCTTACGGGGCGTAAAATTTGGAATCATCTATATACCAGAGGTTTTATGCCTGAATATTATGTTTGGTATATGCATGGGGAACAACTGAATATTGACTTAGGAACAAGTCATGTTAATTCAAATCATCCTAGTGGCAGTCAAACTGAAGTTAGTAATGTAGATGATAGATACGTCGACATGGTGAATGATGCATTTCATGATACATCTGTTTATGCTAATTATCATCAAGAGGAAAGTTATCAAAATATGGAAGAGCCTAATAACGAGTCAAAAAAATTTTACGATATGTTAGAAGCTGCAAAACAACCATTGTATGATGGCTGTCACGAAGGTCACACTCAACTATCTTTAGCTTCTCGATTCATGAATATCAAGTCGGATAATAATTTGGGTGAAAAGTGCATGGACTCGTGGGCAGAACTTTTTACAGAATATCTACCGGCGGACAATCAAGCAACTGGTTCTTATTACGAGACCGAGAAATTGATGCGAAATTTGGGGCTCCCATATTATACAATTGATGTGTGTATTAACAATTGTATGATCTTCTGGAAAGAAGATGAAAAATGGGATAACTGTCAATTTTGTGATGCACCACGATATAAGCCCAGGGAGGGACGAACCAAAATACCATTCAGCCGTATGTGGTATTTACCTGTTGCTGATAGACTAAAGAGAATGTATCAAAGCGAGAAGACTGCGGCTGCAATGAGATGGCATGCTGAGCACGAAGCAGAGGAAGGAGAGATGTGTCATCCCTCTGATGGAGCGGAGTGGAAAAACTTTCAGCAACTACATCGTCGTTTTGCTGATGAACCCCGCAATGTTTACTTGGGCTTATGTACCGATGGATTTAATCCATTTGGCATGTCCCGTAATCATTCATTATGGCCTGTAATCTTGACGCCATATAACTTACCTCCTGGAATGTGTATGAATGAAGAGTACTTGTTTCTTACAATTCTGAATTCTGGTCCAAATCATCCTCGTTCTAGTCTTGATGTTTTCCTTCGACCTCTTATTGATGAGCTGAAGGAATTATGGAGTGATGGAGTCGAGGCATTTGATGATGATGCCATGGTCACAACAATTGAAGAAATTCTAGTTGATCATTTGGCAGACGAAAGAAATCTGTTCGAAGAGATTGATTTTGATGCTGGAGATGCTGAAGTGGAAGATGAATTTCAGTGTAATCTATCTTCTTCTTCTGATGATGATGATGATGATGCTGATGAAGAATAATATTTATGTATTATATATTTGTGTTTATGTATGATAATATTTTGTATTGCACGTAATTTATATATTTTAAAACAGAGTTACAAATGAGTAACAAATTTTCATACATACAATTTTTGTGACTGATTTTAGACTACGTATTTTTTATTAGTTGCAAGATAGTTGCAAAATTTATTAATATTATAATGTACAAAACTTTGATTGGTCACATGCACTTAGTAAACTAACAATCCAAAACAAAAACTATAGTTTCAAAAAATTTGTGTAACACTATTTTTATGGAATGTGTATGCTTTTGGTTTCAAGTAACTTCTTTAACTTCATTTGGCAACTAATGTGACACTAATTTTTTTTGTTTTATCACATAATTGAAACTATTAAATTTATTTTGTTGCTCTATAGTTGCAAATATTTTTTTAAATATATATGTTATCTTGATTATTCCACTTGTTTAATAATAATACTATAGGCTGATAAACCCAATAAAATCAATACTTAAAAAATGTTTACTGGTTTTCATAACTATATAAGAGAAAATATAACATTTATTTTATATCACTCATAATTATATAAGAGCCAATATAATAAGTATTTCATAAAGTATTGGTTAATAAAATATTAATTTTAATTTGTAACTAAGTTACAACTTTTTTTTTTAATATGTAGTTGCTATGTAGTGTCAAATATTTGGCACGTATTTCATTAACCGCCAAAATCTCAGAGTAAATTACTTACCCCTTCTAATACGACTACGTTTAGAGTAGTTTATTAAAAAAAAAAAAATTAATCACCACCTTTATCCTAACCTAATCGCTTCTCTTCTCACAAAAAGGGGCCGATGTCTGGAGTAGGTAGATCAGTGAAAGGTCGCGGCGGAGCGAGAGGTTCGATTCGCGGTGGGGCTCGTGGTGGAAGTCGTGGTGGGAGTCAAGCTGGTGGCGTTAATGGCTCTTCCGGAAGAAGTTACTCCGCCTCCAACCCGAGCACGTCTAATCCAAGAGACTCGGTGTCTCTCCCTGTTCGATCTGTCCCGGAGCATTCACCGCCGTCGGAGACTCGGCGTCAGCCACCACCCTTGTCTGCTTCTTCACCGGCTCGTGCTGGTTCGTCTTCCCCGGAACAAGACCCGACGGAACAACACCCGCAAAACCCACATCCTCCACCGCGTCAGAATCCGTTGACGTTGGATGACCTGCTTGCAATGCCTGGCCGTGAAAACTATCTCCCTGTCTTATCTCTTGTTCCAAAAGAAGGAACTACTTGGTAAAGAAGTTCTTTTTATACATATAGTTTGGTTTCTGTATCTGTTTGACTATTATTATCTGAAGGTAATAGTTATGGATGATTCTCTTGATATGATTTCACTCACTTAAATTCTATCAGTTTGTTCATTACATAACAATATTAAAATAGTGAAATTGGAATGAAATCTTTGTATTTGCATTCTTCTCTGACACTTTTATGTCTTTCAATGTATAACAAATGTTCTTAACTTGTAACAACTTCATTCTTTTCATATTGTAGGTTTGATCGTGATGGTGGGAAGTTGACTCGAAAAATCTCTAAGCTCTTGAAAGCCAAGTTTGATGATGCATATTATTGCTGGACAGAAACGCCTCCTCACATCCAACGTCGTTATTTTGAAGACTTTGCGGTACTATCTTCTTCACTTAGCAGAACTTGTTTTTTGTCTGAATTTCTTACTACTTACATACTAGTTTGTTTCTGTGTAGCAAGGACACCATTGGGATAGCTCCATCACCACACTCGTCCGAGATGAATTTGAAATCATTTGTCTTAATCGGATGAAAGGCATGGTGTGTCAAGCAAAGAGGAAAGGCACACGACCAAGTTGGATTGGAGATACATTGTGGAAAAAAATGTGTGCGTACTGGGCCACTGATGCAGCCAAGAAAAAGAGTGAAACCGCATCAACCTCTCGAAACTCAGACCGTGGTGGACTTGGGCCATTCAAGCACTTTGGAGGACAAATGTCTTTCTTACGGATTCAGCAAAAAATGGTAACATACATGATCACTAACTTAGTATATTAAGTTTTCATCTTTATCAGTTTTAAGTTCTTTTTTATTTTTTTAGGAAGAAGAATTGGGCAGACCTGTGAGTCTTGGAGAAGTGTTTTTAAAGACTCATACAAAGGCTGACGGGACTTTTAGTGATCTGAAGGCTCAGCAGATCGCCCAAGCTTATGAAAAGAGAGTAGATGAGAAGATGTCCCAGGCTGAACAAGACAATTGTGCAAATGGGGGTGATAGTTCATACATTCCAGAACTTTCACACACTGAAATGAATGAGATCTTTCTTGAGGTAAGTCATATAAATTTTTGTAAATTTTATAATCTACTTTTTACCTATTACTATGTTAAAATGTTCATTATTTCAGACTACTACTTTGGATATGAGAGGACATGAGTATGGACTTGGTAGCCTTCTTCCACTATATGGCAACAAAAAGAGAAAAGGAGGCCCTGGAAGTTCAACTTCTTCTGCATTTGCACACTTGCAAGAACAACTTGAAGCTGCTGAACTTCGGATTGAAGAGCAAGCAGCGGCCAATGCTCGACGTGACGCAGAAGTGGCAGCAGCCAATGCTCGACGTGATGCTGAAACAGCTGCTCGAGTTGCAGACCAAGAAAGCCAGATCAATACTTTGAAGATGCTGGTCACTTATATGCGAGGTAAAGACCCATCATTCTCGGAGTTTATGACTGCAGCTTCTCTAGCCCAGACAACTACTACTCTGCCATAAGTAGTTTATAAGTTCTTTTTTGGTTGGCACATAAGTTCTTTTTTGGTTGGCACATAAGTTCATAAGTTATTTTTTGGTAGGCAATGCTTAGTATTTGATAACTTCTTTTTGGTTTTGAAAAGATAAGTTGTTGCCATTTTGTATAAAAACATATCTAAGTAGTTTGTACTTTAAGGTTTAAGGAATTCAAAAGATGTTCCAGATTAAATATCAGAATCAGATTTTATTAATATTCTAGTTTTAAATTATAATTTTAGCAGCCAAATATATAATTTTTGTTGTTACAAATTAGTGACCATGATTGAAACTACACTGCCACAACATTAACAAGTTTATAGTTGCATAATAGTCCCTGTATTTTGCACCTACACTAGAAAAGTTGCAAAATAGTCATTCGGTTTTGTAACGATTTTGCAACTGCGAAAAACTCAGTAGTTGCAAATCAGTCTCTCGAAATATAACAACTCAGTCGCATACTAGTTGCTAAATTTTGTAACGCATTTGAGACTACCAAATATTATACAGTTGCTTATATGTCACTAATATAAGTAACTAAATTAAGACTTCAATAAGTAAAATAGTAGCTAAGTTACGATAAATATTTGTGGAAAAAAAACAGTTGCTACTTAGTCACAACAATATAAATATTTGTAACCTTTCTTGGAGTTATTCTATAGTGGCTAAAGTGCAACTAATTTTGCAGTGTCAAATTAATTGCAAATTATCAACGGATTTGCAACCATTTCTATTTGCGACGAAGGATTTGTAACTATATAACGTAGTTGCAAATGAGTTACAAAACTCTTTTTTACAACTATTAAGTATCTAATTCGCAAGTTGCAAAATCAAAGTTTTCTTGTAGTGAGCTTGTCTATGAACTAGTTAGTCTATTATGGAGTAAATTTAGATTCATACTTTTTCTTAAAAACACTTTAAACCGGTGTAACACAAAGACTTCATGGGAGGTCACCCATATTACTTTTGTTCAAACACGTTTAACCGCATAGTTTTGATAGGATTTGATGCATTAAAGTTTAATTTAAAAATTCTTGTTTTTTAATGTAAATTGTCAATATCAATTTAAAAGTAGTAGCTCATGTATTTTTGTGGTGATATTTGCGAAATAAATGTGAACTCCATCAATAAACATGACTGGATCATTATTGTGACAACAAAAAGATGGAGGTTTCATTTTTCATACTTGATTTAACACTCTGAAGTTCCTCTTTGTTAAGAGAGTGTAGTGGCTATATGCATGTTGTTGGCACGTGATTCAGAAATTGAGCATGACGGGGTGGTTTTGGATTTTCATGACAAGGCCGCGTGGGCCGTTTAAGCCGCCGTTAAATATGGATGGAAGACAAGATTTTCATCCGTCACTGCCTGAGAAGTTTGACGTCGGTCAGCTCAAGTGGGACGTTAACCGCCACGGGAAAGAAGCAGAAGACTCGGTCCACACTCACATGCCTCTACTCTTAACATTCTCAATCGCTTATGAACTTAACGAGTACAAACTTTTTTTTGTTTAAGAATGATATATAACCCCTGACAGCAGATATAACACTCTTTGATCTTCTCTTATGCAACATCGACTAAATCCCAAAAGAGTGAGTCACGGCCCCATGTGGATACGCAAACCACATCAGTGGCATAAACCCGTAAATTGTAGCAAAACCTAGAGGTATTTTTCAAGTTGAAAAATCTATATAAGCAATTGTAGCTCCTCTCATAATCTCCCATAATTTTATCAAAATATATATCTCCGTTTCCCTAAGTCTTTCTACTTTGGTCGTTTACGATGAAAGGAGGCAACGTCTCGGTTCTCTTTGTTCTTCTCATCTCCAGTACCGTCACCTCCGTCTTCTGCTTCCGCGACGGTAATCATTAGTTACATCCATGCATACACTCTTTCATGTGTTATGATTGCATCTTCTTTTGATATAGAGTACTACTTTGTTTTTTAAAGCTTAATTGTGTTTGCGTCAATGAAAAAGATCCTGTTAACCTTCTCACCAAAGTCTGTATCTGACACATTTTGACAAAAAAACACTAAGCAAAACAAGTCTGGTCGGGGAATTTTTTAATTTTGTAAGTCGGTTTAGTTTCATTTACCTTTTTGCCCATTTCTGTCACACACTGAAGGTCATATTAAATCAAGTACATAAAGTGGGTCCAATTACAAAATCTACTGTTTTTTTTTTTTTGAATAAATTCACTGAAATAGTGATTTTTTTTGACCAAAATCAAGTTAAACCAAATAAATGTGAATAAACTCATTGAAACTGAGGGCAATTTCGTAATTTTCAGGAATGTTACCAAACGGCGGTTTCGAGCGAGGACCAAAACCATCGGACATGAAAGGAACAAGAGTGATAAACAAGAACGCGATACCAAACTGGGAGCTCTCTGGCTTCATCGAATACATCAAGTCCGGTCAAAAGCAAGGAGACATGCTCCTCGTCGTCCCCGCTGGAAAATTCGCAGTTCGGCTAGGCAACGAGGCATCGATCAAACAAAGACTTAACGTGACGAAAGGAATGTACTACTCTCTCACTTTCAGTGCCGCAAGGACTTGTGCTCAAGACGAACGGCTCAACATATCCGTTGCACCTGACTCGGGCGTTATTCCTATTCAGACGCTGTACAGTAGCAATGGGTGGGACCTATACGCTTGGGCGTTTCAGGCTGAGAGTGACGTGGCAGAGATCGTGATTCATAATCCTGGCGAGGAAGAACATCCTGCTTGTGGACCGCTTATTGATGGTGTGGCAATCAAGGCTCTATACCCTCCTAGACCTACTAATAGTAAGTTTGTGTGTTATTTATTACTATATGTGGACGTGTTTATATCTACTACTCTCTATGTTTCATAATACAACATAAGTTGTTTTATAGTGTTTTTTTTATAAGTTTATATATCTATACAACTTTTGTATTTATTAGATATTATGTAATCAACTGATTTATGCAGATTTTTTATTATTATTAGTTGAATTATATCAAATTTATATATTAAGATATTTTTTGAAAAAGTGACAATTAATTTTTTAATTTGATGATTTTAGTAAAAAATATCTATTAGGAAACATATGGAATATTAGTCCTAGAAAGTCTCTTTCATAAATCATAATGTGATCTGTCATACTTACAACTATATGTGCTTGTTAGCTAGTAATAGACTAATAGTCAGGGCTTAATATTTGAAGTAGATGCATAAATGTTCTTAGAATCTTGACTAAGAACATATGTTTTTCAATGGATTGGTTACCTGTATATCTATGTATTGTGGTTTGCACCCAAAAATATGTCTATGTTTGTGATATGTGGCATATGTTGGCCAAGACCAATATATGAACTAATCAGTTGATGTTTTTTTCTATGAAATGAAACAGAGAATATATTAAAAAACGGAGGATTTGAAGAAGGTCCCTACATAATCCCAAACGCAACAACCGGTGTTCTGATACCTCCCTTCATAGAAGATAACCACTCTCCTTTACCCGCTTGGATTGTAGAATCACTCAAAGCCGTCAAATACGTTGACGTGGAACACTTCTCTGTCCCACAAGGCCGTCGAGCCGTGGAGCTGGTCGCGGGGAAAGAAAGCGCAATCGCTCAGGTGGCTAGGACCATCGTAGGGAAGAGTTACGTGCTCTCGTTTGCGGTTGGAGATGCTAACAACGCGTGCAAAGGTTCGATGATAGTAGAGGCGTTTGCGGGTAAAGACACTTTAAAGGTTGCTTATGAGTCGAAAGGGAAAGGAGGTTTCAAACGTGCTTCTTTGAAGTTTGTGGCGGTTTCGAACCGCACTAGGGTTATGTTTTATAGCACGTTTTACGCGATGAGAAGTGATGATTTCTCGTCGCTGTGTGGTCCTGTGATCGACGATGTTAAGCTCCTCAACGTTCCTAAGCCCTGAAATGGTTTTATACCGAAAGAGTGGTTGTGGTCTTGTGGTGTTAGGGTTTTATATAAGACTCTATTTTCTTGTATGACAAGGCTGAAGAAATCATGATGTCTTTTTATTACTACATATATTTGGTGTTTTAGGATTTCAGGTGATTTACGAGATTAATAAAAGTTTAATATAGAGATATCTATATGATAGTATGATTCAGAATTAATGATGATAAGAATTTGCCTTTTAAATTTGATATTTTTGGTTTACGAACGTGTATTAAGTCTGTGTGTGTACTATTAAGTGATCAAACCATTTAAATAGACAAATATGTATAGCTAACTCCCATCTCTCTCTGAGCATGTGATTTCCTAGGAGTAAAATACATTGTGAAGATTTAAAACTAGCTGTAATTAATTTGAGTAAGAAGATATATTTTGTGATTCACAATGAACTTAAGATCTTTAGATAATTATACTCCTACCGTCTTTTAATACATGATATTTTTTTAAAAAACTTGTTGCAAATTACATAATGTTTATAATTTTCAAGATAAAATTTATTAACAACTAATAACATTATGCGGTCTATTTTATTATTGGTCAAATTATGAGTATTTGTTTGTATAAGTAATGACATTTTTATTTAGAAAATGTAAAAAATAAATAATTTTTTAATGTATGTGTCTATTTTGAAAATGTTATCTATTAAAAAACAGAGAGAATATTAGAATAACAGCAATTTGATATGCTTTTACAAAACAAAATATTTAAGGCCACAAATACGATTGTCCCCGGTTTGGAGAAATTTGTCTATGGCATATGCACCAAACTTGTTGGAAAATAAAAAGAACAACCTGAGAGGTAGTATAGTCTAAAGGCCTTTTTCGTAAATGTAATATGGGCTTTATTCTTAAGCCCAGTATCTCAATATATAAGTCACACGTGCGATCCACATCGAGCGAGGAGGAGCACACAGTTTTATATCACCAAGTAAAAGAAGAAGAAGAAGCCGATAATCCGCGCCTCATCCGGATTTGTTCATTAGGGTTTCATTCTTATCTCTTGCGAAACCGCCGAATAGCTTCATCTACAGGCTCCTGTTGATTCGAGCCGCTAACTTTTTTTTGTATTCAGGTAAATCTATGTGAGATTGATTGATTGGTTTCGATTTAATGGATTTTGTTTAGAATTGAAAGCTTTTGGTTCAGTGATTTTGGATTCGAATCAATATGTTGCATGCTGTTGAATCAATCGATCTTCTGTATTAGCTTATTGCCTACACATGTTTCTGGCGAATTTTTCGTTTTTTTTCTTCTCTTTCGATTTCAATTATCGGATTTAGTTGATTCCGCTGTGATAATTGAGGTCGTGATATCAGCTAAAGATGTATTTTTTCGTGTATGCCTCTCCTTATCGTAACGAGGGCAGGTTTCAAGCATTAAGATTGATATGGGAGAAAACATTGACTCTTTTGTTTGTTTGTTTGTTAACCTCCTCACAGCTTGTTGAGGTGAATGGTCTCTCTCTGCGGATTAAGAAACTTATAAAGAATCAAAACTTCGATGGAAATGGCGGAGTTAGGCAGGTCCATGCAGCTAGCAGGGAAGCGAAGCTCACCACCTGAAACCACTTTAAGCGGTACTGCGTCGGAGGCACCAAACAAGCAGTGTCGACCATGGTTACAGCCATTGTCTCCAGCAAGCAATGGGATTCTGCATATTCCCACCAATGCGCTTTCTCAACAGACCCTTAATTCCCTCATGCATGGCAAGAATGTGACGCTTATGGACTCTGCTCTACAGAAACCTGGGAACCATCCGAATCCCCTCATGCATGGCAAGAATGTGTCGCTTATGGACTCGGGTCTCCAGAAACCTGGGAACCATCTGAATTCGCTCATGCATGGTAAGAATGTGTCGCTTGTGGATTCTGCTCTCCAGAAACCTGGGAACCATGTTGTAAACAAGAAACAGCATATCCCACCTCGAGGGTCAGTGAAACCGATGCATGACGTAAATGAGACTGTGAGGTCTAAAATGAGGGAGTCATTAGCGTCTGCTTTGGCTTTGGTTCAGCAACATGATGAATTCCTGAAAGGGGAAGAAAATGTAAAGCGTGGAGAAACCCCTGTGGTGAATCCGGAGAGTACTCAAAGTTTTCAACCTGCCTCACCTGCTAGCTTCAGTATCCCTATAGGCGAAGGAGCCATGTCGGTATTTCCCTCCGATGTTGAAAGATCTGTGCAGAAGGACGGCGAGATTCCCGTCGACATCAGGATGGAAGATGTTAATCAGTCTGATGGACTTAAGTCTCAATTTGACGAGGTTTTCCCTCGAGATGAAGTTCCTTTTACAGATATTATTTTTTCCAACGATGACCTTTTACAGGGTAATGAACTCTCATGGGTTCTGGACAATGTTTCAGATCTTGGCGAGACAAATGGTTTTGGAACCGATGGTGAAAAGTCATTTCAGGATCCAGAACTTTTGGCTTCTAAAATTGAAATGGAACTGTTTAAGCTATTTGGAGGTGTGAACAAAAAATACAGAGAGAAGGGAAGGTCCCTCTTATTCAATTTGAAAGATAAGAACAATCCTGAGCTAAGGGAAAGAGTTATGTCTGGAGCGATCTCTGCTGAGAGGTTGTGTTCAATGACAGCCGAAGAACTGGCTTCTAAGGAGCTTTCTGAGTGGCGACAAGCCAAAGCAGAAAAGATGGCAGAGATGGTTGTCCTGCGGGATACAGATATTGATGTCAGACGTCTGGTTAGGAAAACGCATAAAGGTGAGTTCCAAGTTGAAATTGATCCCGTTGACAGTGGCATGGTAGATGTCTCTGCTGGTATCACCTCACGTAGCAGACGTCGACCCAAAGCCAAAACTCAATCTACCGAAACCACTCTCAATGATAAGACAGTAAAAACTGATCAAACAACATCACGTGATACTCCTCCGTCAACTGAAGAGATCGATCCCATGCAAGGTTTGGCCATGGATGATGAGTTGAAGGACGTGGAGTTTCTTCCACCGATTGTATCGCTTGATGAATTCATGGAATCCCTGGACTCTGAGCCTCCATTTGAAAGTCCACATGGTAATTCTGAAATGCAGGTGTCTGCGTCCGAGAAAAGTGACTCCGAAGCTGGGCTACACTCAAAATCTCCGAAAGGATCTCCGAAGGAACTAAGTGACAAAGATTCTCCTAAACCGAACCCCGAGAAGATTGATGAAGTTTCTCCAAAATCTGACGTCAGTGTCAAAGTTGTTGATGATGTCTCCGGACTTGAGAAAACTCCTTCGCTTGTAGATATCAAGGGAGAAAAAGTATGGCATGGATTACTGCAACTGAGTATGTCTTCCGTAGTCCCTGTCACTGGAATTTTCAGAAGGTAAGTTCTTATCACGTAAACTGTTATTATAAAACTACTTATTTTATTTCTTTGATACTGTCTTCTTTAGGCATAGACAATTTATTTCTTTCTTTAATGTTAATAGTATGTATTCCTTTGAACACTGAGTACTGTTAAACTACTAGATTGGTATTTTAATAAGCTTAAGATTAGTTTTTTTAATTGCTAGCGTAATTGAAAAGGAGCTCAGTGTGAGATACTGATAAGAGTTCATTAGAGGAGTAGGGAATGCTGTAGAGTCCTTGCCTGGGTTTAATGTTCTCATTTGTATCAGTTTATCATGGTAGTTTCAGAGAGAAATCAGTTTCTGTTCTTATCGTTCTTATCAGATAAACTTGTGCAAAATCACCTTGATATTATTGTTGGTTCCTTATTGTGTTAAAGATTATATACTCAGACTTGAATCTTTAGTTCAGTCAAACGATATACTACGTTTGATTTGATTCACCAAAAAACAAAAAAAATTGAAGTGAGAAAGTAAGCATTCTCTGACTGACTGGGTGATTTTTTGGGCAGTGGTGAAAAAGCAGACACGAGCGAGTGGCCGGCAATGTTGGAAGTGAAGGGTAGAGTTAGGCTGAGTGGGTTTGGGAAGTTTATTCAAGAGCTTCCCAAGTCTCGATCCCGTACCCTAATGGTATACAAAGCTTTCTTTTGTTATCACTGTAGTAGCATTACACTCGATAATCTCTTGCTTCAAACAACAATATTAGTAGTAACCCTTTTACTTGTTATATATATAGTGCTTAACTCTCATACTCCTGTCTTATCTCAAAACTCTTCTGTCTTCTCTTCATGGAAACCAGAAAGCAAAGAGATTACAGTCACACTGTTCAATTCACAGGAATGCAGACACGTTTTGAGCAGAGAATCAACGAGATTAATTGGGTCAAATGTTGTATATTTCATCCAAAAAAACTTGGATGCAAGATCCTCTGTTGTTGTCTCTTGTCTGAGTTAATGTGTCTGCGTGGGAGATTTGTATAGAATAATCAGGAAATCTAACAAATAATCTTTCGTCCCCGTCACATGCAAAACACATAGTCAATAAACTTTCCAGATGCACTTTGTTTTTTACCCACCCCAGACCCAAAAGCCAAGGCACAACCTCACGTCATATATACATCAAAAAGAAAACTTCTAAAGTTAGATCTTCTTTTGGTCAGGTATTCATGGGTACTCTTTTTTTTTTGTTTTGCATTGCAGATAATGTACTTCGCTTGTAAAGACGGCATTTCCAAGAGCCAGCGTGGCAGCCTTTTTGAGGTAAAGAAATCAAATCATTATTTAATTGTCTTCAACTTGCAGTTTCATTCAACGAATTTTGAGAACAGAAACAACGGTCTTAACCCTTTTTTCTTCTTTTGGTTTTGAAGGTTGTGGATTCCTACGTTGCTGATAAAAGAGTTGGCTACGCAGAGCCAGCCTCAGGCGTGGAGCTTTACCTTTGCCCAACACGTGGCGAGACTCTAGATTTGCTGACAAAAGTCATCTCTAAAGACCAGCTCGATGAAATCAAATCTTTGGATAGTGGGCTGCTTGGTGTTGTTGTGTGGAGACGACCCGTCGTTCACAAGCCCGGTCTGAAACGTCAGCATTCTTACGCTTCTTCTGGCTCAGGAACCTCTGTTTTGTCTGAAAGCAAGAAGCAGAGAGGGAATGTGACAGAGAAACCTCTTGTTGTGGCATCAATGGGGAACAATCATCATGGTTATGGTGCCAAAGCTGTGGAAGAAGAAGACGATGATGATGATGCGCCACCTGGGTTTGGTCCTGTAGCTTCAAGAGATGATGATGATTTACCGGAATTTAACTTCAGTTCCTCGGTCGTGCCAGTTTCTTCTCATCAGCCATTACCGGCTCAATCCAAGTCTTTGGATCAAGTACGAAAGCTCATACACATGTATGGAAAATCTGCAAGCAGCTATGATGTTGATGATGACGACATACCTGAATGGCAGCCAAATGTATCTAACCACCAGCTTCCACCACCCCCACCTCCACCTCCCGGGTTCAGACCCGAGATGGGTCTTCAGGATCAAAACAGAACGATGGTTAGACCGTCACAAGATGGTTGGTGGGATAACCAAAATGGAGGCTCAGGGCAACACTATGATCAGAACGGGTCAAGAAACAGAGGATTTTAAAATCTCTGTTGACAATAGTGTTTCTCTGTATTGTAGTGTTTTTTTAAAAAAATTGTTTTGTTAATCTCTCTCTTTTTAGCTTTTTGGATTACTTCTTTACCTTCATTTTGTAGCCATCGTATAATACAAAGCTCGAAGTAGTCCCAACTTCAAAAATAAAATTTCATAGACATTTGTGCTTTGTTTCTCATAATAAAAAAAACTTTTTGTGTTTTTTTTAATAAAAAGGGAAAACCACTTCCTATCCTCTGCTGCTACACTATTGAAAGAGTTTTTAGCTTATTACATATACTAGGGGTTTGTCGGCGCTACGCGCCGGTTTTTCTAATATAGTTTAGTTATTTTATAATATAATTTAAATATATTGTTTGGTTGTTAACATAGATTTTTTGTTTTATAAATTTAGAAAAAAATTATGGTATTTTTGTAAATAAACTATTTATCAATGACATGAAAATATATATTAATTTGATTATCCTGTCAGCATAATTGATGTTAACATGATTGCAAAATAAATTAAAGTCTAAATATATACATGATAATTAATTAAAAATTTACTTAAGAATATTTTTACTTTTGTATTAAAATATTTTATATTTGAAAGGCTTTGTAATAATTAGATATGTTTTTATATTTTAAAAGAAGATACACATCACACATGGATAGTCGAGAGAGCTACATCTCAATTATTTAAAAGTTATCATCAAGAAGAATGCATTAGAATCAATACAACAAATATAAAACATATTTTGCTTCTTTAACCTGGAAAACATAGTTTTTACAAAACATGATGAATGATCTAATATGCGAAAAGTATGATGTATATTTTGCGTATAACAATGTCAGAACATGTAATTTTTACATAGAATCGTACTTCAATCTGATCATATACATATTCATTAATTGTGTTTGATATATGTATTGAAAGAGAAATTTTAGTCTAAGTTTGATAAAGTTTTTTAGACTGAGATGAATCGTCTGCATGGAATTGTATTACTATTTTTTTTTTTTTTTTTTTGTATTATTTCATTTTATCATATTTGTATCATATAAATTTTTAATTTCTTTTATGATTTTTTTTCAAAATTAAAATAATGTTTGTTTTAAAATGGAATAGTTTAATTGTTTATTATTTGAATGTAGTTATTATTTTTATTATGATATTAGCTTAATTTATAAACTTGGACTTCATCATACAACAAAATGTAAATAATTAACATTTATATTTTTATTAAGTTATATATAGTTTTTACACATAATATCAACAATGATAAATGATAGTAAACATACCTAAAATCTCAAATTTGATAAATTATTGTTAGTTAGATAAACTGCCTTCTTTATTTTTATTTTGCATCGTCATTTGAAATCAGATGTAAATTTCTTTTGTCATTTTCAGACTACTAACCAATTTTTTGTTTGAAGCCAGTTACCATCTTCTCTCTCCCCTCTCGTATATTCATATCAAGAGTTGCTTACAATATTTTTCTGAAACATATTAGCTTTATTTGGTTACAAAATTTGTTGTGGCATTCATTGATGTTACGAAGCATATAACAAAGTTATAACACATTGCGTAATCTTATAGTGAAGAGAAGTCAACGAAATCTAAAAATGTGCTAAAAAATAATACATTTTTTACTTTCGATTTGTTAATCTTAACTTAAGAAACTTATTTAATTATTATGGGTGCGTTCTACTCTTTTACTCTTCACAGCCTTATTTGCTTTTTTCACAAAAAAAAAAACTTGATTTACTTCTGCTACAAAAGGAAAAACATTTGGACCCTAATAGCTCTTAAAATGATTATTATAAATGCGAATGTGGATGTGCCACTTACTTTCAACGTACACCTACATTGGCCACGTTTTAGTTTTCAATAGCCACTTCCCTTGTCGGACTCGGGCCGATAAAATTCACTGCCCAACTTGTTACCTTACAGAAAAAGATTCACGATAAATCAGACATCATATTACAATTGTATAAGTAAATCTCCTATTCAACAAAATCAACAAAACCAGGTAATCAACACCATTAGCATATTTAAGCGATAAGAACAAAATTATTGCATCTGGAAGCTTCAAATACACTTGCATAAATAGACGCCTAAATAGACATCAAAGTATTTACAAAATCTGGGAATTTCTCAGAAAGAACTTTTGGAGCTAAAACATATAATTGAAATCTGATCTGTGAATTTTAAATCAAGATTCAGTATCATGATGTGAATACACACAAAAGAAAACGAAGAACTAACCCTATCAAATTGACACGGAGGTGAATATGACGGCCGATGCAAAGCTCTTACATCTAACCGCAATCCAAAGCATTTTTGTGCGAATACATAAGGGGTGTGAAGGGTACCTGATGTACATTTCCCATAAGACTCTTGTTAGTGACTCACATAATTACTTACAGGATCAACTGAAAACCAAAATCAGCATTACAGAATCTGGAAAATATGATGTTTTATATACCTTGTGGGAACTGCTGCAGGTACTCGAGATGCCAAAACCCTCTCTCAAACCTTCTTCCTGTAAACAAAAGTAGAGATCAAAAAGTATTGTCTCAAAAACCAGAAAGTGAGACAAAACAAAAAACATTGAGAGTTTTTTAAAGTGAGCAAAGAAAGTGAGTGTACGCCAGTGGTCTTCAATATATTGACCACATCATATATAAGCCAACATTCAACTACTGCAACAACCACACAATTTTCTTAGTTTTGGAATCCAAATAAGGTTTTAGATCTATTTACAGAGAATTATGAATCTCACCTAATTTGGCCGCGTCATCATCAATGCCAAAAAAATCAACATCGTCTCGGATCGTATATCAGGAACCCAATCTGGATCGTACATCAGGAACCCAAATCAACATCGTCTCGGATCGTACATACACAGAAAAGACAATAAAAGTTACACACAAACCCAATCTGGTGGAAAATATCAAGAGATAGAGAGAGGTATATGTAAATTTGCCATTGGGGAGCGAGAGATCCACATCTTGAGACACAATCCTAGCCTCCCAAAACCTCAGAAGATGGACCTCAGTTGTGGTTTAACAGTGACCGGCTTTTGAATCAGCAAGCAGGGTGAAGGAATTCGCCATTGTTGGAGCTGATAATTAGCAGAGATTATAGTGATAGATTTCGTAGATATGGCGTTCTTCATCGATGTAAACATGCAAATTTATAGGAGATCTTCCACCGGTTACGTATAAAAAGGCTGAGCTCGAATTAATGATACAGAGTGGGGCGCAGATGTTAATGGTCGGATTAAAGCAGGAAATTAATGGGAACCGAAAGCGTTACATGAAGTCAATCAGAGGCTTCATCGGGATGAAAAGCGACGGCTTAATTATCTACGGTGAGCTTAATTTTGTGCTCAGACACATAAGAAAATGGGCCTCGATACACAATCCTGATATAAGCCCAAATAAAAGAATCGGTCTTGGTATAACCGAGAACGAAAAAATAGTTTCGTTGATTTTTTTTTGGTTTGATACGCAAAAGCCCAAAACGAAAGTTCATGCTGACATGGCAAATTAAGGCGATCTGATTGGGTATTTTTTATTGGCGACGTGGACACCTCCACAGCTCAATCTGAAGGGCTTTTATATATTGGGATATGAGATCAAGGTTTTTTTTTTTTTTTTTTTGTAACACTAGATCAAGGTTCCTAGAAAAAAGATTGCAGGCAGGAACTGAAAACGGATCGTTTCGTTGCTATTAGCTCAATAGTTTATCGCTGCGTCAAGAAGTAGAACACATGTATCACATGAAGAAACGTCTCTAAAACAGGTTGTTGTTGACAATTTGAGAGAGTAGGATTGTTATGATACGGTCCGTTTTACCCTTGTCCGTTTTAAGCTCTGAGATCAGTCCAGTAAGGTTAAAGCCCGTCCATGATTTTAGGTTTTTGGCATTAACTGAACCGCAATCGCAATCCGAAAAAGATAACCGGTTTGCATGAATGCGATCCAATAATCTGGTGTCATCATATTTGACGTATCTAAGAAACCAAGACGGTTGTTTTTTTTTTTGGTGAATTCTCTTCTTATTATTATAAAATATCGACATTAACAAACACCCATTGCAAACAAAGGGGCCAAGAGACCAAACTAATCTCCCAAACAACACATCAGTTAAGATTTGCACTTGCAAAAGAAAAAAAAAACTATACACTTTACCATATCACTTAACAACTACATTAATACTACAAACCCCCATTCATTAGTACTGTACTTATTATGGGTGTGCATACACATAAAATAAAACTTCACAACCAAGGTTTCATCAGATCAGGCCGATACAGGTGCACTGGGGATAACGCCTGGTGATGATGATGATGCAGCGACTTCAGTAGCTACCTTCTTTTGTATTGAACCTTTTGAGGTTGAAGGCCCCGATTCACAGATATCCTCAACATCCAGCGTCTCTGGGAGGTTTTCTTGAGCTTCAGTGCTGTATATCTGCAGGAGTATGGGAGATCACAAGTACTATTACATTAAAACATAAAGAGAAAAAACAGATGTTACAAACTATTATCGATGTTGCAAGTGAGTGAAGAATGGGAGCTATGAGTTCTTAATTACCTCAAGCTGATTGAGCATCTCGATGGTTGCTTCAAGATCACCGGTATTAGCGAGGTATACATCAGTTATAGAGTCTTGTGAAAGACCAGAAAATGTAACAAGAAGGTATTCAATATCCATGTCTATATCCATCTCCATCTCAGAATCCAATTCATTATCTCTTATCTGCTTGCACGCCGCCTGCACTTCTGTAAAACTTATGATCTCATGTGTGGTGGGGTTGGCAAACAGAAAACTCATGTCAATATGATCAGGATGATGATCCAGTCTTTTAGAGAGTGGTACGTATGATGTTGCATGTGGATTCAATGCTCCTCCTCCTGGCTTCATTGCTTCTATCTTGGTACGAAAGATACTGCCATATTCAAAATGGTATCCATTAGCAGACGGAAGATAGCAAATAATAACACGTAAAACACACATACATTAGAGAACGTGGTCACGAGTCGCGTTACTGTATGAACAAATACGATGATAAAAACAAAAACAAATATTAAACAATGAAAGGAAGATTTTATTGAAAAAAGTGATGGGGAAAAAGAGAGATTATATGCAAAATTCGAGAAGGAAGAGGGATGGACTCTTGACCTCGTCAACGATCGAAGTAAAAGGAGAAAAATAAACGAAAGATTAGGAGAGAAAATGAGCTTACCAGAGAAATAAACTATTAGAGCACCATTATCCCTAGTTGCTTAAAATGAGGGTGCTTAGATTTTTTTTTTTTTTTTTTTTTTAAAAAAAGAGGAAAACCAATCGCGGGCCGCCACGTGTCAGTGGGGCCCGCGAACAGTGTAAGCAACATCACCTTGTTAACTCCTAATTAAACAACTCTTCTCCTTATTCTTCTTCTCTTTCCTCATAAGCACCTCCTAAGCAACCTAGGATAAAGGTGCTCTTAGCGTTGACGAGGTCTGGTCTTGGTTGGGTACACGATTATTTTTATCCTTGTCCCGGATAAGGATCGAATCTGACGTGTCTTCTCTTTCGGTTAATAATACTGACTTGCAAACCGGAAATTAGAATTAAAGAAAACTCGGTTTAGTGTTTGGTTAATGATATCAAAACAAAAGAGTGGATAGAGGAAGAAGAAGAGCTCTCCACATCCATGGCTCTTCTCTTCTCTCCATCTTTCTCCTCTCCAAGCTATCGTCTTTTCAGGTAAATTCATTTATCTTCACATTGGTTTTTCTTCTTCGTCGGAAAGCTTTTTGTGATTTTCAATTCTCAGGTGCAACAACATTTCGAGCAAGTATCATCATCATGGAGGAGGAGAATCAAAGGAGCTGATGATTGCTCCTTCTCGAGTTTCTTCTAAGAGATCAGAAGAGGGTATTTCCCGTAGGGACTTAGTGTTGATTGGTCTCTCTTCTACGCTCTTGCCACTCTCGTCTTCTTCTTCTTCTGGTAAAGTTTTAATCTTTTACTCTTTATCAAACTTGGGTAGATATTTTTTTTCATTTTTTGGCTTATGAAGCTTCGTTAGTGATTTGTAAGTAGAATAGAGAAGTAATAGAGAGTATCTCTTACGGTGTTTAGGCCATTACTTATCTTCTGTAATGCTATAAACGTTTGTGTTTATGTTCTTTTGCAGCCACTTTTGCTGCAGAAGAAGCAGTGAAAACGGGTTCCATGGTGGATGATATCAATGCTTATTCTTATGCTTACCCACTCGAGCTTCCATCTCAGAAGCTTGTCTTCAAATGGTATTATTATATGTCTCAGTCATCTTTCGATGGAAATGCTTCCCAATAGTTCAAGTTATATCTCACTTAACCACTGAAATTATGCAGGGTTGAATCAAGAAAACCTGAACGTTACTCTTCAGCTGCACCACTCTCTCGTAACTGCCTTCCCTTTAATAACTCCATGCTTTTCTCCATATCCTAACCACCATTCTAGTTACTGTAATATCCATCAAGGTTTGAGACTGAATCTGTTTCAAATGGTTCAGCTGATGCGCGTCTTCGGATTGTTTCTGAACGACTTGACCTCATCGACAACCTAGTCATTTCTATTTCGGTTTGTTACTTATGTTGTTTTCCCACTTACCAGAATAACTGCTTGCTTCTCTTTCTCGCCTGATGTCTTTAAATTGGTTCTTCATCCAGATAGGTCCCCCTAACCCAAGCTTCCTAACATCAAAAGAAAAGAAAACATGGACTGCCAAAGACGTTGCTGACTCTGTTCTCTCTGATAAATCGGCATTGGTAAAACCCATCTTACATATGGCATTCTTAAACTTCTAATCAGATTGTTTGAACGAGTTATGTGCGTATACTTTTCCTGCAGCGTGTCACTTCAAGTCAGCGTCTAGAAGAGAGCTCGGTTCTTGATGCACATTCTACTGATGTAAGTATTATCTTCTATAACAAAGTTCAAACAAAAAATGAATCTACAAAACTCATGAGAGTGTTTTCTGTATGCAGATTGATGGGGAGCCTTACTGGTACTATGAGTACCTTGTCCGCAAATCACCAACCAAAATCGTATCTCTCTCTCTCTCTCTCTCTCTCTATTTCTGAGCAGATCCTTTTGTTTAAAGACAGAATGGGTTTTTGACTTATTGCCTTGACTGTTATGTTATTTGGGCAGGCTGAAGCATCAAAGATGTACAGACACTACATTTCTTCAACAGCTGAACGGGATGGTAAACAAAACTTTTTCACGAGAGAGATTGATTGTTAACGCTAATATAAAAGCTCATGGAAATTTTCCTGAATCTCTCACACTTTGCAGGGTACTTATACACCATAAATGCCTCAACCCTTGGCAAGCAATGGGACATGGTACAAAACCTGTAACATTTACTTTCTCTTATAATCTGTTGTGTTTAAGTGTGAAGATATCTGATTTTTTTGAGTGTTTGTATAAAATGCAGATGGGACCGGTGTTAGAAAGAGCAGTTGAGTCCTTTAGGCTTCTTCCTCCTACTGATAGTTATGTTCCTCCATTCAAGGATCCATGGAGGTTTTGGTGATAATTTCCATCTACTGTACCTCAAAGCTTTTCTTCATCAAAATTGCTTCTTTCCTTTTTTTTTTTTGAAACTGTTTAGTTAAATTTGATAGGAGAGGTTCAGAATCTTGATAGCTCCCCACTCTCAGTTATGAAAGTTGTATTGAAAGAGCTAAGGGGGGACTAGTTTCCCCAACTTTGAAGATCCTGTTTACTGCCCAATGTACTGAGAGATGTATATTTGCATGACTTGCATGTGTTCTTGGAACTAAGAATATTCACAGAACAAATCAGAGATATTATTTTATATACACAGAACAAATCAGAGAAACTTTATTCATAGTTCCTCTGTTGATGGGAACTTGCTAAAAACACTGACCACTGACTCCTTTGGAACTTGTCTGGGTAACATCAAGAGATAACTGAAGGGAGGGGGAGCCACAAAAACCGGCTTATACTACCCTCTTCTTATATAATTAAAGATTGTCATCTCTGAATACAAGAACCATATACTTATAAAATATCCATAAACAATAAACATTTCACCCCACCAAAACCATGAAAGATGAGACCATTATAATGTTTTGTTAGGTAGCAGAAGCACAAGCAATATACAAAAAAAATGATCATCCATGGCCGCTTTGATTTAGAGAAACCAGCAGCTCTTTCTTTTTTTTAAACAGATGATCAGCTCAAGCTTCTACCTTTTCCCTTTTTAATGGACTCAAACCTATCATGGAAATGGTGGGCACAATTCACCTTAGTCAACCAACGGTGAAGATCACACCGTTGCTCTTCTTCTTCTTGGAGAGGTCCTTGACTGAAGATGAGTCAGAGTTGGCTTCTTCCTCTTCTTCCTCTTCCCTTTCCTCATCTAGAAGAATCACCTCTGAACGGCACTCGTTACTGCAAAAAGCTTTGTATCCTCTGAAAACAAAAAACCATATGCATTGTAGATAACAAAGTACTGTAAAGAAAATAACTTTCAATGTCTAAGTGCACAAAAGAAGGAAGAGAAGAAGAGAAGAAGAGTACCTGTACATGTATATATCTTTCCCTATACCCAACTTCTTGCTGCAGAAGGAGCAGAAGCTCAAGAAGTCATTGGGAGGTGGTAACTCACCATCAACAATCGTTGTCAAGTCAAGAGGAGCAACAACAAAAATGCTCTCTTTCTCGTCTTCACAACAACCTTTCTTTATCTCATCCTGCTCTATCGACTCCAGAACCTGACTCCCGTATATATGAGTGGTTTTGGGGTTAGGACCATGTGAAATAACACAAGTGTAGTCCTCTGAGATCTCAACTTCACTTTCAACAGGCTCACTAAGTGATCCTTGTTGACAAGCATCAATGTTGTTGACACTGATGTTACCATCACCAGAGCAAGAGCTAGGCTTATCATCTTTGTGGATAGGAGGAGCTTTGGCAAAGGGGTTCTTCCCAGTTCTCAACATCAACGACCCAAAGATCATGTTTTTACTATCCGGAGATGGAAGAAGAATCCTTGAGGAATCAGTGTGATGATCATCAAGAGAATCCACAATACTCATCAAGCCTACTTTCCCAGAATCCCAGCTCTTTTGATGCATTCTAGGGATTGACTTTAAAGAAGAAGACCCACCAAAGGGGTTCCCTAAACTCGAGAACAATCTCAACTCCAAAGGAGATGTTGGGCTCCAAGCTGTTTCGTAATCCGATAGAGACTTGGAGTTTTGTGGTTGTTGAGACATGATTATTGATCTGTGTCGGAAACAAGAGGGTATAAGTGTTCGTTTAGATGATGATCGGACAATGAAAACGTTGTTCAATCTGACAAGAGTTTGGTTTCTTTCTAACGATGTCGGATAAAAAGCAAAAAGCTTTGATCTTTCAATAAGCAAAGAAGCAAACTTTTTTGAAACAGAAGGGAACCCAGATGAGAATGAACATTCAAAACTAAGGAATGGATCGTCTAACGAAGAATAAACCAGAAAAGAAATGAACTTTGAACTCTATCACAGCAATCTGGAGAATAAACTATAAAAGCAAAGACTCGTATCAAAGAAGAAGAAAGGCACCTGTTTTTTTTCAGGACTTTCAACTCTATTGACAAGGATGTGTTGTCTGATGAAGATGAAGAGGAGAGACAATGCGAAGTCTTCGTTTAGTATCTGTGCAAAGTCTTGTGAGGTACTCTTCTCTCTCTCTCTCTTTCCTCAAAATCAGCGAAGCAGTGCGCTTCTCAGATTCTCTCTCTGTCTCTCTCTTGAACTCACGTTTTAAGTTCTCTCACACAAATGCAAGTTAGTAGGGTCTGTCTATGTAGTTGAAAAAGAAATTAACAAAACAAAAAAAATATATAGTTACCTTTCTTATCATATTTAATTAATGTAAATAGTTTTTTAAATATTTAATCGGCGGAAAAAGTGGCTGAAGTGACAGAATAAAAATGATAGCACATCTCTGTCGAAATTCTTTGGTTTGGCAGATTTGGCTGTCTTACTTTTAGCTTATTTTATTTGCTTGCCTGTTCTTTTTTTTACACTTTTTAAATAAAAAAAACTCTTTGCATGTAAGTAAAAGAAAGAGATGAGTAAAGTGTTTGATATGTTGTTTATATGAGCTTAGGTAAATAATGAAGAATATATTTTCTCATGTTTTGAGTATTTCTTAATTGATTTTTGGTAAATATTTTAATAATTGTCATCATCGTTTATTAGTTAAATTTTCTTTAAGAAATTAAAATGATTTACCAAACTTTATATCATTAATAATTCAAGCTTTATAAAAATTACATTAATCAATTAATAATTTTAATTAAAAGGAGAAAATAAATTGTTTTTCAAGTTTTAATTAACAAAAAATCTATAAAGTTTATCTTCTTAATATATAAATAGTATGCGCATAAGATAAGTCACACCACATTCAAAAATTTGTGTTACCAACTAAAAATAATATTTTATGAAATATTATTGATTTAAGTTTATAAACTATATCTAATTATCAAAATATGTTTATTTAAATATGTTTAATAGTATTTTATAATTTATTTTATAGGTGAAATACCACGTTAAAATAACATTTTTATCTTTTTAATAATATTAGTGTGTAGAATTAAAACTAATCTCTTAATATTTAAATTTTTAAAGTTAATAGTTTAAATTTTCATTAAAATTATTAGTAAGGTTTTCAAATTAAGGTAACTTTACATGATTTTAGGAAATAATTTTGAATTAGCATTTTGAGAAGTAACAGACAGAACAAGTGTATTTTTAATCTTGAATTAGCATTTTGAGAAGTAACAAAAAGAACAAGTGTATTTTTATTTCCTTAAGAAAATATTATCGCCTTTGAAAAACTTCAATATTCTCCTTTCATACTTAGCCTGTAAGTCATTTTAATCTGTATACATTTTTAGGTGTAAATTAATTAAATTTCGTAGGCCTGTTCGAAGACTAATTTTTAACATATATTTTTATTAATGGAATGTATGCTCTTTGTTCGTTTTCTTTTTATGGATAGTAATATTTATATAATATAAATATTTCTTCTGTTCATAATAAATATCGTTTTAGATTTGTGCATACAAATTAAAAAATATTTTATTTTATATATTTTCTATATAAAAACATCAATTCTCATACACCTAACTATATTTCAACCAATAAAAAAAATAAACTGAAAAATAAAATTCTTAAATTTTGTATTGAAATACGAAAACGACTTATTTCGTAATAAAATTTTTCTTTAAAACGATACTCTTTGTGAAACGGAGGGAGTAATATTTTATCCAACGTCTATTTTTCACTGGTAAAAATATAATATAGTGGTGGTTATTTTTGTTTACGTTTAATGTAATTTATCTTTCTCTCTCTCAGAGTCCCAGTTATGTCGACATTATATAATTATTACGGTGTCAGAATCTACAAGAAATGTTGAAATTACGGTTGGTTTTAAATACAAGTAAAAAGAATCCCTACAGAGCAATTGCTTTCTTCGTTTTAATTACTCTGTCGCCACATAATCACCCTATAGAAATATTATAATTGACAAAAGGGTATTGTTTGTTTCTAGTTTTATGCTGTTTTATTAACTACACTTTTAATTTGTACTAGTAATGGTTAAACCAATTTATTAGAAAGCTCTAGAATCCTTGATTAAAAAAAAAGTTATAGAAATCCATTCAAACATCAGGCAAAAAGATAAAACAGCCATAGAAAGAGCAAATCGTAATTATTCTAGACATAACTTCACAAAGCATATTTTACATAAATGTAATTTACATCTCTCAGTAATATCAGTATATATATACATATTCTTTCATTAACAATCATATTAAATAAATATATGTAAATATCTATATTATTCGTTCGTGTAACAAAATGTAAGTTCTTTAATAGGGTGGTAGTGCTACAACTTCGTGGATTGATCTGATCAGGTTTGGTTTGATGTTGAACAAAAAATCAGGATCATGTCCTCGTTGATCCGTATGATCATCTACCCTACCAAAACCACGCTAGGTAACAATATATATTTGCTTTTATTTAGTGGTAAACAGAAAAATTTACTGCAGTTGTATAACTAATATTTACAGAATTATTAGGTGTTAAACTGTCAATTTGTATACCAAATCTATACATGAATGTGTACAACACTAAAACTGCAAATTTCCTACTTCTCGTATAGATGCCATAGAATATTAATCATACATTTACGGTCTATATTCTATTTATTCATTGCATTTTGTTAAAAATGAAGTCCTTGTCAGAAATTGCTAATCAGGGTTAATTTATCTGAGCTAACTTATAGATCTCCAAATTCGGCAAGAGTTTTCGATATTGGTGAAATATTATATGCATATTGTAATTAGATGGCAATAAATCTATTTTTATATATTTTTTTTTTGTCAACTGCTCATATAAACTAGATCAAATAGTGATTAGACAAGCCGATTTTTCAAAGAACATCTATATCTATCCGGATTTGGTTTATATGAGAAAATACTCTACTTTCATGTATTTACATGATATGTTCTAATTTATTTAAATAGTAAACTGAATGATATACAAATCGAAAAACAATTAGCATTTATAGAGTGATGACATAATGCTATGTGAAAATAGTAACCTAGAAAAGGAAAAAGAAAACATGTAAGACGTTGACGGTCCGGCCTGCAAGGAAACGGCTAGGAACAAGATCAGCTATCGTCATCATCGATTGACCGTCGAGATCTTTTAACTGCGTGGAGGCTCCTCTTTACGCCGCGTGGACCCGAGTCACCTTTAACCTGACCAGTGGAATCATAGTTAATTCAAACTTTTACAGTTTTACTACAACCATCATTCACTTATGTTCTTGTCGTCTTCTGTTCTTCTATTACACGACGACACGTGTACTAGTCCGTGTCAGGTTTCTAGTCTTTAAAACGGTGCGTTTGGGCTCACAGCCTTAAATTCTTTTTATAATAATAAATCTTTAATACGCCTTCCAAAAAATTCCTTTTGTTGTATATTTTATTTTATTAGGACGCAAATTCAACAATACTCCCATTTTTAAATACTGCAAGGCGAGTTATGTAAGAGAGATGTGTCTGATAATTCCCTATTATTTTGATATAAATATTTAGTTTTACGATCGGTTATAATTAATTAATTACCCGATTAGTGTGATTAGGCCTTTGTGGTTGATGCTTAGAGATGTAACAGGCAACGGATTGAGAACGTCGTGGAGAACGTACGTTCATATGATGTGTTGTCGGTGATATCCTTTTTCACCACAAACATACCTTTCTTTTCTTCACCAAAAATCAACGTTTTTTACCTTTAATATTACTTTGCACTGAAATATAGATTTGATTTAATATTCTGCTAATATTTCTACTTGAAAAAAGGCTGACAAGAGCTCAATTTCGTTTATCTTTAAATCTCTATCTAACTTGTTTTCAGAATAGTAGCTTGCAACAAATTTTCGGGAGTAAGAATATTGAGGTTTGCTTATCATTTTAAACAGTATAAGTCATCAATGTAAATGTTTTTAACAGTATAACTGTATAAGTTATCAATGTAAATGTTTTAAACAACGAAACTATCTATTTTCTACAATTCTGGCAAAATTTTATGATCTCATAGATCAGTGATCAAGTGTCTGCGGCAACATAAACTTAGTTAAATGATATAAGTTAAAGAAAGACGAGCAATTTTACATGGAACTTGTGTAAGAAACCTACCAGTCAAAAAAAAAATCTGAATTTTACAACTCAAAAGTAACTATACCCAAGGGGTTAGTCCGATTGAGAAAAAAAGCCGCATCAGCATATCTTTCCTACACACAAGGAAGAAGCAAAAAGAGGAAATTAATCATTTTCCCCCCCCGCAGGATTGTCATTTTTGGATAAGAATCAAGAAACCAAGGTGCTTACAGTGTCGAAGTTGGTGGATTTGATGGCAAGACATTCTTTCTTAGTAACCGTAGAGCAAGATTCTTTATTCACTGTCTTAAGAAAGCACAAGATCATCATTGTATGAAGAAGCCTAAGGGAGTTTAGGCTTGAAGTTAATCCGCTGCGACTTTCTCTCCTCTAATTGCCGCTACAAAGGATTTAAAAGATTTTAGTTATTCTACAACATAATAAGTTCATGTTCCATGGCCATAGACTAATTGTTTATAAGACTTGTTTTCCTTTGGGAAGAGTAAACATGAACTCTAGTTTTAGTCGAAATAGTGCAACAACTGTTCTATCAAATCTAATACCTTAGATACTGCTTCAAGCGCATGGTCAGATCTAGCTCGGTGCAACCGCCACTCCATTGCCATTTCAAATTCAAGGGTGTTCGGCTGTGAACCACGCGATGTAGAGACAGAATCTCTCTGGAAGGAAACAAATTTGAAGACCAATATGAACAGGAAACTTGTTAAAAGGAACGATGCATTTCAACTTGTGTCTGAAAAGGGCAGTGAGCAACAGTACCATCTCTCGTCGCATTTGAGTTTTCTGTAGTTTGATATGACCGCAAAATGATAACGGCTTCCCTGGAGGATTGACCTTAGCGAACGCAGCAATAAGGGGCCTGTTAAGCAGAAAAGGAAGATCATAATGCATACACATCACAGCACGTGAAAAGTGCTCAGAACAAACGTTTGAAGTGAAACAAAACTAGATAAATGTCAGTTTCTAAGAGGGCTAATTTTATGTGCAGCATCACCAACATAATGTCTCAGAGATGTTGTTTCTTAAGATACCGAAGCTTCATGGTTTCTTTCCTAAACCCATATGTATGTTTTGAAAGTGTAAGTTAAGGTCATGTTAGCTGAGGTAATAAGAGACCAATAAACGTTACAGACCATTTATGTTAATAGAAAAAGAGTGGAATATGTCATGGGCGGTTTACCTCCCATTTGATAGCAACAAGCATCCCTCATCAAGTCTCCTTATCGCTCTTACTGCAGCTTGTCTTGAATTGAATATGACCAAAGCTTCACCTGTACATCAACCGATCAGAGATGCGTTAGGCTCTTCTTCATTCTATTTATAGTAAGTGAGAACCATCAATCGGAACCCGCCGTGAGTAAAATGGTAAGCTTACCAATATGAGAAAAAGAGACTGATGTGCGCTCTATAATCCTCGCTGTACATTGCTCATTCAAAGCAGAGTAGACTATATCCTGAAAATATAGTTCATAAATTTCTTAGATAAACATATAAAGAGACAGAGAGAGAGAAGGGAGGTTTTCCATGAGATAAACCAGCAAACAATTGCACTGTTTAATGTAACATTGATTAAGCAAGTAAAGAGACTCCTAAATAAGCTCTTTAGAATCTCGCTTATACCTGCACTTCCTCAGATGTATAAGTAGGATCCAAGTTTTGAAGGAGAACCAGTTTCTCTTCCTTTTCTGCCTCCCTCATACTTTCTTCCCAAGGCTGTCCATGGTTTAGAAAATATAAAAGTCAGTCCAGATTCAACCTAAATAGATATGACTATCTAGAAGAGCCTGAAATTGCCAGGTAAGAACATGTGCAGATACCAAAGAAACAATTGAGTCTCTCGATCACAGAAACGGTCAAGAAAATATATATACTTTCTGATTAGCATATGAATTGAGTCATTCGATAGAAATGAATTAACAGGTCACCCTATTAACATAAAAGAACAAGCATGTAAACACACCAAAATAGAGGATTCACAGAAAAAGGAAGGAAGGGAAGAAAATACTTACAAGAGGTCGAAACCATTTGCTGTTTACCTGAGATCAATATGAAGGAAACAAAATCTATTAGATAAACCTCCATGTTTACTAGGACTGGCAACAAGTAATACAAATAGAAGAATGACAGAACATCACTACCACTCTACAAAAACACAAAGTGAGACTGTAAAATAGAACTCTGCTACTTTTAAAATCAACTTCTTTGCAAATCAAACAATATCCTTGCATCTAAAGGTTTTACATTCAACACACAGTATGACTGAAACCAATGTTACAAATACGTCATATAGCATGAATCACATAATATATATAAACTTACAGCATCCGGCTTTCGGCTCACTTCAGTTACTTGATAATTTCTTTTGTAATCAATTTCCACCATCTTGTCCTCAGTGCGTTTCTTGAATAAACCTTTTTCAGTTCCAGTCTTTGCACCTTCAGAAACTGACACCCCAAGATCTCGCTTCTTCTTAAAGAAACTGGGCTCCTCGGTAGTGTCTTCACCTCCGGTCACTTTGTCTCTAGGTCTCTTAAAAACATCTGTATCTCTTTTACCATCAGAACTCACGTTCTGCTGCAAAACGTTTGTGTTGCGTCCATTTGATACTGTAACAGAACCATCTAGTTTCTGTTTCTTTAGAGGCCTGTCATCCAATCCATTCGACTCTATACTATCTCTCTCTCCAGCGGGCATAGATTTTTGTTTAGTCAGTGTTTTTTTAGAGCCAGAAGCTTCACAACTGTTACTATATCTTTCTTCTGCAGGCATAGATTTTTGTTTCGTAATTTGTTTCCTAACTTCACTTTCCTGAGCTTTACCGTCAAAATGATCTCCCCTGGAGCTAGAAGCTTCACAAGAGACATGCTCGTTAGTGTTTTCCTGCACACTAGAATCCTTGTTAGACCTCTCATCTGCACATGTAGATACTTTTGTAACCAGTTGACTGCGACCAGAACTGCTTTCTGCACAGTCAGAAGATTCAGTAGAGTTATCTTCAGTATTCCGAACTGAACCACAAGCCGGAAGAAATCCATTTACGTCTGCCTGAGTTTTCTGTACAGGAGTTGCTTCTTTCTTACTACTACCCGCTCTGTTAAAGATAGATTTAACTGCATATGATGTAAATAAAATAGCTATTGATCAACAGAAGAGAATACAGAAGCTAGCAAATGAGATTGAAAACAAAAGGTACCGTCAACTCCAGCGATTTTATCATCTATCGTATCCAAGACTTTACAGTTTCCAACATCAAATGCTCGGCGAAATACAAAGTCTGTTGACTTGATTTCTTCATCCGTGGGTTGTGGATTCCTTTCGTCCTTTGAAATGCATAGAACAGAGCACTTTCCACAAATTGCTTCCTAGTGGAATAAAGTTTATCAGTACAGATGCAGAGGTGTGTTCACTGCACCAGCTATCAGTACATAGAACAAGTTATCTAATGCAAATCATGCTCAACACTTAATATGGGGAATGAGAGGTAAGGACAATCAGTTTTACCAATGGGTTGACATTAGCGACGCCTGGACCTTCACCCGAAGCCAAAAATAGTTCGTTTGCAAGTAAATCCGGGACTCGTTCAACAACATCTGGGGACATCTCAGAAGGTTTAAAGAACCAGAGTAGCTTAACTTGCCTAGGGTGTTTTGCACGCTTATTAGTGTGTTCCCAAATTTTAATGATCTTGCCAACAAAGAGTTCATCAGAGTCTGGTTCGTTGGGATCCGTAACCAAGACAGAGTCATAAAGACAGTATTCATCACCGTCAAAGATGAAAGATTCGAAGAATCGGACATCTTTCTTTTTTCCACCAACTCCTTTCTGTTTCCCCCACTTGAATTCTAAGCCTTCATCTCCTCCTCCTGATCCTTCTTCTTCCATTCTCAAAACAAAATAGCAGGTTTTTTTTAACCTGGGACAAGCAGTAGCATAGTGTACCAAAATCAGAATTGCAATTCTGATGCAAGGAAGTGATTAGAAGTCATAAACATTATTTCATCGAAAAAATGACTATTTCCACAAGAATAGCAGAGAATGGCCTCAAACAAGGTGCATAAAACTTGTCCGGAGCTCACTACATGCTAATATACCAACAGATACATAAAAAGATACCAAACCAATCATTCCCATGAATGTCACCTAACATAACCAACTCTTTATCAGTCAATCCACCATGTGCATTATACAAACTACCATCCAATACAGTGAAATAATGCAAACCAAACAAAACAGGCACAATGTATAGTAATGACAAGACCGAGAAGAAGAGGAATGCATGTAAGTTTTACAATAAAGCAGAATAGAAGAACAAAAGATCAACCAAAACTACCCAATTGCTGAAAACAAGAGAGGACTGAAGTTCACTCAACAAAAATAAAACTTTTACCTTCTACACTGGCCGAATCAAAGTTTTGGATAGCTTCCCGAAAAGATGATCGAACCCTAGTGGAAACAAATGCTCGAAAATCAGAGCAACTTGAGTTCGGTTAAACCAAGGTAAACAACCGGTTATCGCACCAAAAGAACCCTAATTTCTCGTTCAGCAGTTACGCCACTTCATCATCCCTCCCTTCTCGCTCAATTTAATAAATATATAATTCAAAATCGTATCGTCCTGTCTCTGAGGAGCAAATCTCTCCTCTTGGTATTCAATTTTGTCGAAGATAACTGGTAAAGGAGACGCAGTGCGTGTAATTGATGAAAACGCCTTTCTTTTTTATCTGGGGATTTTCATGTACTTATGTTTTTAAACGAGCTGTAACAAAATAATTAGGTTAATCAAAATTTTCTTTTCCGAATGATTAAATCCTAAACCTGAAACGGTTGGTTTGATCGACCGGTAAGACAATCTGTCTTTTCAGACAAGGATATAAGAGTTGGGTTTAGAGATGTTCAGCTCTTGTTATATGGGCTGTGCAACTGGTGTAGTAAAACCAAAAGCCTAGAAGTTTGGAAGAGTTGGGTTTAGATTTATTGGGTTCTTCTTTATATGGGCTGTGCAACTACTGTCGTAAACTTAAAACGCTATCGTTTTAATGTTACGAAATTAAAAAAATAATGTGCGGTGAGCGTGGATCGAACACGCGACCTTCAGATCTTCAGTCTGACGCTCTCCCAACTGAGCTATCCCCGCAAGATGTTAACATGTGCTACATTACTATATATATTTGCAATTGTTAAAGTTCAAAAAGAATGAAGATTTTGACACCTGACGAATTGTAGTATTACAGCATATACTAACAGGAAAACAAAAATATTACAATTTCATTACTAGAAAACATTTCCCAATTTTTGGTACGCTAACTGTCTTTTGGTTGTTGTTCTTTAACATAGATGGAGTAGTCTCCTTTCTAATAAAAGATGATATGAAGAAGTGTGGTTGGGTACTTAGTGTTTGAGCCAGTAGTTTCTTAGCTGAGCCATATGCAACAATATCTCATCCCGACCTTGATTTGTCACACTGCTGGTCATAATCCATGGGGGTGTTGTCTCAAAGAATCCTTGGATCAAATCTTGGAACTCCTTTATATTCTCCTCTGGTCTCTTCCCTCCGTTTTTCTTCTTCTTCCTCTTGTCGCATTTTGTGAATACCATAGTCATTGGCACCTGAGATTATTGCAATTACAAATAATTCATTCCACAAAGACTAGTTAATATCTTCATCATGTTGAACAACTAATTTTTTTTACAAAAAAATATTTTTATACCTGGTTTTGACCAAGCCAGCTAGCGTAGTCAAGATCGATTTGCTTTGGAGGAATGCTGGCATCAACTAGCAAAAATACTGAGACTAATGTCGATCGGTTGAGGAAATAGTCTTTGGTGAATTTGTTCCAGTCTTGTTTAAGTTCATGCGGTGCTGACGCATACCTACCAATATTAAATGCATCAACTTCATTTTTCTATAGCGAATAAAAACTGTAAATGGACAAACTGTAAAGTGATATGACTGAGAGACACTTTCAGAACATTCTCATATATAGATTCTGATGGCCAGATGCAATTTAAGAGATAATGGCAGTGTTGATATAAAAAGTAAAACTTACCCGTATCCAGGCAAATCTACCAAGTACCAATTGTCATTGATCCGGAAATGATTAATGCATTGCGTCTTCCCTACATGAAGAATGCATCACCAAGAAATTATTGCGCTTATTTATAGATTTCAAGAACCTATAAAAAGCTTCGTTTTTAGATTCTTTGGATTAAAAACAAATACATTCTTGCAGTATAACAAGATCAAGCATAACCACATTACTCAAAAAATAATCTGTCGAGTGATGCCACATGATGCTAGTAACCATTAATCTCATCTTAAGTACTACGAACCAAGACTGATGCTAATGCTACACTAACATAATGATAACGATGAGCTTAGCTTACCAGGTTTCTTAGAGGTCAAGGCAAGCCGTTTCCTCCTCACCAACGAATTGAGGAGTGAAGATTTCCCGACATTTGATCTCCCGACCAGCGCAAACTCAGGCAGCCCATCTGCCGGACAATCCTCCGTCCGGACACTGCTCTTTACATAGTCGGACTGAGCCACCTGCGCGTCCCTCGCGTACTTGCTGAGCACTATGTTCGAACCCTTCAGTATCCTAGCCGTCAGCCTCGACGGGTCGTCCCCGGAGATATCCGTCTCCGGCGGTATAAAAAGCTTGTCGAGCGGAATCTCCACCGGAGCTTCTTCCAGATCGGATGAATCCGAGACGGGAAGTGGTATGGGTTCAACCGTAGCGATATTGGACTTGGGCGCGAGTGAGAAAAGGGTTCTGGCTAGTGAACCCGGTGGCTTGGACCGGTGGTTTAAGAAATTGAAACGCGGAGAAGAGAGAGATAAAGGTGATTTCGCGACGAAGATGGAGAGATGAAATCTTGGAAGCTGAGCTAAAATCATATCTGATTGGTTCTCTTAAACTTTATCTTATATCGGTACTAGTTGTATGTGCAGCTTTTCTCTCTAGATTCTGGGAGCAGCCATGGAGAGTTCGAGGAGAAAGCTTTAGAGGAGGCGCAAGTTGAAGAAAATATCCACAGCAAAACGCATCGTTTTAGTTGATTTATTATTTGCAATTCGGCCACTCTGCTTCTATGATTGTATCAATTTTATCGCATAGTTTTATTCAGTACAATGACAACTTAATTTTCTACAGTACCTTCTAGATTTTTTCAACTAAATCTAGGTCTGGGCATAAAATCCGTAACCCGAAATCCGAACCGAACCCGAACCGAAAAACCCGATCCGTATCCGGTCCAACATATAAAAAATATCCGAATGGATCTTCTAAGGTGGTATAAAAAAAATCCGAATCCGAAGTGTTATTAACCAAACCCGAACGGGTAACCCGAAAAACCGAAAAAACCGAAAATCCAAAAAAATATCCGAAGAAACCGATCCGAATGTCCAAACTATTGTACAATATAATTATATGAAACATAAATATATACTTCAAATATTTAATTTCATATTTATTTTGATATGTTATATAACAATAAATATCTAAAATTAAAATAAATACCTTAAATACTTAATTATATCCGAACCGAACCAATATCACCCGAATCCGAATGATATATGGTTACTTTATGGGTTCTAGGATGTGATACAAAATCGACCCGAACCCGATGTGTTATATCCGAACCCGTCCCGTATTTGCAAATTTACTAGAATAGGACCTAAGAGATGTTATAAAAAAGAACCGAAATCCGAAAAACCCGACCCGAACGCCAACGGGTACCCGAACGCCCAGGCCTAACTAAATCTGTGGACAAATGAACATTTTTTCCCTGATAAGATTTTCTGTAAGGTTTATCTATCTTATGTAAATTAGTAAGAAAACAGAAGTAAGAGGAGTGTATAGCAAATCGGGTCTCTTTGGCATCATCTCCATTCTCCACCATTCTCCACCTCTCCCACACGGACCAGTGAACCATCATCTCACCCAAATTTAGCAGCTCTAGCTTCTGATCTCGGTGGGATTCTCTCCGTGCTCCGTCGGATCTCACGGCGTAAAAATTCATCGTATCTGCACCACAGGTCCACAGTCATATTAGCCATGTCTCCTCCAGCCGCTTCACAGCGTTATGCGTCACCGTCTCAACCTTCAGGGTAACTCATACTCGTCTCTCTCGATCAGTATCGCTTTAATGTTTCCTTACACTCATAAGCTAAAAAGTAGCTATCAGTTTCATTGATTCGATCATCTTCTTAGCTCTCGAATTTCATGATCTGCATTGAGAAGCTCTATTGTAGTGGATCTAGTTCCAGTGAGTATGTAGGATGATCTGATCTCTCTTTAACCAATTGAAAGCGTGAACTGAAACTATACTCTGTTCTCTATCAGGAAAAGCGAAGTGACAGATCTGAAATCTCAGCTTCGTCAGCTAGCTGGAAGCAGAGCTCCAGGAGTTGATGATTCGAAGCGCGACCTCTTCAAGAAAGTGATATCTTACATGACTATTGGCATTGACGTCTCATCTGTATTTGGAGAAATGGTCATGTGCTCTGCAACGTCAGACATCGTCTTGAAGAAGATGTGTTATCTTTACGTTGGAAACTATGCCAAGGGTAATCCTGATCTCTCCCTTTTGACGATCAATTTCCTCCAGAGGGATTGCAATGATCAGGATCCTATGATCCGTGGGCTTGCTTTGAGGAGTTTGTGTTCGTTGCGAGTGCCGAACCTTGTGGAGTATCTCGTTGGTCCATTAGGGAGCGGGGTAAAGGATAATAACAGCTATGTGAGAACAATCGCTGTGACTGGAGTCCTAAAGCTGTATCACATCTCAGCGTCGACATGTACTGATGCTGATTTTCCTGCTACGCTGAAAAGTTTGATGCTTCATGATTCAGATGCTCAGGTTAATTTCGTTTTGTCTGTAGAATGAATCCATTTGGACGTAGAATCTCCCTTGTTTTGTATGATTGGTACCTTTTTGATATGAAGTATGCTGCCAGGTAGTTGCTAATTGCCTGTCTGCACTTCAAGAAATTTGGAGTTTAGAAGCAAGCCACTCTGAGGAAGCGTGCCGGGAGAAGGAATCATTGCTTAGCAAACCAGTTATATATTATTTCTTGAATCGGTATGCCCTTTAAGCTCCTCCTTCAACCACAATACCTAGTTGTTGTAGCGGTATCTAAGAAGGGCAAAGAAAATTTCACCACTGGGGTGTTTCTTTGCAGGATCAAGGAATTCAGTGAATGGGCGCAGTGTCTTATACTTGAGTTGGCAGTAAAATATGTGCCGTCAGATAGTAATGATATTTTTGATATTATGAATCTGTTGGAAGACAGACTTCAGCATGCCAATGGAGCTGTTGTCTTGGCAACAGTCAAAGTGTTTCTGCAGTTAACACTCTCCATGACTGATGTTCATCAACAGGTACAATGTACAGCTCCCTTACCCTAATCGTGGAAAGATATTCCTGATGTAATTAGTTTTCTGTGGCTTTTTATGATGATAATTTTGTGAATTGTTCAAAAAGTGAGCATGATATAACTTTTGGTGACGTTTTCTGAAAGCTTGTGAATTATATTTTAATTTCTAGCAAAAAAAAAGTAATCACTGTTAGAAAACTTGATCAGTTTTTTAAGTGTTGATCGTGATCACTGTCTCAGACTCTCACTGATGCCAAATGATCTTATACAGGTATATGAGCGTATTAAATCCCCACTTCTGACTCTTGTCAGTTCTGGAAGTCCAGAGCAGTCGTATGCAATCTTGAGCCACCTTCATCTTTTGGTTGTCCGCGCACCATTCATCTTTGCCTCAGACTATAAGCATTTCTACTGCCAGTACAATGAACCCTCATATGTCAAAAAGTTGAAGCTTGAGATGTTGACTGCTGTTGCAAATGAGAGCAACACTTACGAAATTGGTATTGTTTCATATGATGTCAATATGGAATCTGAACGATAAAACCTTTCTTTTCTGGCTCTTCAATGTGACTGTTTGGTAATTTTATGTTTATTCAGTGACGGAACTGTGCGAGTATGCTGCAAACGTTGATATTACAATTGCAAGGGAATCAATTCGAGCAGTTGGGAAGATTGCTTTGCAGCAGTATGATGTAAATGCTATTGTTGATAGACTTCTTCAGTTTCTGGAGATGGAAAAGGACTATGTCACTGCCGAAACTTTGGTAAGCTTATCTACGTACTATTCATCGGGGTAATTAGCCATCATATTGTTTGCCTTTTTTGTAACGAATCCACTTGTCTGGATCCTCCGATAGGTTCTTGTGAAGGACCTTCTAAGGAAGTATCCACAATGGAGCCATGATTGCATTTCTGTTGTTGGCGGTATCAGCAGCAAAAACATCCAGGAACCAAAAGCTAAGTCTGCTCTTATATGGATGTTGGGTGAATATGCTCAAGACATGAGTGATGCTCCTTATATTTTGGAGAATTTGATAGAAAACGGGGAGGAAGAGCATTCGGCTGAGGTATTTTTGGCATCACTTCTGCTTTTGTATGATACTAGGATTTACTGATACTATGGTCCCATGTCTGCGTAAAAGAGGACTTGCATATTCCTCTAGTGAAATATTGTCTCGTTGAGCAGGTTAGGTTGCATCTCCTAACTGCAGCAATGAAATGCTTTTTCAAGAGGCCACCTGAGACTCAGAAAGCCCTAGGAATAGCTCTAGCTGCAGGGATAGCTGACTTTCACCAGGTATCGACCAATCTCCCCCCTTCCGTATTTCTCTTGTTTTAAAACCACCGGCCCATTAAATCACTTATTCAACGTTAACTGTTGGAGTAGGATGTTCACGATCGAGCCTTGTTCTACTATCGGGTTCTGCAATACGACGTACATGTGGCAGAACGTGTTGTTAGTCCTCCAAAACAGGCAGTTTCAGTCTTTGCTGACACTCAAAGCAGTGAAATCAAAGACCGTATATTTGACGAGTTTAACAGCCTTTCTGTCATCTACCAGAAGGTATGTTTTCTGAATGTATTGTCAAACCTACCCAGTGTTGTAGTATGCATTTAGCCTTTATATTTGGTTATTATTCAGAGGTCTTCTTTAGTTGCCTTCACAGTAGTAACACAAAATTTATGGCAGCCATCTTACATGTTCACGGATAAGGAACACCGAGGCCCCTTTGAGTTTTCAGACGAAGTTGGAAACATTCCCATCACACCTGAAGCCTCCAGTGACATTGTTCCAGCTCAACAATTTGAGGCAAATGACAAGGACCTGCTTCTGAGTACTGACGAGAAGGATGACAACAAAGGAGTTTCCAATAATGGTTCTGCTTACATGGCCCCTTCATATGACAACTCTAATATATCCTCACAAATGCAAGAACTTGCAATCTCCGGCCCTGCCACGTCTGCAACTACCCCACAATCTAGCTTTGATTTTGATGATCTCTTTGGTTTGGGTTTATCAGCAGCTCCTGCTCCAACACCATCACCGCCTCTTTTAAAACTTAACCCAAGAGCTGCTCTAGATCCAGGCGCCTTCCAACAGAAATGGCGCCAATTGCCGATATCATTAACACAGGTTTGTCTCCCCCCGCAACTTCCACCTTGTGATTCTTTTCATGAAGCCATTGTCTACATTTCTAACATGGTTATGTGCATTTGTAGGAGTGTTCTGTGAATCCTCAGGGAATAGCGGCCTTGACAGTTCCACAATCACTTATCAAACACATGCAGAGTCATTCCATTCACTGTATAGCATCGGGTGGTCAATCTCCAAACTTCAAGTTTTTCTTCTTTGCTCAAAAGGAATCAGAACCATCATCAAACTATCTCACAGAGTGTGTCATAAACTCTTCATCGGCCAAGGCACAGATAAAAGTGAAAGCGGACGAGCAGAGTACGTCTCAGGCATTCGCAAACGTTTTTGAAACAGCCTTGTCCAAGTTCGGCATGCCGTAAAGTGTACCAGTAGAGTTCAGTGGATGGATCTCTACGTTTGGTTGTAAAATGCGTTAATACTGTTATGAGTTTTGTAGTCTCGCTCACCTTAAATCACGTTACTTACGGAGTTGTACTTTATTATCTCTCATCTCGAATGGATCCAGAGACATTGTAATGTAATTTCAGTCTCTCATGATAATGAGAATAGATGAGAATAAATGGAAAAAAAGTTATGGTCCTCATTCATGATATTTACAAAAATGAAGGTTACTTTTGTAAATTTAGTTTTTCTAAAGACGACGAATTTTATTTTCTGCGTTTTACTAATATTCTGTCGAGTGGTTACTATACTTTTCTTCATTGTCGGAAACTTGTAGGGAAGAGAGGGAAGATAGGGAAGTGAGAGGGGAACCCTAGATTCGATTTGGTTCGCTTCTCGAATCGGAGCGATGGTGTTTTACTTCAAGGCACGACCAGATGCTGGCGACTACACCATCTTCATGGGGCTCGATAAGTTCGAGAACGAGGAGCTCATCAAGTACGGCTTCCCCGAAGACGTCTGGTAAGCGATAATATCCTTTACGTTTTTTCCGATCATCGATTGTTTGCGGTGTTAATTTAGCTGGTTTGATCGAATTCCGAGCTTGATCCCCTTGTTTATGTTCAGATGTGGCATGATCTATTGTAGATTGATTTAAGAAAATGGAATCATTTGGGAAGAATATATATAGTTTTAACTTTTTAATTTGGTAATTTTATTCTTTTTGTCTGATGCAGGTTTCACGTTGATAAGATGTCGTCAGCTCACGTTTACTTGAGGCTTCATAAAGGCCAAGGCTTTGATGACATTAGTGAAGGTGTGTTGGAGGACTGTGCTCAGCTTGTCAAAGCTAACTCCATTCAAGGTACTTAGTAATATCTGATACCCTTTTCTACATAACCGTAAGTCTTGGATTATCAGTCTGTTTCCATTTCTCAGTTTCGTTTAGAAGGAGGGCACATTAGGCTATATACTGTTTTCTTACCGACTGGTTTGTTTTGGGATTATGTGCCAGGCAACAAGGTGAACAACGTCGATGTTGTGTACACTCCGTGGTCCAACTTGAAGAAGACTGCCTCTATGGATGTTGGTCAAGTTGGCTTCCACAATTCAAAGATGGTAAGCTTCTTCTTCTCTCTCTGAAACAAAATAATTTGATTGTGCATACAAGAAAACAGCTAAATGATATTGTGTTTCTTTAAGGTTCGGACTATCAGAGTGGAGAAGCGAGTCAATGAAATAATTAACAGGTTGAACAAAACAAAAGTTGAGAGAACCCCTGATCTCAGAGGTAAGTCTTTGGTTTGTGGCCTCAAATTCCAGTAGATAGAGATCATGCATCGTTTTCAGCTAGTATAAGTTTTAAATCTATTAAGTTGTATGGTTGTTTCATAATGAAGCTGAAAGAGAAGCAGTGAATGCTGCAGAAAGAGATGAGAGGAAACAACATCTGAGGGAGAAGGTCAGTTTCTGTTTTGGTCCTTGTCATTTTTGAAACTATACTGATTAGGAATTTGACTCAAATCCTCGTTGTTTATGGGATTTTGCAGAAGAAACGGGAAGATATAGAGAGGCTTGAGAAGGAGAGGCAGGCAGACATGAGGAGTTACAAGGGATTAATGGTGACTGATAAAATGACGTCCAACAAAGACATTGCTTCAAGCAACAAGTCTATTCAAGAACTCGAAGATGATTTCATGTAAAAGAGCCCTGAAGAATGAGCAAAAACCAAGTCGGTAACATTCTGTTGGTGCTCTCCTTCAAAGAATGTTTATCATGTTCTACTACTACTACTAGGCTTAGAGTTATAATGATATGATGAATTGCTCGGTTTCATCTTTTGTTTCAAAGTCTGTGAAGACCTAAAACCCTAATTTGGTTAGACCATCTCTTTCGTCCAATGCAATGTTTCAGAGGATTGAGTCTGAGTAGTAAGAGAAACACAGAGCATCATGATATATAAAACACTGAGCCAGTGATCTGGTGCTATCATGGTTTACTCTGCCTTGTTTAAAATCATTTTACTACCCTTATAGTTCTTACTCTTTTGGTCCCAAAATTATTTTACACAAGTACAGTATATATAAGTACAGTATAGCTACAATAATTTTTTAAAAATAAAAAATAGCTGAAGCGTTTGCAAAACGAACAAAACAACTATCAAATTAAATTACAAGGTATGTGTATACATACTTTTAACATTTCAATCCAAAACAAATTTGAAAGGCATATTCTTTTTGATCAAATATTTGGACTGAAAATCTAACAAAACTAATTCTCTTTTAGATTACATATTTTGGCAATCCAGACTCTAAAGTAAAATCCCATGATTTTAAATAATTCCAGTAGGTGGCCCCAAAGTTGATATCAACAATCAGTAGCCCAACTAATATGTCCTATAAATCAATGGGGGTATTAATTAAAAATCTGGGTGAAATTTGAAAAAAGGAAAAAGAAGGGGGAACAAAGAAGAGAAACAAACAATGATGTGTCCGTTGAGTACTTTAAAAACGATAAGAGACACGTGGCCGACAATATTTAAAATGAACGGCCGAGATTAACTTAGATCAAACAAAAGGCATCTTGATAGAGAAGAAAAAAGAAAAAAAAACGTTTAATTGAGAGTGTGTAGGGTTCGTAGAAGAAAATTCGAACTTCCGCCATCCATGTTTGAAATAGCTCTCTACCGACCGTTTAGATTTTCACTCTTTTATTTTCTTTCATTTAATTCAAACATTTCTTTTATAGAGAATCTCTATCTCAGCAGACAGTGAAGATCTGAGTGTCTGTTCTTCGAGAGATCTGATCAACTTGAAGCTCGCATTGGTGAGAGCTCTTGGAGAGATTTTGAACTTTAGGTCTGATTAAGGTATATATCTCTTATGGAAAGTGAGTGTACAACAACAGTCTCAACCCCTATTACTGAAGGGAACCCCAAATCGCGTCAAGGGTATTGCTTCACTTTTTTTTTTTATTTACTCATATCTCTCTCCTTGTTTATTATGAATCCTTAACTTGCCCACAATACACTAGGAATAAGGTGAAGAAACTGTATCCATCTCCGATCCATCTTTATATTTCTCTTTTTAATAGCTCAAAATCATTCTAAACCATAAGGAAGAAATAATATTTTTCTTTTATTTTACTCCATATTTAGAGATTGTCATTTTAGATAAGTACATTGTAGCAAAATCCATCTCTATTATAGAGTTCCTCTGGTAATAAATTAGAGATTGTATTAAAATTGAGATTATGTTAAATCTTTTTACCAGGAGGACTAGTGGCCCTGCAAGACGTTCTACTCGAGGACAATGGACTGCCGAGGAGGTGAGAGCAGTTTTATCTTTCATCCAAGTTTTTTTTTTCTCTCCAGATGGTGTTCAATCCTATCGCTTATGTTACCATTGAATCATAGATGTAATAAGCTCTTCTTTATGCTTAAGTGCATTTGCTTAGATCATACCTGTATTATTTACACTAAATCAGAGAGAGACACTACAAGTGTTGTGACATTGCTTCACTCTTCGGTGATGAATGGATTAGCTATAACCGTTTATATATTACTTAAGTTACTTTAAATTCTCGATGTACATTTATACCATATTAGATTCGGATTTATCATGGATTTCCATCATAAAACCAATTGGTTATAAGTAGATTGACCATATCCTAGTTAATTTTTACCTTAAATTTTCGATGTGGGATACAATATCCCTAATATCTATCTCCATATTTTGCAGGATGAGATTTTGACAAAAGCTGTCCATAGTTTTAAAGGGAAAAACTGGAAGAAGATTGGTAAAAATTTCACTACTTTGGCTGTTTGAATGGTCAAAACTTTTGTCTGATCGTCTTTTCTCTCAACTCCCAGCTGAATTTTTCAAGGATCGGACTGATGTCCAGTGCCTCCACAGGTGGCAGAAGGTCCTTAATCCTGAACTTGTTAAAGGGCCATGGACCAAGGAGGTGTGTGACATCACTTTTCTTCCACTTATTTTTTTATATATGCATCTTTGCATGCTGTTAACTGCTCTCATTTGAGATGATATGTAGGAAGATGAAATGATCGTTCAGTTAATCCAAAAATATGGGCCCAAGAAGTGGTCCACTATTGCTCGATTTTTGCCTGGCCGTATTGGAAAGCAATGCAGAGAGAGGTATGTTTATACACATTTACATTTCTCTAGCAACAAACAACAGTGTCTCATTAGCACGTGAAAGCTTTCCTCTTTATTGATATAGGTGGCACAATCACCTCAATCCTGCCATAAACAAGGAAGCTTGGACTCAAGAAGAAGAACTGGTTCTCATTCGTGCTCATCAAATATACGGTAATAGATGGGCAGAGTTAACAAAGTTCTTGCCTGGAAGGTACTATTATTTATTTACTGTCATCTGGAATTAATCATACATCTTATTGGTATTCCTCTCTTTCTTCTTAGCAACATAGTTTTCGTTCTATGTAATCAACAGGTCGGATAATGGGATTAAAAACCACTGGCACAGCTCAGTTAAGAAGAAACTCGATTCCTATATGTCCTCTGGCCTTTTGGATCAGTACCAAGCCATGCCGCTAGCTCCTTATGATAGAAGTTCCGCGTTACAATCTGCTTTTATGCAGAGTACTATGGATGGTAGTGGCTGCGTGAGTGGACAGGCAGAGCAAGAAGCAGAAAACTGTCAGATTTCAAGCATGGCTGGCTGTTCTATATCTGCAACTGATTATCAAAATGGAATAATGAGCATGAGGCAACATTTTCACCCCTGTGAAAACTCTCATATGAATGAGGGAGCTGCATATCATTCAGATCAGTATTATTATCCGGAACTGGAAGATATCTCAGTCTCCATCTCAGAAGCCTCTAATGAGATGGAGGACTGTTCACAGTTTCCTGATCATAGTGTCTCGGCTTCTACGAGCCATGATTACCAATTTGACTTTCAGGAACTGTCTGATATTTCACTAGAGATGAGCCATAATATGTCAGAGTTACCGTACACCAAGGAGAGGAAGGAAGCCTCTCTAGGGGCTCCAAACTCCACATCAGATATAGATGTAGCTACTTACACAAACCGGGAAAATGTTCTGACACCTGAAACGGAATGTTGCAGAGTTCTTTTCCTTGATCAAGAGAGTGAAGGGCTCAGTGTTTCTAGATCTTCAACACAAGAGCCAAACGAGGTTGACCAGAGAGACTGTCAAGATCCTGCTTTGTGTGCATCAGCTTCAGAAGCTACAAAATCTCCTATGAAGAGCTCTTCTTCAACGTCCATTGCAACACCTGCCTCAGGAAAAGAAACTCTTCGGCCGGCTCCCTTAATCATAACACCCGATAAGTATTCCAAGAAGTCATCCGGATTGATGTGTCATCCTTTTGATGCAGAACCAACAAACTGCAGAACAAATGAAAATGGTAGCTTCATATGCATCAATGATCCTTCAAGCTCTACTTTTGTTGATGAAGGGCCTAATAACACCAGCGAAGAAGATCAATCTTATCATGATTCCAAGAAGCTGGTTCCAGTGAACGATTTTGCTTCTCTGGCAGAAGTTAAGCCGCACTCTCTTCCTAAGCATGAACCAAACATGTCAAGCGAGCAGCATCATGAGGATATGGGAGCATCATCAAGTCTCTGTTTTCCAAGCCTGGACCTACCTGCTTTCAACGATCCCCTGCACGATTATAGCCCTCTTGGCATACGGAAGTTACTGATGTCCACCATGACGTGCATGAGCCCCCTTAGACTGTGGGGGTCTCCCACTGGAAAAAAGACGTTGGTTGGTGCGAAGTCAATCCTGAGGAAACGCACCCGTGATTTGCTGACACCGCTATCTGAGAAGAGAAGTGATAAAAAGCTTGAAACTGATATAACAGCTAGCCTGGCAAAAGATTTTTCACGCCTGGATGTTATGTTTGATGAGAGTGAGAGTCAAGAATCTATCTCTGGAACAAGCACTGGTGAGCTTACTTCACTAGTTAGTCACAGAATGCCAGAAGAAATCATGAATGTCAGTAAATCACTTGTAAAACAACAGCAAACTTGCTTGGAGGCAAATGTTCATGTAAGTCTCGTCTTTTCCTTAAGCATTTGAACATCTGTTGAGTTATCTATTTTATTAAATCTTGATATGCTCCAGATTTTAAGCATAACATATTTGAAAGTAAGTAGTGACGATGTAGATGGCTTAGTTGTGAATCTGATATATTACATGTCATGGTCATCTAACAGTACATAACGGTTGTCATTCGGCAGCTTTCTCACTTTAACTATATGTCATGGGAATCATCATTTGTTTTCTATGCATCATTGCTTACCTTCAAGTTATGACCAGAGAGCTGATAAAATCTTATGCAGACTGAAAGTGTCTCTGGTGTTCTTTCTGAGAGTAATACCAACAAGCAAGTGATGTCTCCTCCTGGTCAATCAGTAGCCAAAGCAGAGAAGGCACAAGTTTTAACCCCAAGAAATCATTTGCAGAGAAGTCTCATGGCTACTTCTAACAAAGAACAACATTCTTCTTCGAGTCTTTGTTTGGTCATTAACTCGCCTTCTCGAGCGAGAAACACCGAGGGTCATCTTGCTAACAACGAGACAAACAATGAGAATTTCAGCATGTACATCTATGCCCCAACCTTTTACTATATATATATATATATATATATATTATTTTTTGTTGTTATATTCTTGCTACAATGATGAGTTTTGATTCTCCTTCATTTACAGATTCTGTGGAACTCCATTCAGGAGAGGTCTTGAATCTCCCTCAGCCTGGAAATCTCCATTTTACGTAAACTCTCTCTTGCCCAGCCCAAGGTTTGACACAGACATAACTATCGAGGTATGCAGTGTCAAATTCTTTTAGTCCGTATATATATAGACATAACTTTCTAAGGCAACTTGTGCTTGTTTTTTCCAGGACATGGGCTACATTTTCAGTCCTGGGGAGAGAAGCTACGAGAGCATAGGAATGTTTACACAGAGACACGAGCATACAAGTGCATTCGCAGCATTCAATGAAATGGAAATTTCACTTTCCCCAAGTGCCGATGATGGAAGGAAGATGAAAGACTTGGATAAAGAGAATAATGATCCTCTAGTGGTACCAATTCATTCACTCTCTAAGTTTGAAGATTTTGAGATTATGATTCTATGGTTCGAGAAACTTGACTTTGAGGTTTTGAACATATAGGCAGAGGGTAGAGTGCTGGACTTCAACGATTGCGAGTCTCCCACCAAGTAACAGAAGAAGTCTCATCCTACCTCTTGAAGGGGATGTAGGTAAAAAACCAGAACCTCCTTCCAATACATAATATTCATATGCACATACATGAACATGTACAAACATGTATGTGTGCATCTTTTATGAACAGAGCTTGTCCCTGCTTGGATCTAATTCGCTCTTCTTCTCTTTTCTTGCTAGTGAATAAACTTGAATGAATTTACATTCTGTGTTCTATATAGTATATATATATATACATCATTCATGTTGCCTGCAATGAGTATTATACTACACGTTCTATATACTTGGGAAAGGAACTTAGGCAGTGCATCTGGGAGTAAATACCAACTTTATGTTGCATACTCTTGTTCTAATATAAATCCGAGTTTTTTTTTTTTTTTGGAATCCAGTGAAGCTACAAGTAGTCAAGTATACAACCCTATGAGCTCGATTCTTCCATGAATTGTATTCTACTTACAGAGCCGGTCTTGACTTCGATAAGGGCCGCAGCTAACAAATATTTTGGCCCATTAATTTATTAAATTATTAAGAAAGAAAGTATATAAAAAAATTCTGAGTGTCGAACTTGTCAGCAGTATAACAAATAGGAAAGCTATGACCAATGTACATGGCCGGATCTAGACACAGCTGCGTAAAACATGATCTTTTTTCCTAAATTTTAGAAGTTTCATATATATCCAAAAATTACAAAAATTATTTGTTAAAATTAAAATTCATAAAAAATTATTTATAGCTTCTAGAACTTCAGATTCGGTCTTGTAAACATGCATATCTTTTTGCAGGTAGATAAAGATTTTCAAAGTTAAGAACAAATGCTGATTTGACCCTAGTCATATTTATCTGAAATTGAAGAACTAAACCGAAAACAAGGTTACGTTCAGATCTGAATCTTGTCAATGATACTTATAGATCTTATATTTTTAGAACCGAAAAATCGAAACTAAACCGAAAACCGGATGAATACCCGAATTTTTATATAGTTTTTATATATTTATAAGTTAAAATATCAAAAAATCAAACTAGTAGAGTATTTTTTATCTAAAATATTTAAAATTATTTGAATTATCTAATTTTATCTGAAAATTCTAAAAATCTGATATTTATTCTAAAAACTGATTTTGACTTTTTAACCCAAATCAACCAAAAAACAATTTTTGTATTAATTAAAAAACAATCTTTGTATTAATCGAAAATATTTTTTTTTGTCTTTTTCTGATTTATCTCAGATTTATTACTTTTTTTTGTTGTTGTAGCGATTCGGAAAATATTTTTTTCTAATTACTGCCATATATAATTCCAGTTTTCATCTATTCTACGATTATTAACACATTTGTCTGTTTTGACTTGTTTTTTTAATGATTTTACCTATTTTAACACATATCTGTTATTTTATAATGTTTATATATATCACATATAATCTAAAACCATAAAATAACTTTTATAAACAATTTTTTTCTTTCAAATAAAATCTACATTCAGCCATATATTGTAGTCCTTTTTTTTTGAACACAGCCATATATTGTAGTCTCTACTACAATTTTTAATCATAATTTCGGTTATCCGGCTAAGTTATTATAGTTAGTTGTTTTGTCGTTTGTTTCTTAGACCGGTTATTCAGAACCTAAGATTCCTTCTTTCTAAGTTTCTAGTCACCCCAGAGATGGAGCAAACAGGTCGATCACATGTTGGATATCAACTCTCTCGTCCCGATTCATGGTTATCATTTTACATGCGTGGAGAACAATTTTTTTTCATATAAGAATGTGAATTTCCATTAACCATGTAATGACACAATTTTGGATAATTGTGAGTTACGAATAAAAGTTAAACACTAGATTATATAAGATATATATAGAAGTTTGGACGTAAACCATAAATGGAGATTTTTAATTAAATAGCGTCGCTGGAATTAAATGAATTATTCTAAACCTGATTTAGTACCTGCATTGACGTTACGGTAAGAATACAAATTAAATATTGTAGTAATGATCGAAGAGAATATATAAGTAGATCAATTTTTTAGATTATCTCGTAAATAACTTTGCTATGAGTATAGTACTGAAGATGTTGCCTCAGTAAGTCAAAGATAAACAGACGCAGGTATTTCCATATGTTTTGGTGGAAATTGGAGATAGCCGATATCATCGAGGCTTGAGGGTTTACGTTGCCACCATAACTACGACCTAGTAATATCATACATTATCATTATGCGTCTAAATACAAATAAAATGAATAGCGGAAGAAAAGCTGAGGTGAGATAGCTGATATCATGAGGCTTGAACACCGATAATCACACATTAAATCCTCCGATTTGATTTCACATATATACAATATTCGCTCCCACAATAAATTTATAACTCTTCGAGACAATAGATTTATAACTCTTCCGGTATGAATGGTGTTAAAAAACGATAAGAAATTATTAACGTTCTTAAGAAAATTACCATTCACAATTTTCTTTCTTATTTATTCTCAATTTTTGTAGAGAAATAAAGAACATAATTATTTTTTATTATATTAGAGAAAGAACAAACATTCATTTTTATTCATGCTATTTTATTTATCTACGTTCATTTTCTATTTGTTCCTCGTATTTTCAGAATTGTCAGTCGGACCCTTCTTTTTTTGACATCACATTTATAATTTTTCAAAGCGTTCTCTTTTTATTTTTAAGATTAGATCTGTATTTCCGAGACCATCAGGACTAGTAATTAACCTTGTTAACAGAGATACTATGGAGGTTATATTATATATATGTTTTGCTTTTGTTTTTATGTTTACGTGTTATTAGTATATAAATGTTTGTTCTTTATACGGAAGTAAAATATTTAGTACCTTATCAAAACTAATTCGTAGATATTAAACACAAGAGCCAATGCAAACGAAAGAAGAAGTTTATTTGTTTGCGGTTTACCAAATTATTTTCTTGTAAGAAATGTTATTTTTAAAAACTGTGGAAAATGTTTTTGAAACAGTAAAGCCTAATTTAATTGATGAGATTATGGATCCAGATCGAGATATACATGAATTTTATTGTTTTACAAATATTATACTTAAATGTTTTGACCATCCAGATAGCCAAACAGATCTATACGTGATTTGAATGTCGCCTAGGAGCAAACACACCTCAACATAGTGAACCGTAAGCAAGTGTATATCTGCGTGCATAAACTACTAGATATGTGAACCAAAAACTACTACTAGATAATTAGCTTTTGTGCAAAGAGTTAAAAGAGGAGAGCGAGAGAAGGTTGATGTGGTGATCGAGATGCTAAGAGAGAGAGGCACATACAAAGCTTAAAGATGGTATCGCTGGTGGCTAAAGCATCTCCTTAAGTCATCTTCTTCTTTTTTAACACACCTAATAAGTCATCTTTTTATTTCTCTTTCCCTTTTCTATGGTTTCTCTCTTTATCTCTCTACACATACATAAATATTTACATATATACATGTTTATATATGTAAGTTCTATGTGCTCGTGTTTATACTTTTTAATATGCATCAATTTGTGTAATTACAAACTTACTAATCTGCACTTGTGCTGTTGTGCACGTATACAAGCCATCTACTAGTTGTGTACTAAATCTCCTTTTCCGAGTTACAAATACATGCATGAGGACAATATTCCAAAATATATGAATCTTGATTTATACAGTCTAGATAAAAATATTTGGTTGGTTGAAGATAGGTTCCTTTTATCATCCCAAAAAGCTGTATCATCACGTATATGTGTTTAATTCCTTCTCCATACGTTGGTGTAATTTCACTTTAAAAATTACCCAGTAAATAAGAGGGGTATGTAATGTGCAGTTTTCGTAATAAAAGAGTAAATACTGCATCAAAAATTCAAACTGGATCACTATTCACTATTTACATACATCATAATTTTCAAACCCTAATTAATCGCGTCAAACAAGAGAAGTTGATACTTATGTCGGCAAAAGTAAGTTACATATACGTCACTGCGAAGAAAAGGAGATTATATATTTCCCTTTTTTTTGTCTACGGATTATATACTTCCCTAAATAGACTAAAGCAATAGACCTATATTTCTACGGGAATAATATTATTATAAAACCCCAAAGGTGATAAAAACTAGGCATGACAAATAAAAAATACAATTTATCGGAGAAAGAATTATATAAAAGTGCTGTATAACAAGGAGGGGAAGTTCATTCTATCTTTGGGTTTTGTAGCAGCGGTTTGTTTAGCCAGTTTGGTTGTGTATCACTTAGTGTGATTAATGTATCTTTGTATGTAGAGTAATTATGATTTATAAAAAACTTGCTTGAGCAAGAAAAAATAGAGACAAATGTGACATAGTAGATATCTTCTTGTGGGCTTTTTTTTAAAAAAAAAATGTAAAAAATTTATTCGATCAAAACTTTGTACAAAATGCTTACTTCTATGAGTTTTTAAATCAAAGAATGGGCTCTACAAGAAAATGATATGCCATGCTAGTTGTGTTCTTGCTGAGAACCAAACCAGGCAGCTAACCCCTCCTCCAAATGCTGTTGTCCTTTATCCTTGACTAAAAGCAGCCTGAGTCTAACTGTTTTATCCACAAATTTGGTGATACAACTAGTTTTTTTTGGTTGTTCCCCATGCCTACGAAAGTTTCGTTCTCTCCAAATCGTATGAACCGTAGCTTGAAAGGTATAGCGGAGAAGGAAGGTCATTGTGGGAGTGGAAATCGGTTTGGAGATCAACTCAATAATTTCGTTTCAGTCAATAGAGAATAATTTCGTTTTTTGTGGGCTTTATTTTCATTTAGTGAAATCCATCAAATATAATACATAAAATGTTTACAAACTCAGTCTCTACTATTTACATCTTTATAAAAATAAGCCTACTGTATCTTTATACATGTTAAAGAATAAAGATAAATAGTAAAAAATCATGTATAAACACGCGTTTACAAATGAGATTAAAAAAATCAAAGAAATAAATTGTGACAACTAATCCATAATTTGTTACTATTTTGTTGTTGGATTTCAAAACATTTGCAAGTTTTTCTTATAAGAGTAACGTTAATGTTTAGAAATTCAAATGAGTTTTTAGAATATATTTTACTGTTAAAGAAGACAATGCTACTAAATTGCTTTTTGAATTAATTATTAAACACTTACAGTATGTTACATGTAGAATTAGTTTTTCATATATTTGTTAAAGTTTATTGTGCAAAAGACGACTCTCATTTTTAAAAAAATAAAATCTTTTCATTTCCTTAAAATCTTTTCATTTTCTTATCCTAAAGTACTTATCGAGAACTGTCTGATGCTGATCACTGATCTAAATGTACAATATTATTTCTCAATGGACAATACATCATAAGTTCACCTGATGTATAGTTTATTTTGACCAATGTTAGTTTATTTTCACTTGATTATACTCACGAGTCACTTCTATATATACATATATGTACGTTTGTAAAACATATACGTTTATATATGTGTGACAATAAGTGCAAATTAATATTATATCGACGAATTAAGCATACAAAATAGAGTAAAAGAATCAACATCAAATTAACTGCTTTATATATAGAATATGCAAAAGTCTAACGAAGAACAAATTTGATTTTAATCATCATTTTGTTAAACTTCGCTTACATCATACATTTTCCCATTATATAGGTTGACGTACCATGTGATGATTCTAGTACCGAAAAAGGCAGGAATCAATTAACTCTATACAGAAATACAAATACGTATTTTATACAAATACGTATATTATGACAAAAATATATACAGAATATTTGTAATGAGAGTGACATATATTTATATACAAAAATAAAATAAAAGAAAACGAGACTGTTTTATGTGAACCAAATCTTTGTGATCTTTACTGTGGTAAATTTGAGAAAATGCGAAGAAAGATTTTAGGGCTTATATATTATCGACGAAATTGGCTCATCTAGAATAAATATTATTCTGGTTTTAGGGCTTTTTATTTTCCGCTCTCACACCTGTCACACTCTCTCTCCTTACACGTGAATAACATCCTCCAATCTCTATTATCCACGTGTCGACGCTTCATGCCCACACGTAACGAAAATATTGTAATCTCCACGCACCTAGGGCTTTTTCTGTGCAACCAATGGTTGTGACCAGAATCGCAGATTAGTCAACGTGGAGGTCTCTCATTGGGTTATATTTCCCATCCTATCACACAGAAACGCAGGGATGATGTTTTTTTTTTTCTAACGTAGGTGAGTTGGGTTTCCTTTTATGAAAGCAATGAAATCTTATAAAATAATTACTTTCTGTTCTTATTCAATTTTTTGGATACATTCTAAAAAAGTTATTGATATTAATGGTGAGATTCTTTCCACTAAAAGTAAGAAATATTACACAAAAAGAAATGTATCTTTCCTTTTCAATACACCTTTGACAATAGAAAATGTGTACACAGTATATAGTATTACACGTCAACTAATAGAAATATGAAGACCAAATGGTGAATGGCAGTGCCATATGTTCAACTGATGAGCTGTTTTTGGTCGCGAAAATGAGAAATTTTATATCAACAATAATTATTTTTGTTGGAATAAACTTTCATTCTGACCCAGAAAGTACCCTTCATTTCAAAGAAAAGAGAGCCACATATTCTTTATCTCTTTCTCATCAACCTCTCTATATAAGCCAAAGAAGAAGAGGTCTCCCTCTCCCTTCTTCCCCTCTCTCTCTTGTTTCGCTAGCAAACGTTGTCCTAGGGTTTCTCGAAAACTGCACTCAAATTCTACTCTCATCTCTAAATACAAATCAGTCCTTAAAACTTTCATTCTTCCAAAACGTTTTTTTATCTTCCTTTGCTGCTTAAGATCTATAGCTTGAATCTCGCATCGATCTTTTCCTTGTTATCTCTGGTTGGATTTCCACCAGGTTCGTGTTTTCCGACATAGATCTACGGTTCCTTGGATATATGTTCAGATTTCAGATCTTGTGGGATGAGATCTAGCTTGACTCGTAGCTGACTTCATGTTTTCTTTTTCATTTAGGGCTCTTTACTGTTTGTTTACATGTCCCTTCACTCGTTGTTCTTATTTTGTTTTGTTTTTTTCTTGTCTTTACGTACGGAATATTCACGTGCGTGTAGATCTGACCCGTATTTGGTGGGTCTTCGTTTATCTTTGTTTTCTTTTGTATGATCGTTTATCTTTCTTAATCATAATCATATGCATGATGTTAATCGTGTCTTAAAACACTATTAGTGGAGGTGTCTTACCGAAAATCTTTCACCAAAAGTAATAATATTTTGATAGAAGAGTTTTTTAAAATCTGAGAGACTCATACGAAGAGACTTTTGTATGAGTCTCTCAGATTTTAAAAAATTCTTCCACCAAAATATTATTACTTTTGGTGAAAGACTTTCGGTGAGAGATTTTCACCGCAGGTGTTCTTATCATATGTTACTGTGTTCTAAATAATTTGATATAAATCCTAAATTACTCAGATCTAATTATCTTGACCCGTGTTGGTGTTTGTGATTTTTGATATTATATTGAAATGGGTCCGTTATAATACTTTTCTTTTCCTGGTCATGTAGAAAATGTTTACGATTTGGGGGGTTTTCTTTTATGAAAACCCTAATTTCATGCATGTTGATGTTTAAATACATGTTAGTGTTGAATGTTAAATGTTCACTGTCTAAAGTTCACTCGAATGATTATATTTGTTTAATGAAATAGAATGTTAGTGAAGAATTTCGTTCTTGATTCTATATAGACCTTAAGGTTTAAATTTTTTTATTTTCATGGAATGTCAAGGTGATTAGATGTTGGTTATGAATGTTGTTCATTCATGTGGATATTCATGGAATATGGTTGAGTATAATGATGTAAATTCATATTGCTTCTTTAATTGATTTAGAGTTAAATTGGTTGTCATATATATATGTGAAGTAAAGATTTTGAAGCATTGTCTCTTTTTATGCAACAACAATTTCATCATCATGCACAGCTATACCATGTTGTATGTATAAGTCTTTTCATTTGTGATGCTAATAAATATTATCATGCATTATTTTTCAGCTCTTACTGAGGGGTGATCGTACAATGGTAGAAGTTAATCACAATTAAGACAAAATCTTTTTTCAAAGCATACCAATGGGATCCTCCACCAATCTCAACTCAACAGCCGTAAATATCACAGACGGTAACAACGAGACTGGTACAGTACGTGATCGTTTTTCCCTATGGTAAGCCTATTATATTAACCTTATATTATCAACTCTCCTTGCTAACGTATGATTATGTTTCCTTTGATTTGATAATTAATGTACATATAGGATGTGATCAATGCCAGATTCATATATATAATGGCAAGGTACAAGATGAAATGACATGAATATATCGAGTTTTTCTTCTTAATCTAATGCAGTGACTTGGTAGCGAAAGTACGTGACGTCGATCTTAAACCATTTTGGCCGTTTCCAATGAAGATAACTGTTCCCAACAATTCATGGTTGTCTCGCTTGAGCTTCACCCGTAATATCGATGCTAATGGGACAAATGGTAATATTTAAAACTCATTTGGTTTTATATATGTTCTATACTATTACTAGCTGGATGAGTTTGCTTGAACTTATGCACGTGAATGATTGCTTTTTAGATTCTGGACTACTGCCTTCAAACTCAAGAAGTATAATTAGCACGAACGGGCTAAACAATGGCAGCTCTTCGGTTATCCCCAGTCAAAGCGAACTGAATTCACCAACTGCCATTGATCAGGAGAACGAAATGAATACTGATATTGCAGGTATATATGCATCTGTGTTGAATTGATATCAAACTAACATGTCCTTTTAGCTTTGACAAACGATCATATTTATAAAAGAAACTAGGTTGGCTAACCCTAGATACTTTACCTTAACTAAATTGGAAACGATACACATATTTCGCAATACAATAAAATATAACAATATGATATTTATGGATAAGTTATCTGTTACTTTTAATACTATAATTAACATATGATATTTTTTTAGAAAAGATAGAGTTGTCTGATATAGCTCCGATATCTAAAAAACACATTTCCAGTTTTTTACATAAATAATGTTTTTAGTTTTTCACGTTAATAATGTTTTGGGAAAATAATAAAGATAATAATATATTTGAGTTTAATATTAAAGATGTGTTGCATATCCGTTTTAGGCAAGTAGTTATAAGTTATTTCAATTCGGTATTTGCAAGTTTTCAAGTATTTATGTGCATCCCTAACGAATATGTTGGGGACAACAGTATCATCTTAAACTGCATAGGGAATTTCATCAAAATCATTTTCCATATGCTTAGTCGGTCATGGAGGACATGACTCACATCAATATAAATAACTATTTTAGTATCACGAAAGAATTTGCAAAAAAGCATAAATCTTAAATAGAAATTTAGATATATAATCAGATCAATGTTATATAACGATAGCATGTTACATGTATAATTAATATCAAGCTGACTTGTCACTTAAAATTTTATAGGCAATAATCGTATTTATACAATTATAGATTGACTAGCCCTAGATACTTATAGGAACATATCCTTATCTAAATTAGAAACGATACACATATTATAAATATAGTAGTAAATATAACAACATGAATATGTAATCTGCTTGTTTTAGTTTCATAGCTCAACGCAGTCATAATCATTTCGTAGTGTCATTTTCTCTTGCAGGCAATGATGTTGTGGTGAATGAGGATGTAAACTGCGTAAGATCCCAGAATGATGATCAGAGAGGTATATTTTTTCTCTGGTCTAGCAAATTCAAGTGTGACGATATTAAAAAAAAAGGATAATCAGTTCGTATTATTATTTTTTCTTGCAGACAATGCTGTTGTGGAGAATGAGGATGTAAACGGCGAAAGATCCCAAAATGATGATCATAGAGGTATAAATTTTTCTATGGTCTACCAAATTTAAGTGTGAAGATGAAAAAAAGAAGATAATCATTTAGTATTATCATTTTCTCTTGCAGACAATGTTGTTGTGGAGAATGAGGAAGTAAACTGCGAAGGATCTCAGCAGGATGATCAGAGAGGTATATGTTTTATCTGGTCTAGCAAATTTAAGTGTGAAGATGAAGAAAAAACAGATAATCATTTCATTTAAACATTTTTTCATGCAGGCAATACTGTTGTGGAGAATGAAGATGTAAACCGCGAAAGATCTCAGCAGGATGATCAGAGAGGTATATGTTTTATCTGGTCTAGCAAATTAAAGTATGCAGATGAAAGAAAAAGAGATAATCATTTTTGTTTTATTTCTCTTACAGTTAATGCTGTTGTTGAGAATGAAAATGTAAACTGCGAAAGGTCTCAGAACGATGATCAGACAGGTACATAGTTTTCTTTGGTCTAGCAAATTAAAGTGTCAAGATATTGAAAGAGACAATCATTTTCTATTATAATTTTTTATTGCAGGCAATAATGCTCTTGTGGTGAATGAAGATGTAAACTGCGAAAGATCTCAGAACGATGATCAGACAGGTACATAGTTTTCTTTGGTCTAGCAAATTAAAGTGTGAAGATGAAAGAGACAATCACTTTCTATTATAATTTTTTCTTGCAGGCAATAATGCTCTTGTGGTGAATGAGGATGTAAACTGCGAACGACCTCAGCAAGATGATCAAAGAGGTAAAAAAATTTCTCTGGTCTAACAAATTAAAAGTGTGCAGATGATAAAAACAAAAACTAATTTTGTAAAGCTCAAAAAAAAATTGCAGTTACCAGGACATATGCTCTTAGGAACAAGAAAGCTCATCCTCAACCTTATAAGACATATGCTCTTAGGAACAAGAGCAAAAAGAACTCATTGGCAGAGTCCGTAGGAAACAAGAGAGCTGAGACACCAAATGTGGAGCAGGTGGCTGTGCCTGAGGTAGCTGCTAGTGTTGAAGACACTCTGTCTGAGGAATCTGATCTGAGTAGGTGTCTTTTCATTGGTGGGGCGCCCAGTAAGAGACCTCGGAGTAGAGTCCGAACCCGGAGACTCGCGGACTTGAGTGGTATTTCGAGAAAGGAACCGCTTATAGGTGGAAAAAGAAAGTCCCCACCTGAGAGCAGTAAAGTAAGCACAGCTGGTGAAGCTTCAGGGAATGCCTCCAAAAGAGTTGACTCTGGTCATGTTGGTACTGATGAACCAAATGAAAGTGGGTTTGACATAGGTTCTATTAAGGGTAAGAAGAAGAACGTAAGGTTCCAGGTAGATGACGAGCTTGATGATACAGAACCTGAGGTTGATGACGAGAGTGATGAAGATCCTTCTTATCCTCCGAGGGCTAAGAGAAGTAAGAATGTCAAAAAAGCCAAGACGAAGAGAGCTACGAAAGCAATAGATCCCAGTAACAAGGCTTCCTCAAGCGTGCAACCGTCATTGAATGAAAACGAGACGGTTCCTTCTCCTCCAAGGGAACAGAGAACAGAGGAAAGAGTTGGTACTTCACTTGACGATGAGTTGGCTTCAGAAGGTTATGTCAGAGAAGCTAACGCTCCTCCGGTTAATGATGGGCAAGAGAATAATCGTACGAGGTCAAGCTATGTTCCAGTGTTTGGTAACCCTTCTGTACCAGGTAGAGGGTTGGGAACTGGACCGGGTGCTATTTACTTCGGTAGCAGCAGCAACAACAATCAAAGAAACACCTCTTCTACAGAAGTTGCAGCTCAATCTACCGTGCCGCAGAAGGTACCAACTTTGCTTTTATAATACCGTATAAAATCTGTTTTTATTAGCTTTAAAATATTCAGTTTGTGGTATGAATTTTCTTTCACATGTCAACTTATTCGCCATAGTTAGTTGATTATGTTTTCATACTCTATAATCAGTTTCTTGTTTCACACGTATGGTTAGGTTAATGTGATTTAAGTAAATGATGGAGTAGGATTATAACGTGATTGGTTTTGCTTGTCAGGATGCTTCTATACCAAACACCGGTAGAGGGCTGGGAACTGGACCGGGTGCTATTTACCTCGGTAGCAGCAGCAGCAACAACAACAACAATCAAAGAAACACCACTCCTACAGAAGTTGCAGCTCAATCTACCGTGCCGCAGAAGGTACCAACTTTGCTTTTATAATACTGTATAAAATCTGTTTTTTTTTAGCTTAAAAAATATTCAGTTTGTGGTATGATGAGTTTTCTTTCACATGTCAACTTATTCACCATAGTTAGTTGATTATGTTTTCATACTCTATAATTAGTTTCTTGTTGCACATGTATGGTTGATGTGATTAAGTAAATGATGGACTAGGATTATAACGTGTGATTGGTTTACTTGTCAGGATGCTTCTATACCAAACGCAGGTAGAGGGCTGGGAACTGGACCGGGTGCTATTTACTTCGGTAGTAGCAGCAGTAACAACAACAATCTAAGAAGCACCCCTCCTTCTACAGTAGAGGCAGCTCAACCTTCCGTGCCGCAAAAGGTACCGACTTTGCATCTATATTTCTTTTTATAATACCATTCTAATTAATCTGTTCTTTTAATTTAAAATATTCAGTTTGTGGGATAAGTTTTTGTCACATATGAGTCTAACAAACTCATGTCAGTTAATTCGGCACAGTTATAAGTTGATTATGTTTTCATATTCTATAATTAGTTTCTTATTGCACACGTATGGTTACTGTGATTAAGTAATTGGACTAGGATTAATAACGGGATTGGTTTATTTTTTCAGGATGCTCCTATACCAAACACCGGTAGAGGGCTGGGAACTGGACCGGGTGCTATTTACTTCGGTAGCAGCAACAACAACAACAACAATCTAAGAAGCACCCCTCCTTCTACACAAGTTGCAGCTCAATCTTCCGTGCCCCAGAAGGTACCAGCTTTTCATCTATATTGCTTTTATAATACCGTTATAAATCTGTTCTTTTAATTTAAAATATTCAGTTTATGGGATAAGTTTTTTTTTCACATATGAGTCTAACAAACTCAAACGTGTCAAATAATTCGCCACAGTTATAAGTTGATTAGATTTTCATACTCTATAATCAGTTTCTTATTGCACACGTATGGTTGGTTAATGTGATTTAAGTAAACGGACTAGGATTAATAACGGGATTGGTTTATTTTTGCAGGATGCTTCTGTTTCAGACAGAAAAGGGAAGGGAGTTATGATCCAAAGCCATGATGAAACGGAGAACACTCAAAACGACATAAGCAACAACCTACCTCAAGAGGTACCACAACAACCAAAAACTCCCTTTCTGTTCGATCTCAATGAGATCTATGAGGATGTTACCTCGCTGGAGGAAAACACCAATGCAGCAAGGGAAGAAGACCTTGTCCCCGTTAGATCAGAGCGTCAGAACTCTGTTGAGTCTCTCCCACCAAGGCCTTCATCATCAGTAATGCCTCCTCCTGTGCAAGAAAGCCGACGTAGCTCAATTCTGTTTCCAGGCCACAACACTCAGTGGATGGGGAATGTACCAATGGATAGTCCTTATCATCATCCATCTTCATCAACTTATCAGGTAATACATGTCCATCCTCAGTTCAGAGCACCTTCTCCTCCAGTTTGGGCATCATCCATGATGCCACCACAGTATCATCACCATCATCACAGTCCTCCTGCTCCTTTCAACATGGATTATTCGAGTATGTTTGCGCAAGCACCAAGCAATGATACGTGGAACCTCAGCTATTTGGGTGCCAACTTGATGAACCAAGCAATGATGAGCCGTATGGATCCTCGGTTTAGATCAAACACTCCCGTTAACCACCACGGGAACATTTATTTCACTCCAGGAAATGTTCACCCGGTTAACCAGTTTAACCAGATTGTAGAGCTTCAACGTAGTCATGAAAGGCAGGTTTTTCCTAGAACCATCAGTAACCAAGGGAGATTCCAGCAAAGGAGAAACGTAGGGAGCTCCAGCATTACCTATGCATCGCCTGCAGGGAACAGTTCTGATTCCTCTACCTGCATTATTAGCCGTTACCCTGGAGAGATCACCGAGATTGAGCCTTACATGGTAGCTGAAGAAGATCTCCATGTGCCTGAACGCATGGTTGAGTTTGAGCAGGCTGAGGATCAAGTTGGTCCAGTTACAGAAAGTGGCTAAAGACAAACAACGTGGAAGAGATTTATGCAGGTAAACTGTTACAACTATATCTAAGTCGTTTATTATATTTTTCTTGGTTCATAGATCTTTAAAATCAATGGCTTAGTAAAACGTTTTTCATTTAGTACTGGAAACTGGAACTACTATTTGCACCTTATGTAGTAGTGTTTTGTCTGCATTGCTATTAGTTAGAACTGAGCTTTTGTTTCATGTTTAGTTAATAGAACAGAGTTTAATCAGTCTCTTTCACAGAATGTTTGTGATCACCAGTTCTAACAAAACATGTGTTTACGTAAATGTGAAACAGGTACTGGGAGGAAGAGAGAGCTACAAAGAGACGCCAGTCCTGCGGAAACCAGTGAAGTCAATCTTCCTAGTTCCTCCGGTTCTTGGATTTTTGAACTTTCACATTCTTATCTTTTTTTAATTATTATTATTATGTTTGGATTTGTTGGATTTGAACCTTAAGTTACTCTGCTACCCTTGTTGGATTTGTTTTCTGTTTTTTTTTATTGGGATTACCTTTCAGACTTATTTATTTATTCTGCTGGATTAATCTTTTTTTGGATCGACCGTAATGTTGCCGTTATAGCCGGCTTGAATTTTCTTAAATTTTTTTTTTTTTTGAAGTTCTCTTTAATTTCTTTTGCCAGCTTTCTAAACTTGCAGGAAAACCTTTTCAAAAATACTTTATAAATAGTTTTGGTTTGTTCATTATATTGCTTGGATGATGATAAAGTTGGAAGCGGCGGGCAAGAAGAGAGAAGAGATGGTTCTTGAATGGGAACTGGAATTTGGAAGCGAGAGTGAGGATAAAGTATAAAAAGGTTTCATCAAATGTAAAACAAGAAAGGAAGATACACAAAATTCTAGACTTAAGCATTGATAGTGAGAAGATTGGGACAACGGATTAAAACGGATAATAATACACATTTAAGGTAAACGTTTTGAAAAAGTTAAATAACGGATTATATCAGTACAGCACAGATTTTATAACGTATAATCCAAAATTATGGATATGTGATATCACATTTATTTTTTAATGATACATTCATGAGGAAAGAATGCTTACTTTTTATTCTTATTATCTTTTTCCACACTGCATGAAACAATTTTTTCTACTTCCACGAATGACATAATTTAAAACATAAACTTTGAGTTACCTCACTTAAACTTGAGCCGAGGAGAATCTGCAAACCCTAGCTTGTGCATAAACAAAGCCTTGTCTACAAAAGTAACCTTTGGAAGGGCTACAATGTTTGTCTTCTGAACACACGCAATTCCCTTCAAGTGCACATCCATCAAACTTGGAACTTTCTCTCCCAAACAGAATCTCATCTGACCATTCACTAGAGAACATCTCCTTAGGATCTAACTTGTTCTTCACTTCCAAGAATTTTTCAAAGTTAGGTCCATACTTTTGCTTGACGCCAAAGAAACCCACTTTCCTATTCTTCCCCCAATGAGGCTTTGCGCCGTGTTTGACAAACGCCATCTGCTCCATCTCCTCCATCACATCCTGGTTCAACCTCGGGGTCAACGCATCATCCGCTCGGTAATAATTAAAGTCAATGACCACAGAATCTTCTGTCTGGCCGAGATAAGCCTTAGAGCCCTTGATAAAACGTATGAGGATACCATTATAGATATCAATCCCACAAAGCCTTTCGGGTTTTAAGTCACGTAGCTTCTTTACGTCTAGGAGAAAGTCTCTAAACCTTGAAACGGGGAATATCGCAGTCGTTTCATAGAATGAAAGACCGTTATATCTCGGGTCCCATGAGCAAGAAACATCAATTCTAAATGAAGATGAGTAAAGACAAGAACCAGAACTTTGGAGCTTGCCTTGGCTTCCAATAACCGGATATCCGGTAAAGAATAAACCATTGTTCTTTAAACCGTTCCCGGTTAGTTTCTTGTAGGCCAACGTAGTATCCGCCGTCTTACATTTCCCATTCTCACTTTTACTAGTTTCAAGTGCCTTCTCTGCAACATTTTTTAATCTAAAAATAATTTTATTTTGAACATCTAAACCGGACTAAACCGAATATGGTATTGATGTAGGAGAAAGGTAACTAACCTAATGTTCGAACCCCTTTGGAGATCAAGATAGCATTGGACTGAAAACCAATGAAGTCGTTGACTCCGTTGCCGGAGACATCGTCCGGTGATCGGAAATCGTAACGGTAAACCGCAGTTTTTCTCGAAGGATACCAAGTTATGTCACCGAACTCGAACTTCTTCCCATGCTCCATGAAAATGTCTTCAAGAGCAACGTCTGACGTGAAGTTATACGTTATACTTCTCTTGAATGCTTTCTCGATCGAAAGCGTCACCTACAAAATAATATTTTTAAAAATATTTATAAAATAATTATAAAATAATTATTTTTTGCATATTTTCATTAAAAATAAAATAACAAAATACTCATAACAAAAAAAGTTTATTCAAAAAATAATTAAACTATAAAATATCTGTATGATTTTAAGAAATTATATCAATTATTTATTTATTTATTTTTAATTTATAATTATAAAAAATATTTATTTATTGTAATAATATAAAAATTTTATATCTAAATTTGTATGGTCCTCGGAAAACTCAAAGCCGACACTGTAAAAAAGGTATTGAAAAAAAACAAATAACAGTTTTTCGACAAAAAAAAAAAAAACAGTTTAACGGCGTGATGTTATACATTTTTTTAATGTTATACCTTTGAGATAACTCCTAGAACACCCAATGACACTTTAACGGCGTTAAGAAGCTCATCATATCTCCCTTCTACGATACTAACAACCTTTGCGTAACCTTCCGAAGAAGTGGCGGGAACAACAAGGTTGATTCCGACAACATGGTCATGAACCGAACCGCCTCGTCCTGACCACGAGCTTCCGTGGGACCCAGCACTAATCAGACCACCGATACTCACTCCTTCCCAATATGGTGACTTTCCGATGCTAAACCCAGCTGCTTCCACTTTATCGATCAGCTCTCTCAACGAAACTCCTGAATCAACCGTAACCGTTAACCGGTCCGGTTCGATTTCGATAACCGAGTTGTATTTTGACGTGCTAATTAGCATTGCGTCTGAACCGGAAGGACAAGCGAGTTTAGGTATGGTGCTAGAGAATTTCGTAACGGTTTTGACCTTGAGACTGTGCTCAGACGCGTAAGCCACTGCTTTAATAAGCTCCTCCTCCGTCGTTGGGTATGTGACGTTTGCCGCGTTGCAGTTTTTCCGGTCAGGCCACACGCCATACGCATTAGAAACGGTGCAGCCGGTTTGGTCGCATCGAACCGGTGGTTGTGGTGGTACCGAACGGACGGTCCATATAATTACGAGGAAACATAGAATTAAAACCAATAATGTATTAGAAAAACGCATGACTATACGTAGAGATTATGTGGATCTGTTAAGTTTTTTGGAGCTTATGCTACTTATGTACTTAATACTTATTTAGAAGCATGCGTTTGCAGATGGAGAATTGAGATCATTGCTTTGAAGGAAATAAATATTTGCAAAAAAGATATCTTATATTATTTTCTCTAAATTTATTTATATGGTTATCTATAAATACTTTGCTAAAACAGCAGTTTTCGGATTTCTGTGTGAATAAATCTTATAATATGATTAGTTCATTGTTTCACCATGATGTAATCCTAAGAATCTAAGAATTAAAAACAAAATCCTATAATCTAAGGTCTGAATCAAGACCTAAATTTAGAACTATACAACCATATTATATGGATGCTGGTGTAACGGATGAAAATCATTAAATTTTATTATATTTTATTTACACTAATAACGTGATTACATTGAGAGAATAACCGATGTACTATACTAGAGATTACATTAGATAACTTTTAAGACTAGCATAATTAAAAAATTTAGTGTTGGTTATGATTACAAGCCTTAACATTGGTGATTACTTACCAATAATATGTGTTGCATGCGATTATTAGATTAATCCAACATAGTATTTTAGTTGGTTATGACTCCAGAGGATCGGTACCATCATTATCATGGAGTAAAAGCGAGAGAAACCATATAAAGTCATTGTTCCACTGGCCAACCAATATTTATAACTATATAGATATTATTGTGGGACCGAATTTTAAATTTCGATGGTTTATATAACTACTTGGCCTGATCCATGCCTTGAATTTAATGGTTAGTTGCACAAAAGCCAAAATAATTGAGACAGATCTCAACCCTATAACTTAAAAGTGATATTACCTCAGTTGGCCATCATTGCCGGAATGATTGGAGCACTTACGTAGAGTGAACATGAGTTGAAGCGAAGCCTCTCTTTTTTAAATAGTAAGAAAATAATTGTTTCGCACCAAGATTGAACCATAAAATAATTATTATTACTAGTCATTTGCATGTATCATATACTTTTATAACGGATCTTATAAAATATAGTCCAAAAATTAATATATGACGATTAAACTACGTAAAAAAGATACTCCATTTAGGTCGGCTTCTCTCTTTTTAGAGAGAGAGTTGTTTCTCTCTGAACTCTCTTTCTTCTTAACTCCTTCAAATCTTTTAGAAGATGAGATTTCACCGACTGTTTTTTTGATTTCCATCTCCGGGTCTTCCGGTTATGGTTCCCGATGGTTCGGGTTTTGATTCCGGGAAGTGGCGGTTTTCTCAACGTTATTTTCGCCGGCTTTTGTCTCCGGGAAGAGATGTTTCCGCTTCATCTTCTTCGCTGGCTTCTCACCGGGGTTTTTCCCGGTTCCGTTTGATCGTCGCTTCTGCTCTTTTCACGTTCCATTGACTCTCAATCTGATCCTCCGAAGCCTTCCTTTCCTTGTTCCAGGTTGTTCCATCTTCAAGCTTATTTATATCATCAAAGATGGCTGCTTGTTTATGCATGAAGATCGGAGTTCCTTTGGATTGATTGAAGACAGTGGTTTTCTTTTCTTGAAACGATGGTCCGGTTACGTCTTGGCTTTCCGTGAAGACTACTGTGTTAGTCTTTCACTGAACCTTCTCCGCTAGAGGCGGAGCTCCGACGTGACGCTTTCCGGTGGAAGTGGTGGTGCTTCGTCTTGACGCGTGTCTTTGAGTTGTTTGTCGCTCAGACACGTGGGAGAGAGTATCACTTGCTTCCTCAACGGTTTTTCTGTTGTTGGGCTGAAGGCCCATATATTTTCTTTATGTGGCCCGTTTGTTTAGGCCTTTTGTTTTTTCTTTCATGTTGGACTTAGCTTTTTGTTGGGCTTTGTCCCTTTTATAAAATACCCAGTTGACAAAAAAAAAAACTACGTAAAAAGAGGCTTCTATAAACTTCAAAAATTCAGAAGGTAGCAAGCAATAGTACTCAGTTTCCAAAGTTAAGCCAATATTTTTTTTGTTTCTTCATAAACATTCTACAACTGTGAAAAACCAAAGAGAGGGTTTTAAACCATTAAAGGAAACCAGTCACCTCCATTTTTCACTTAGTTCCTTCTTCTCCGAAAGGGCCCAAGTGATGTAGATGGCTGCAACGAGTGCTACAATCGTGATCAAAAGAAGCGCGTAGCTGAAATCGTCTGTAAGCGAGTCGTAGGTCTTTGAAGGAGCAAGCCTTGTGTAGAAGAGATCCACTCCATAGGCAAAGACATGTGTTGTTGACTCTAGCTTGGCTGGAGCTGTTACTATGCCTCTTAGACCTTCTACTTTGAGGGAATGTGTGATGTACGACTGTGAAAACATGACAAAAGGCGCATAAGACTTAATACAATGGGAAAGAAAAAACTAGGACTGGGCACAGAAACCAGACTAGAGATTGAGTTGAACCTGAGGAATTATAGGTAATGAATCAGTCAGAGGGATGATTCCTTCTTCTTTCTCAGCTTGTGAGGGGTTAAGTGTTCGTCGTGGATCCACAAATCGTTTATCAAGTGCCAATATCTAATCATCATTTCATTGGAACAGTCAGTTTGCTAATCCATAAAGGTATATATTATGTGATATGTAATCTACAAACCTGATCCCCGATGGTACCAATGAGAAGCTGCTTTGAAGTTATACCCTTTGCTGTTGATGTCACCGCTATGGTTTTCACTGACTGAGGGAAGAAGTATGACTGTGACTTTGTGAACATCTCTGGTCTTGAGTATGAAGAGATTGGTGCTGTTAGATTGTGCTTTCCCAAAACAAGTTTCCACACATTTTTGTTCTCCTGCAAATAAAAAGTTTATAATGTTTCAGAGCATTCAAATCAACTGATAAAATGTTTTAGATATGAAGTCATACCGCCCGAGACTGGTCATAGATCTCCACCACAGTAACCTCGTACTTGTGAGCTCGAAGATTAAAGTAGTGGTAAACAACCCAGTTCTCACTAAACACCTGCAAACAATTTATAAAAGGTTAAAAAAGTTACACTGAATCAATTACAAAAAGACATGAGGGCTTACAGCATGAACAGGCCCTTGGCAGCCTTGATGTGACAAACGGTGCAGTATACGCCCTGTGATGGTGTCAATGAGGTATACTACAAGTGCTGACTCCTCTGGTGTAACCGAACCAATCTCACCAGCGCCTTTTGGTGACACAGTGGCCACAAACAGCAAGTTTCTGGATACATATTTATACAACACGTCCTGGTCTGTGCTGACTTTGGCTTGCGTATGAACAACCTGGAAATACAATCAAGTCACATTTAATAAATGAAGCATTTGATGATTAGAAACCAATATTTATTACCTCATTTGGTTTTCGTGTTAGTGTTGAAATGATTTTCTCTGATTCCAAAGGAAACACAACAGTCCAAAGCTCCCTGGTAGTAAAGCAGTACTCATCTGCTGTCTCACCAGAGCAACTACTCTTCATACCATGTCCTCTGATAATACCGTTATCAGCTTCGACATTGTACCAATATACATTTTGAAACTCGCGTTGAAAGATGCTGAGAGACTCTGAAGTTTTCGGGTACAAGTGGACATGGCCATTGGTATCAGCTATTAGATGTAAACGTTGTTCAGTTGAATCGGTAAATGGAAGAGGCATAACTTGCACAACGGAGTGGCCAATATCTGATGAGCTAATCTCTTTTCCTGTGTACACATCTACAAATGAAAGTACACCGGGCGCACTTGAATCTGATCCGCATCTGCCAACTACAAGAACAGATGGATTCTCGTCCATGGCGTGATGATGAGGGACCTGCCATTGGTACAAACTAATACCGCTTGGATGTGCACAGGCTGGAGAGTTTAGCAGCATGGACCAGACAATCCTCCCATCTCCAGTGTGCAGAGCAAAAAGCTTTCCAGCTCGAGTAAGTGCTATGAATAGCTTCCGAAAGCCATTATGGTCACGGGTAAGTTTGCTCCTCCCAGAGCTCTTCATCCTCATTTCTTGAATTGCTACCACATCCTCTGGGCTTGCTAGCAACAAGGACCCCTTGAGCTTCAGGATGTGCCCCTACAGAAAAAAAGATCAACTGATTAGGGTGAGGAAACACACATAGGGTTTAAGAACATTTATACCTTAAGCCAATCTACGAGAGTGTGTTCCACTTTCGCCACTGACACACCATCCTTTTCCACAGGGAGTTCTGCCGTTGTAACATCGGTAACTGAAGCCAGGCCTTCTTCTCTGCTCCAAACAATCGCCCCTTGTTGCAGTAACAAGAGTGAGTGATCTTCCATCAAGATAAGCGCCCTGAATCCATTACTTCTGTCTGTCTTGATATAATTGTTTATGAAAACCTTATCCACACGCCCCCTATGTTGGTCCATTTGAATGCTCTCTCTTAGTAATACAGTATCCAAGTCATCCACAAGTTTCACCATGAGATGAATCTTGCTCCCTTCATGGTGAACTGATGCAAAGGCCACCTGATCGTCTGCAACTGGAAGTGAATCACTCATGGCTGTTTCATCAGATAATGAGTCTACCACCAGCAGCTTTCCTTCCCCACCAACCCTCACAAAAATTGTGCGTTTGTTTACTTTTACAGCAACCATATTGCTAAAAAGAGGTGATAAAATCTCAGCCTCTCCAGAATCCTCAACGAGATCTGAAATACGGGTCTTCTGGAAGCTAATTTCACCATCTACGAAGCTGATAGTAACCAAGATTGACCGTGTTGAATCAAGAACAACAACTTTATCGTTTGAAACTGATGAAATCTCGCCAGAGAATCCACCAGGGAACGCCATTCTTTTTTCTGCCACTACCTCTCCACTTCTGGAATCAATCTGATAAACAATAGCCTCAGATGAATGAAGGAATCCCAGCACCAAAATTTTACTGCTCTCAAGAGGTTGAAGAACCCGCTGAACTTCAAACCTGCAGGAGGCACCATGAAAGAACATAGAAAGTAAGCATTATAATATGCATGCCTGCACTTGAAGCAACCTCATTTAGATTTTTTAAAAAGTGAAGGCTATCATACCCTTCCGCTGTGAAATCTTTTTTCCACAGAACCTCACCATCTACAGCAGAAACAGCGTGAAGGTACCCACCACCGAAAACAAGAATAGGGTAGTCTTTGTCAACCTTCAAATTAATCTGCAAGTAATATGATAACACAACTAAAATTTCAGATAATGTCAGTAGTTGTTGTATAGTAACAGAACTCCTAGGCTTATATTTACTAACCGGCACCGATAAGAGTGACTTTGAATGCTGTGCGCTATGCAGCGACGTTTCCCACACCATTTGGCCATCAGGAAGGTTCCAGGCTCTTAACACACTTCCTTCTGATGAAAGGGTGATAACATCTGAAATAAATTTGAAGAAATAAGACTGTGGCACATTATGGTTTAATGTGAAAGCAAACACAATGTTTGGACATGATTCTTACATTTTCCCAAGGCAATATCAACCCCATTGATAGCATCCTTAGTCCCTAGAACATGCCGCCAAACTGCAGCAAAACCAGAAAACAAAGTAAGAAAAGGAGACTCCAGGATTGAACATCGATAGCAAAAACTATAGAGAAAGTAACTATACTTACAAATCTCCCCATGTCTGAGATCAAGTGAAGCAACAACATTCTCCTCGGTTGACACAATAACACGCTTTCTCCCAGTCTTCTGAGTGTGGAACACTGCGTGCTTCACTTTCCCAATGTACCGTTGGTGCCTACGCAATACAACAGAGTGATTCTCAACGAAAGTTTACTTCTTTCAATCATATCTTACAAAACAACATCCATACATAGCCAAAAGGAAGTAGCTTTATTACCCGATCGCATCTCAAATTCACTGGCAAATCGAATCATAGTATCACTCAGTTTTCTAGTTAATAAGATCTAAACTACTTATAGTACACAGATTGGGTTAATCTGATTCTGGCGAAATCGATAGACGAGAAAGTTACCAGTCCATGAGGCCGACTTGATCTTCATAAAGGGAGAATGATACAATTGCAGATGATAAGAATACGACTAGGAGGAGATAAAACCTTATCGCCATAGACATGACGATTTCCGTCAACAGATCTGGTGCGAGAGGGAAGAGAGCTTTGGTCTGTAAAGAAACAAATCGTGGGAGGAGCAAGCCAAAGTCTTCTCTTTTGTTTCTCTGTCGAATCTAATCTAAAATAAGCGAAATTAACTTTTAATTTTTATTAAGGCTAAGAACAAAATATCTTAGCTTTACTTAATCAGAAAATAAACATAGTGATTATTTTGTACTCATCCATTTCAATATAATAGGGTTTAAGGTTTTTGCATATAAATTAAAAAAATACAAATTTTATATGATTTATCTTAGTTATTAATATTAGTTTAGTCAATAAAAATATTGTATTTTATAATTGTTCATAAATTTAAAATAAAAACAATAGTAAGAACATAAATTATTTTAAAATAAAAATAATTTTTTGAACATGTTGAAACAGAGGGGATATAGTTTATTTTGATGCTTACAAAATTTATTTATTTAATTATCTGCATCGCTTTTACATTTACCATAAGCTTTGCAACACCAAACAAAGTAGACAACATTGAAAAGAGATAATGCTGTCATGAGCCAATAGTAATAGTCCAGGTGACCCTCGTTTATATCCTCTGTGATCCAGCTCCGGCAGGTGGCGGTGACGATCCAGGAGGAGACGAGGCTTGCAGCGGCCATATTGAGGGGGGAGAGTGTGGTGGCGACGCTTGACATGGACTTGGGAAGCTCAGAGTAGAAGAACTCGTTCTGTGCTATCGAAATAAGTGCCTCTGAAAGGCCTCCTAGTAGCATGTACGGTAATAGCCACATCGCAGATAACATCGTACCTCCATGCTCTCTCTAGTGAATCAACCACACAAAAGAAAAAACAGTCTAAATTCCAGCTATCTACAATGTTGCCATAACCGCATTTGCGCACAGCATATAAAAACATAATTTTTGACCTCGATTTTTTTTTAAAAATTATATATAAAAACATAAGGTTTCAAATTGTTTTTTTTTTTAATATATTACATTTTTTAATAAATTCTATTGCTTTAAAAATTTCAAATTTACCCATCTCGGAGTTCCGAGATTAAATTATGCACGCTTAAGATGCTAACAAGACATCTAGTAATTATATATATATATATACAAACATAAAAGCATTTTTTATCATGAGTAATTAAGAGGGTTTTTTAAAAAAATTGGTGTAGATCCTATAGAAAAATCAAAACCCGATTACAAAAGTCACAAAATAAGGGACGTTTTTTGTACTGATACATGGTGACCCGTGATCGACTCGCTTCTGAATTTTTTTTTTCAAACAAAAAAATTAGAAAAAATAACCTCTACCGAATCCAGCGATAATGATGCTCTAAGTTTTCAAATTTTTTTTTAAAAAATTATTACAAAATTCTCAAGAAAATGTATTGCTTTCAAAATTTCAGATTTAACAATACTCGAGATTAAACCGATCGTATTGAATAAGATATTTAAGAGTTAGTTCTTAACTTTTTCTTTGTTAAAATTAAGAACAAGTTTTTAAATTCCGCTAAAATTTCAATAAGAATCCTCTTTTAATCCTGCTCTTAGGAAGAAATTGTCTTTAGTCCTAATCCAAACCCTCAATTTTCGGGCCGGGTTCTACTTAACGGGTTAAATTATGAGAATGGGCCTAAATAACACAGGTCCATGCCAAGTAAGGCTACTACGCAAGCACTGAGACTGAACGATTTGTCGAATGCAACTTGAGCACAAACCATATCAGGCTCGAAGCGTTGGTACCACAGAAAAGGATTCAGGAGTTTATGAAAGATTGTCTTCAATCTTCAGCCCATAAACACTAATAATATCCACTTGTTCGTTGTTGTGCTAATAGCCTAATAGTACCTTTCACTTGACCTCAAGCAGCCAACGTATGTATATTTCATAAATCATTTCAAACAATTTACTAAAATTATGTTGATTCTTGAATGATATAATTCGGAAAATTGTTCTTAAAACCAATCCATTTTTAATTACTCATTGAGTTGAGTTTCCAATGAAAAATTAGGAAATTGTTCTTCAATTAAATTTTCTTTTTTTTTGAAACTAAAAAGGTGTTTTCGGGAGCTTTTCATAAAAAGAAAAGACAATGCATTCTCCATCCTCTAGGAATACCCCATGAAAATACTTATCTATAATCAGTCCAAAATATTTATTTTATTTCTATTTTTTTCATAAACGATTGGCACTGTAGTATCACATCAGCTAACAACCAGAGCAGGACAAGAGAAAACCATCCAACAACCATTGCAATGTCCTTTCATATTAAATCCTTCGAATAAACAATGCCAATTTAGTCATTTCATTGCCAACTCTATTATTGTATGTAAAAGAAAAACATAAATACATATAGAATTCGAAGTAGGATTTGGACCTTCAAAGAGGAATAATATACGCATTATAACTTTTTTTTGTTAGTATCATTGGCACTTAGTCTCAACTTACTTATAAGATTGTATACACAAGTTTGAAGTTTTTTAATTTAATTAATTTAAACACGATTGATTATTTAAATGTCCGTATACATAGACTATGAAATATTAGAGCATGTTTAATGGAATCTCTTAGGGAGAATCTCTTAACTTTTTTAGTTAAAAACTAAGAGATCGTTTGTTAAATCCCGTTAAAAGACTCGTCCTAAAAGATCTTCAATAAACATGTTCTTATGTTTATCCCTTCTTTTTATAAAGAGTAATGACATATGTAATCCTAATTGTGTTGTTTTCAAATTATAAGAATGATTAATTAATTAAATAAAATATGAAAAACGCTCATGAGACTCTGAGACAGACTTTTATTCAGCTTTGAACTACGTACTGCATGAATACGCACACGTTCAAATGTAATGACATGTGGAAGCATAAATGCGACGTATATAGATTTGATACATAGACGAATGAATTTTGTGCTATATATATATATATATATATATATATATATATATATCTAAATAGAAAATAAGTACATATATTCCTAACAATAATCTTTTTTTCTTTTTGACATTCCTATTATACTCACCCGACAAAGAAGAAATCACTTTTTTACCAAAATAAAATTATTATACTCTATATTATAACGGGTTAAACATCACTGATCATGGATACTACGCTATTGCCTAGCACTTTATTCGACTTTGGGTTATCCATATAATAATACTCAATGTTACTAAATCAAGTAGCACTAACCCAAGATTTTTGCGCAAAAAAATAATTTAAAGCATCCCTGAAATGGCAAAAAGAAAAAAGCTTTTCACCAAGAATATTGTCTTTTGAAGGAAATTGATGCTCTAATATGGACGTATTCGAGTAATTCGAGCATTCGAGTATTCGAGTGCACCTGATCATTGTCATGGGACTTTGTTGTTCTCGGTATCCTCTTCTTTTTAGTTTTTAGTGTATTTATATATACAATATTAGTGTGTTTCAAAATACAATATATTGTTAATTAAAATACATAAAGATAATGGAAAAGATTCGTGTTCTCGTAGACTTCACATAGGAGGCTATTCATGAGGTAGAAATGATTTCCAAATACATGTTTCTTTGTTTTTAGGTGTGACGTTCAAAAACATACGTTATGGCTGTTTCAAACGATAAATTTCTAGTTGCATATTAATGATAAATTTCTTATAAAATAAAAACGTTTTAAAGTAAACATTTTTAAGTTTTCATCAAAAGATTTACGATATACATGTAAATGCAAATTGGATTTCCGTTTGAAGTTATAATTTACAAGTTCATTAATTGGATTAATATGACAATTTATGCATCCGTTAAAATAAGTGTTTAATGTGTATTCTTGTAATTTATGCAAGTTGAGTTCGAGACATGCATGGTCACAGTTAATAACAATTAATCGACTTAATGTAATTAATCTGCCGACTAACTTGATCTTAGATATTTAGAACAAAGCACATTAGTGGAGAATATCAAGTGGCTCAGACACCCTTTATTTATATATATGACAATTTAAGCATTTCGTAAAGCTTTCTTTGACGATTTTGGTGGAAATTTAAAAAGGTTATAAAGGAGTCAATAATTCCTTTTCCGTTTTTGGAGTTATGTATAGTACCATCATTAGACAGATAAATTCTCAATTAAGAAATTCAACACCTCACAAAAGATATGCAATAAAGTTATGTCGGATCCACTCTAGATTTGCGTGAATTGATGTCGGTTAATAAAAGCTAATGAATAAACTTATACAATATAGTTAGTGGGGAAAATAGGTAGGCTATGTGGATCCAAAATAAAATGATAACCGATAAAATTAACCCGAACCAAAAGCAGATCAAAACGATAAACCAAAGTAAGAAAAACTGACACCAAAATTAACTATAGCAAACCAATATCACATTAAGAGCATGATTATCTTGAACTCAATATCAAATTAATGGGGTTCTTTATTTTTTTATTTTTTTATCTGATTTTTTTTTTAAAAAAACAATTACCAACCGATACGTGTCAATGGGGCATGCGAACAATGCAAGAAACGATTCTTATTTAAAAAATTTTGGAATCGTCTCTTGCATTATTCACGGACCTCACTGATAAGTGGAGTCCACGAACAACAAAAATCCTTATAATCATGCTCTAACTCAACCAAACCACATGTACATTACCCTGATTAAAACTACGAAAACCCCAATACCACATATCCAGTTGGTTAAGTTGATCTTTAACCGTTAGTTTGAACTTTGTGATTTTGTAGTTTAGGTGACAAAACTATTATACAATACTATTATACGCATTTAGTATGCATTCAGACAGTCGGTAAAAACGTATGTCGGAGGAACCTCTTTTGACATTATTACTTTTTAGTGAACAACAATGACCAGCTTTTACATTTGAATTTTAATATTTAGTTATAATTTTGTAAAAACGTTGTTGAATATTTATGTCGGAGATTCAAGCTATTAGGGGTTAGAAGATCAAGAGAGGAGGTGAGTGGATACTTGGAAACTGTAAAGCTAACAATTCGCTGATTTACTTCTGAAACATCGGTGTGGATTATTTTAAAAATACTATGATGTTCAACCCAACAATTTTATGCAATGATTTGCTTAACTGCTGACTTATTTAGCGGTACATTTTTAAGTCAAACTAAGATGTGGTCTTGACTTAGTTTGATATTTAAAATCATCACAGTTCTTTTACTGAATAGTAAAAGTTTTAGAGTGTGATTGGTAAACAGTAGACTAAATTAGAGTAAATAAAGTAAAGTAAACAAAAAAAAAGAAATAGAGTAAATTAGAGTAAAGGTGATAAAACTAACAGTTAAATTATTCAATATGTTGAATAAGAAGAAAGTGAACCACTGACAACACCTATTATTTTCTAAGAAGTTTTGATATTTTCATATCTTCTCAATAATTTAAAATTAATAATTTTATTATTAATTTTCTTCAAAAAATAAATAATTTTATTATAAATTAAATATTTTATTTTTATTTCTTATAAAAAATTATCATTTAAAATCTTTATAAATAGAGATTAATTTTATTTAATTTAAATATTGAAAATAATTATTTAATTATTAAAATAGAATGTTGAATTTTATCAAACAAAATCGTTATATATTGAGTAGAAATGAAATATGTGTTGAATGATGAGATGAAAAAAAAATTGATGATGTAAAATGTTAAAAAATGAAGTGAAAATGTTGAATTTTGAAATCATTATACATAATTTTATACATTTGTTTACACAGTAATTAGAGGAAACATAATAAAATATAATTAAACTGTTTTCCCACCTGATTTGGTGGAATTCACAGCAGAAGCAAGAGGAATAAAATTTTAGCTGAAAGATTGTCGCTAAACGTCATATACAGTCTTGGTCTTAAAGATATTTGCAATGGAGTAGTATTCTAATAGATATTCTTATGTATGTGTGTTCTTATGCATTGATGTTCTCAAAAAAAAGTTTTTGAAATTTTTTGAAAGCATCCAATAACAAATGTCACTTTTCCATTAGTCTAATTTTTATTTCTATATTAAAATCAAAATTTTCAACTATAATAGATTTTAATATCAATTCTTTTTTTTAAAGAGAGCTTTAGAAGTGTTCTATGGATGATGATGTTTTTGTGTTCTTAAAAATAACATCCTGGAAATTGAAAAGACATACATGTGACAGGACTAGACATGTCACATTCTCTATCTTCCTCATATTAGGATCATTCGATTATAGATTCAGATATATTAATTAAGCCTAACTTTAGAGGTGAACAGTAATTTTGGTTTGTAAACTGCTCCAAGAGCATTCGTTTTTTTTTCATCAAAAGCATTATCTTTTTGGTTTTATCAGAAGCTTCCAAAATAAAAATAGAAGTTCACATGTTTTTGAAAAATTTCACAAATTTTCGGGAGCTATATATTTTTCAGTCTATCATATACTTGATTATATACTTGATATCCAAGCATCTATTTACTACATACACAAGAGCTGTTTACAAAACTATAAATATTTTCCACTACTATAACAAAATTATGATTAGAAAAGCATATATGCTTAATATTTACAAGTTTCTTTTATGTAGAAATAATGTTCACAGTTCTAATCTTCAGTGCCCAGAATTGATCGATGTTTCTGATATCTAACCCCTAAATTACAAAATATAAACCCTAATCCAAAGTTCTGAACACAAATTAAATATCAAATCTAAACTTTAAAATTTAAAATTTAAACTTCAAATATATTTAAGTTCATAAAATAGCAATGTCGTAATGTTTGCGTCAGCTTGTACAAGTTGCTCTTGCTTTGTATTTTTCTTGTTTTACCCTAGCTCACATTCTCCACCCCGACCAAACAAAAAATAATGATAGTGAAACTCTTCCAATTCACAATTAACAGGAGTAGTAAGAAAAAACACGCCACAGTTTTGAACTCCCAATGATTTGAATTGATTATTGCACTACCATAAAGTTAGTGGACTTTTTATTTACTTGATGTTACTTAAAAAACAAATCACTTGTTTTCCTCTTCTTTTCCGACAAACCAAACCGAAATTTATATTTTAAAAAAAAAAAACACAAACTGAGTTTTATACACGAATTCATTATGGAGCTCACACACGCACCAAAGAAAAAACAAACCCTTTCAAGGTTCATAAACACGGTATTAAACACTAGATTACATATAATAATGATACAAAAAATCAAATTGATTAAAAACGTCGTCGTTAGAGATCCCATGACAAGCCGTTGTTGAAACAAGGGCTGATTCCGTAGCTATCTTCCGACCACTGCCCCCACGGGGGAGGATATAAACAGTAGTCCACTGAGTCAGAGAACACGAACTCGTTCCCAAAGCTAGCCGAGTGTACGTCACAATTCTCTCCGAGACTTGGCAGCTCCACGATCTCATCGAGCTCCTCTGACTCAGTTCTTGAAACGTCCATCACCATAACTAGAGACTCAAGTGAAGAAGTTGAAGAAGAAGAAGACGTAAACGACGTCGTTAATGGTTCCATGTGTGCTGCTTTGAGAGCTGCTGTCTGAATATCTCGAGGGCTTAAGGAGACAGGTCGAGGGAATGAGTCAGCTAGTTCAGGGAAGTTTAGTATAGCTGAAGTCCCTTTAATACTCAAAGCTGCAACGTCGTGCGCACGCGCCGCCATCTCCGGTGTCGGGAACGTTCCGAGCCAGATACGAGACTTCTTCCTCGGCTCACGAATCTCCGACACCCATTTGCCCCAGTTCCTCATCCTTACACCGCGATAAACCGGGTGCGTACCGGAGTCTCTAACACGTTTTGCTTTCTTTGAGTTCTCGTTTTGCTCTGTCTTGCTTGAGTCGTCAACCACTAAGTCAGAAGCTGAGTTGGGTAGTTGAGTTACTCTCTCTGCTTGGCGGCTGTAATATTCCTCCACTGACCTACTCTCTGAAGCTGATGCAACCATTGTTTTACACGAATAGGTTTTGACGCTCTCTTATTCGTTTTTTTTTTTTTTTAATGATTTATGCAAAGAGTTTCAGGAGAAAAATAAAGTTTGAGAACTATTCAAAATATGGAAAAAAAAAGCAGGGCGGTGAAGTGATGAAGAAATGAGAGAGAAACTCTGATATGAGAAGAAGAAGAAAGGTTGGTAAAATGTGTTGCCTATCATTTTTTTCAGTCACTCAAATATTTATATGCATTAATATTTTGGGTAATATTTAGAAGGGAGCGAGAGAATGGGACCAAAACAACGCAATAAGTCTCTATTGAATAAAGGAAATGGACCCGATCACAATATTTTATATAAACATATTTATTGGTATAAAACAACACACTTGACGTCACTATCTGCTTTGATATCTTCAGGATTTCCAAAAAAAAAGAAAGTATTTGTTATAAAATATAAAATAAATATACTCCTTTTTCTGTATATTTGATGTTAAGGTTTTGACACTATAATTTAAAAACTTAAATTTTATTAAGTCTACAACTTTTACATCAAAATATCATTGACTAAAAGAAATTCAACCAATAAAAAAATATACGGCAGAAAAATCAAATATCTTTAAATTTTGCATCGAATTTAAAAATATTATTTATTTATTTTTTAAATCCTAAAACACCATTTATACGGAAAGACCACCACATTTAGAATGACAATATTGAAGTGTATAGACCAACTATACGTACTTCGTCCCAGACGCGTACGTAAAATTTATGAAGTTTGTTTTTTATTGTTTGTAAACATAAATTTATGTTCTGCGAAAAACACACGGTGAGACAAGCTTTTTCACCATAATATTGAAGTGTATATGTATAGACCAACTACTTCGTCCCAGCCGCGTACGTAAAATTATGAAGTTTGTTTTTTTTGTTTGTAAACAGAAAATTATGAAGTTTGTTTCTGCGAAAAACACACGGTGAGACAAGCTTTTTCACTATATTTATCTTATCTTTTATTTGTGTGATAATGAATTTTTCACCCAAGTTTTACTGTTTTAGTATCTTTTTACTCAGATCTCTGACTCAACCGATCATGGTGTTTTCAATGACTAGTATATCATGCATTCGCATTTACATATATATGTTTGCATATCATCATGAATGTGAAGCTAATCATACATGATTTTGTTTTTTTATAAAGATGTAATTAAGTTTTACGGAAAAGAGATCTTTTAAAGTAATTTATTTTCACAATTAGTTTTGCTATGGTCACATAGTCTTAAATCAATTTCTATACCCTAAGTTATGAATTCTTTTGGATACCTAAAAGTAATACTTTAGCAATAAGTTACATGTTCATCATAGTAATCACATACTAACTTATTGGTATGATATTTTTTTTTTGTAGTTATGTACATATAAAGTTTTTGAAGATAAACTAATAATACCGAAAACATGTTTAAGCATTCGTTTGTTTTAGTCAAAGATATCAAGGACTAAGGCCTTAATGCATGTAGCTTAACCATATGTCTCGAAACTTAATTCCAATTACCTTTCTAAAAAAACTTAATTCCAATTATTAAAGAAATCTTGAAATTGAATTTTGTGTAGTTGAAGGTATATACACCAAAATTTATTTAAAAAGGAAGACACATGTCAATCAATCATCAATAATTTATTTTTGTTTGAAAACCTATCGAATTTATTATGTATTGAAACTTAAATTTTTTGATCCATATAAAATCCATGACTAGTTACATTTAAAGTTTAAATTAAATAATGTTAATTACGGACCATGTATCAATCTATTTATTATTTTAAATTAATAATGAAATTTCATATCAAAGAGTGTGATTAATGGTACTGATTTCATTTGAGATAATATGTACGAATGCTAATTAATAAGGTATTCTAATTATATAGGATTGTTAACGCAAGTATTTAAAATGATAACTAAGACACCTTTTTGTCCTGGCATTAGAAAATCTATGGGCAACTCCTTATCAAATGATAAAATTAACTATCAACCAATGCATATTAGGTTAAAGATGATTCCAGACAAGCAGACAAATAAGTACATTTGGTGTAATAATACAGATGAAGAAAAGAAACTGTGGAGAGAAACTTCAAGAAAATTTCCGAGGGACATCAATTTGTTCAATCATGGGACCTTATTTGCGTACCAATAAGGACTGACACATAATATATGCACATACTGATTAGAGCTGGAATTATTACCCGAGAATTAATGATCCGAGATATTCGATCCGGATCCGATTTAAAAAACTATATATTTTTTTTTTGTCAACTATCTCCATATTATAAATTAAGATTGGACTATTGTCTTTACAAATCTAGATATCTAGATAGTAAAATGTTGAATCCGTCAAAATCAGATCTGAATATCTTAATTTTTAGTCTAGATCTTCGGATCCATAATTTTTATTGATAATTATTTCAAAATAATAATATATATAAAAATTAATTTTACCTGTTATATTTTATTTTATATAAATTTTGTAATAGTGTATATAGAAAATTTTAAAAAGTATCTATTTCTATTTTAAAATCATTGTTAATATTTTAGTATTATTTTTTATTTATTTTAAGAATTTAAATCTGAATATAGATATCCACTAGATATTTCAAATTTTAGAAAAATATTCGACATCCGGATATCCAGAAACTCCAGATCCAGATAAAAATAATAAAAATATAAATATAGTAAATTCAGATATCTTAAAATTCTTCGGATACTAGATCTATCTCACTCCTAATAAATAATAATGACATACATAATATTAATTAAGTCTTTATAATATTTTTATTGTTATGTGGGAAATCTTTTAACAAGCCTAGGCTATTTCACATTTGCTTCCTTATCCCCTTCACAAGATCAATGGAGGTCTCTCGATGAATAAAGCAGGCCCACTTTGAAATAGAAAGCAGACAATGATTTTTGTAAGTGCTAGTAATTTTTTAGTCAATTTTATGAGTGTTTATTTAGGTAGACAAAACCAAATATCATATCTTCCAAATATGGTTTATTAGGCATTCATGAGAGACTAAATCCAAAGTCGATTTTCTTAAAAAGGGTCCAAAATAAGCCTTTTGGAAATGCCTTTTCTTCTTCTTCTTTTGATACAGGAAACTCATTTTCCTGCTCTGTGTTCTCCTAGTGGGATTAAAGATCGTTAAAAACAATAATAGGGTCAAAGTTCAATTAAGACTGCAATGATAAATTTTGTGAACTCATCAAAATGTTTGACAATTTGTTATATACATTCTTATAGGTTCGCAATGGAACTTTATTTCATTTTATAAAAGAAATCAAGCCACATGTGTTAAACAAAATAAGCCACATTTAATTATTATTATATGCTCTCCATATATTCTCCGAATTTAATTTTGGATCTTGATGTAATCATATATTCTCCAAGTAAGCATACACTATAATTAAATTGCAGTTGATATCGTATGGTGGGTAGTTTTTATTCCTTACTCAGAGCATATATGTTCATATACGTATGTATATATCACTATCCTGAGTATATTCATCAGAGAGACATGGCAGAAGATAGGAAAAAGGACAACTCGAGGGGGTAGGACATTTAGTCTTAACATGATTTTCTTTACAGTATATGGTCAACGATTCACGCAAATGCAGGTTGTCGTTTAGACCTAATAAAATCATTCTTTATGTCTAATATTAGGGATTAACATGAAGAATTCTGAAAAGTAGTTGACTGAAACGTAAATTAACAATGTTAATCAACCTCAGAATACTCATCGATCCTAGCTATTCAGTTTAAGTTTTTTTTTAAAAAATTATACAAGGATATCCTGGTTCCAGACTAATCATGTGTTGTCACGTGTCGGTCTTTTATTTCTGGCGATGCTGAAATGTTAATTCTTCAGTGGCTAAAATTCAAACTCTGGTAGTTTCACCATACTGAACTTTTTACCCTCAAATTAATTATCATCAGATCACGAATCTGAGTTCAGTTTAAGTTTTTAACTTAACAACATTATCTATGTTTTATGCTGAAACAAAAACGATATAGTTCTGATATTTTCTTTGTAGTAGTGCTGTTGTCATCTCCATATTATAATGTAAATTATGTTTTATGAAAAATGGATGATATTCAGTCTTAAAAAAACGACACGTCTGTGTGCATGTAGATGATAAGGAACAAGAACTCTGGCCAGAACACAACCAGGTGTCAAGTACGCGTACTAGCAAACGCGGTAAAGGATTGATAAATAAGATCATAACTGCAGTTGCTCGAGAGGTAGGCTCTACGAATGCCTAAGTGCTTAATGGTTCTTCATTTAAATTTTTTATTTATTTATAAAAACAGTCATATTGGGATCGACAATGTACCATCGATTGATTGACGCTATTTATCTTAGAGGTTTTTTTTTGAGAAATTGTTTCGTTTTATCTTTTTTTTTTTGTTGATACTTGATAGAACATTGTGACCAGTCCATGGAATTCATTTATTTACCGTTGCAAATCATTTATTAAGAGTTGACAAAAAGTCATTTATTAAGATTGGACTTTAGATGAGGTGGGTTCTTATAATTGAAAGAAAAAGAAAAATTAAAGAGCCATTGGAAGGTGACTAAAAGACCAAAACAGATATCCCTTCGGACACCATATTCCTTTTGACATGCATATGAATTTCATATTTTCGTCTGTTGAAAGAAGTATAAATATTAATTAAAAGAAGGAGAAAAGGAAAAATTTTATTATAAAACAATTTTTAAACCCTTAGAAAACTTAAGTAACACTTGTCAATCATCTAATATTTTATTTGATAAAGAAAAATTAAAATAAATTATGTAACTATAATACTATTATTTTTTTCTTTTAAATTTTTATGATATGTAACTGATGGTTAGATCATTTTTCACTTACCTTTATATTTTCTTTTTTTCCCAAACATACTCATTCATTTTAAATTGATAACACACACATATGTGTACATATATAATTATAAAAAGTAAAAAATGATGAAAAGTTAGAAACCATAACATGGTGTAAGAGACAGACAAAACATACAAAGAAAACATGATTCTGACTCAATAGTACATCAGACATCACTAGTCAAAAATCACCATCCCCAATTAGTGTCATCTTCTAGTTTTTCTTTTACTCCCAATTTTCGGCAAACTAAACATAATATATATCAGCTGAAAAAAAAACATAATAAGTGTTACAAAAAAAAAACATAATAAGTGTTACAAAAAAATATAATATATATTATTATTAATATAAAGAAGATATTCAAGGAAAGCGAAATAAGACATTGACTATTGAGTGTCTGAGTATCACAGCTTCAGTCTTGCTGCTTGTTTGTCACATGCGATTGCGGATTGCCTGGCTCATGATATAACCATACAGTCTCTTTGATCAGTAACTTCCAAACGAGAAGTTTGTACGCAAAAGGGTTCCGAAATTAAATTTGTTTAGGTCATCTAACTAAGAGAAAATAATGAAGATATGTAACGTTGCTTACAGAAAATGTCTAACATTATTTTTACAACAAAAAAATGTTTTAACATTATACTAAATTTGCAACGTCTTCAAATTTCATTGGGTATACTTTTATTTGATATCAACTCGATGCAATATATACAAACTATTCTATAATCTTCATTTAGAAAGCAGTTATTTAGTCACAAAAGACAAAAGGTGTAGATTGGTGTAAGAACAAATCACCCATAATCTTTGCTAGACCGGATTGTATTTCAATTGGCTAAAACGTTTGAAAAACCCGGTTATACCAAACCGAATGAAGAATCATATGAAACATATCATACCGAACCGGTTCACCATCATGCCACATGAAATGCTTTTGAACCTTCAACACCCTTTTATGCATCTCAACGTATCTCCTCAATGGAATCGATATCAGAATCTTCCTCAGATTCGGAATCTCCTTCTCAGGCACAAACACAGCAAAAGATTCCCAATCCAAAACCTCAAGAAACGGCGGCACAAAGTTATCAGAGATGATAACCGGAACGCAACCGTACAAAACCGACTCCACCACCCTTGGGCTATTCACCTCGTACCCTTTAGCGCAAACGCAGAACCTGCTGCGTTTCATGAACCGGATGTATGATTTGTGGTCAATCCGGTTGAAGATCTTCATATCCGGTTCAGGTCGTGAAGACCATTGGTTAAGCAAGATGGGTCTGACATAACCATGCAAGTTACCTGCGAAGAAAGCGAGGATGGTTCGCTTGGAAGGGCGGTTACCTCCAATGTTCCCGTTTGGGTTTTGTGCCGAAGAGATTTTTGTTTCCGGCAACGAGACGTCTTTTCCGACCACGAAGTCTACTCCGACATCAGCGTTACAGAGTGATCTGATGCAGTTCATGTATGGTCCTCTAGTCTCAGCTGGAGCCTATATCAAATATGAACGTACCATTAAAAAACAAATTAACCATGATTCAGTTAGAGCATTTTCAACACATTTCTATTTCTATATTTGTATCTATAGTAATATTTTAAAATAATTACTCCATCTATTTTATTTTAATTGTCGTTATGGGTTTATACACACATATTAATAAAATATATAATTTTGTATATTTCCAAAATAAAAATATAATTACTTATACAAAATATAATTACTTATACATCTAACATTATTTCCACCAATAAAAAAAATAAACTGAAGAATCTTCTTAATAAATTTTACATTAAAACTAAAAAACGAACACTTATTTTAAAACAAAAATTTTCCTGTACAACGACAATTAAATTGAAACAGGCAGAGTATATTCCAATTTTCTTTTTTTCTTCTAAAATAAAAATTGTTATTTTTATGTATTTAAGAAAAAATATCATTCATCTATTTCTTCTCTATAATAGAACAGTATTATTATAAAGTAATACCATAAGAGTAAATTTCACTTTCATTATAAAATTCTTCTAAAATAAAGAAAGAACAATTAAAATACATTATAAATATTTTTAATTGTCGGACCGTTTAAAGCTTAAATCACATACCCAATCATGGCAAGCGGTGAAGAAATGATCGGAGCCACGGGTTCTATTCCAGAAAGGGTAGCTGGAAATGATGAAATCGACGTGGTCTCTGAGATATTTAACAAGATTTTTACGACTGTGAGAATCACGAACGTAGAGTTTCTGCTGAAGAATTCTTGAACTGAAAGCCAAGTAGAATAGATGAGCTTTGGTGGGATCTTTTGTCAAGAATCTATGACTACTCTCCATTAGTTTCATAAACCATCCTTCTGATGCGTAAACTCCTTCCATTATTGCCTCAGGCTGATGAAATATTGGTCTGTCACCATCTGAGTAGACATACACTTTCAAAGTCTGCTCCATTAGCTCGTAGCTCCTGCGCTAGATAGTAACCATTTATGATTCAGTTGTTTCAAACGTTAATTGTAAGGTAATTGTAAGGTTGTGGTAAACATGTGACAATAAATTTTATAGTAGCTAGACACAATAATTTATTAATGTATAAACATTTGAAAATAAGAATTAATTCTTTGCTAATTTACTACCCTTATACATATGTATTCCATCCGTTTCATTTTAATTATCGTTTTAGATTTGGGCACACAGATTAAAAAAATATTTAATTTTATATATTCACAAAATAAAAACACCACTACCGATCACATTTCAACTAATGGAAAAATAGATTTGAATAAGAAATTAATAAAATTTTGCATTGAAACTATAAAATGACACTACAACGACAATTAAATTGAAACGGAGGGAATATTGTTTAGATCGGTTAATATGTTAAACCTTTTGAAGATGGATAGGTTGTGGTAGAGAGGTGCGTAAAGAGTATCATCCTTCTTGACCAATGCAGCGTTCTTGATCTGGTTTCTTGCATCTCTAAGCTCCTTTTCCACATTTGATTCCCAACGAGGTGCCTATGAACATGAACAAAAGGTTGAATTGGACCAAGGAGTCAATGAGTGACGTGGTCACAAGGAATTGGAACTTAATTATAGTAAAGTCACTACTCGCATACAAGTGAATTATTAGGATCATTATGCCGCTTCACTATCATATCATTCATTTGGGTTATTGATATGACAACTAAAGGTGGTTTTCCTGTGCTCCTTTCATGTTTCTTCTTCCTTTGAGGTATCTTGGGTTGAAGAGGATGCTGAGAGCTTGAGGTTTCATTGCCTCTGCTTTGTCCATAAGCTTTAGGAGAATCATTCACAAACTTGTGCTCATAACTCTTCAGAACCTCTGTAGTGCTATTACGCGGCCTAAACTCAGAGGTTGCTTCTTGAGGTGCAAGAAACATTTCGTTTTCATCACTTTTATTGGTATCATTGGATTCTATGAATCCAGAAACGGTGCCGTTTCCAAGTGAGCCAATAGATATTGGAGTGAGCTCGAAATACTGAAGGCCTAAAACGAAGGCGACAACCAGTGTCATTAGAAGAAGAACTCTACATGTTTTTGCTTGGCCTAGAAACCGAAAACCTCGAATTTGATCCATCACAACCTGATAAGTAGACTAATAGCTAAACGGGCATCTTCGTCCTGAAAAACAGAGAAGACGATCTGTTTTGTTCAATCAGCCCATCAAATTAAGAAACTAGAGACATCAACCATAAGTGATACGTGAACACTCTAGAAGAAGACTCGTTCAAAAACAGAGCTTGACAACTTACATGGAGAAAACAAGATAAGAGCCTGAAGCGTTGGTCAGAACTTAGCGTTTCTTTGAGGTTTCTTGGAGTGATTAGCATCAAAATAATCAGACAAATAATTAAGAAGCAAAGAGACAAGACAAGGCAATCGATGGCTTTTAATTTTGTTCAATCAAAAGTCTTTGACTAATTTAAGTATTGGAGATTTGGAGATCACACTGTGTTTTGAATTGATACGCCAACAAAATACTCCCTCCGTTTCGCAAAGAGTGTCATTTTGAGGTTTTATTTTTGTTTCACAAAAAGTGTCGTTTTATATTTTCAATGCAATTTATTGATGTTTTTAGCTCAATATTTATTGCAAAATGCATTGGTTTTATAAATATTTTTATTTATCTAAAATATTATTGGTTAAACAGCTACCATTATTAAAAACATTAATGCATTACAATCATTTTTTTAATTAGTGTGCAAATGGTCAAAATGACATTCTTTGTGAAACAGAGAGAGTATGATAAAGACTTTTCTAATATTTTTAAAATACACCTGTCTTTCCTACTATATATTACTCCTATTTCATGAACTTAGTAACTTACACAAACCAAGAAATACAATAATGACCGTATGCATGGCTTTCGGTGTAAACGTTTGCGTCTCGCACTCTTCTCTGGAACGTTATCCAAGCATTGGAAGTTGCGAATTTCACGTGATCCAAAGTCCAAAAGTTAAAAAATCGTTTTCATTATAGTTCTAAACATAAAAAAATATGTTACTTGTGGTTTACTTCTTTTCTAGGGTGCAAACTTGTGGTTTACCAAATAGCAAAATTATGAAGAATATCACGGAATATTGGATCTTCTAAACATAATCAAACCGAAATAACACGGCTAATTACTAAACCAACACGACATTTAGATAAAATTAAATACATATATCCACAATTTTTGTTTTGTGAAGTGTATCTTGTTTACATGACATTGACAATTAACACATGACATAACAATTAATCTTTCAACTTCCTCAGCACGACCGTTGACTCGTGCCAACCCCATCCTCCTCCTGCTCATTAACATAAGGAGCAAGATTTAAGTAACAATTACGGTGGAAGCTCTCGTTATTACCACCGACATTAGGAGTCCTGCTAGAACCTCTGACTCGCCGCCACCGTGAACGGCAAATCACACAGATCGCCGGCCTCCGTCCCCGACTTGTCCTCCACTTCATCATGCATTCTTCGTGTACTTTGTTCTTGCAAACTCTGCACTTCACCACTGCTCTCTCTATTTCCCCGCCTCCAACATATTCACCGTTAACATTTTTAATGACGTTAATGTCGTCTAGACATATTGGACATGTTGCTGCTTCGTCTTCCATCTCATTTTCCTATACTCAATCCCAATAAATAATCTATGTATGTAAGATATTCCATGGGAGTATCACATCACATATAAATGGTACTCCTATAAAAAATCTTTGATGATAAGTTTTCAATAACAAATATTTTAAAATAGCAACCATACTAACCATTAAATTTACACATATCGTAACCCTAGTTTCAATATTTTGTAACGTTGTTCGTGATTGTGGATTCGTTCATTTTCACAAAACAAAAAAAAACTAAAGAAGAAAATTGTTGGGATTTGTAAAAGTCTATGTTCAACTTTTTATTGTCCAATCAGTATAATATTATCTACTTTGAATCTAACAAACTGGTCCGCATAAATTTACTTTTTGGTTCTTTTTCCAAAGAGTTCGTTCTAATTAGAATTGAACATCTTTTATATATTAAGCTCTCTTTTATCTAATTTCCTATGTGAGACTTAGATTGACATCTTATTTTCACAAAACAAAAAAATTAAATTTTAGATGTGAGACTTAGATTGAATTTCATTTTCACACAAAAAAAAAATTAAAGAAGAAAAATAGAGAGTACCAGCTCACGGGTGGTGGAGGAGTTAGTAGTGTCTCCGAGATGAGAATTGACGGTGGAGAAAAGCTGAAGAAACCGTTGCTGGAGGTGTAAACTAGCGAGGCAGTCAGGTCGCGTAGGAGCGGAGACGAGACGATAAAGAAGACATGGCCGGAGTCTCCGTTGCCGTAGACACTTGTCGTCGAGGGGAATGCCAAGAACTCGGATTAAGACAAACAAGATGTGCTTGCACGGCTTCTTACGGTCGGGACAAGTGCAAGTCGGTGTAGCCGTTAGCGTCACGGTGTAAACGTTACACGTGGCACCGAGAACGTGGAAAGTAGCGCCGTTCGGACGGCTGAGGAGACGGAGCCTGTGACGGAGAGCTCGAATTATCCGATCTTCCACTGGCTGATGAGACAAGAGATGACGTTGGTCTCGGTTACTGACGTACGGAGATATTTGATCGGAGTCATTGGACCCGACAGATTCCATAGTTTGTAAGAAATCCGTTACGGCAGTTGGGAGTTTTATGTGATCTTTTAGGTTATAGGTACGGTTACTTATACACGTCATGTGGAGATTCTTTGTATGAAACGATGGCACACGTGTGGAATAACGGCGACGTGTAGGAGATATCAAAGACGGCGTTAGACGGAAGGTAAAGTTTTACTAGTTGACAACTAAATCTAATCTAGCAAAGTAAAGTAGACGCCGTGTTGTTTCCTGGAAGAAATGTTACACAGCATGCCGTTCTTTTAATGACTTTTGTTTTGTAACGGCGTCGTTTATTGTTAAACCTCGTGAAAACCCCTCTTCTTAACCTAGAAATCAAAATCAAACTCCTACTCGTTATCGGTAAAAATGGCTTCTCGATGTCGATCGTTGTCTAAACCGGCGTTCTCTGCGTTTAGATCTGCAATGAACAAGCCCTCTCCCCGACCCAAATCGGCTTCATCCTTTCTCGGCGTCGCTCCTTCGCCTGGACTTGCAAGGTTAACTATCTCTTCTTTAAATATTCCGACTTTCACTATCCTGATTGATTCATTTTCATAAATTTTGAGTCTTGGTCAAGTATTCATGTAGTTATGATTCATGGGTTTTCTTCAATTTTGTATTTTGGCTTTGACAGGCCGATTGCTCAGCTGGGGTCGCTTCAGTCGCTGCTTCCATTATACAGTGCGGTGGCTTCTGCTAGGCTGACTTCGTGCCTCGGTATCGATTCGATGAATTCAAGGTCGTTGGCTCAGGGTATGCTCTGCTGTGCGAATCCAGGAGTTTGATATTCTCCATATTCTTGTGTTTAGTAGTAAGCAACTTTTATTCTTGTCTACTCTCAGTAGCATATTAGAGCTATGATTCTCCTTCGATCTTCCCAGTTTATAGCTGAATGACTTTGGAGATTGCTTTAGTTGGATACCTCTGTGCAACTTTGACACCCATCTTTTGCGAAACTGGTTATTGACATTGAACTCAGAGCATTATCACAGATATCGCTTGCTGTATCAAACTTGTCGAGCTCCACATTGGTTTGTTCTTTTGTTTGGAATTACTGGTGTTGCAGAGACATAGGTCACATAAACCCCATATATGTTCCACCATTTGAAAGAAATGTTTTGGGATAAGAATATTGTGTTAGATCAGAGATGGAAGGTGTCATGTTGGTGCTGTTCTATCTGTATATTTTCTTCGTTGAACTTCTCGTATAATTTGATTGAATCAACTGAAACAAGATTGTTTTTTTTTTTTTGGATTGGTTACGTGCTAATCTATTATGGTGTTTCTCATGCAGAGCTTGGCCTAAGCGTGCCTCGATAAAGAGACGAGAACTCAAACACAGTGGCTTCATTTGCGATCAGATTCTCCCCTGTTTTTGCTTTGCTGGTCTAAAATTCAGCTCTGTTTTTGTTTTTCGGGGTGATAGACAGTCTCCTTTCGTTTCATTCAATCAACAACTTGTTTTGGAGTTTGTACCTTTAATGCATCAGGATTGAACAACCGTAGGCTCGTCTGTGTCCATTGGTGCTCCTTGATTATTATTATATCAAAATATGATTATATGCTGTGTACAAGTTTGAACCAATACATGAAATATCTTGTATATACAGTAACATTAAGTAGCAGTGGTAGATAAACGCTTGCCGTTTCATACAAATGAGAAACGACGAGACGTCTGCTGTATTATCGAACAAGCCTTTACGTTCAGAGTCGGGAGCTAATTTGCAGCTCTTCAACACGGAGATTCACCAATGGAGAAGAAGCTTGAAGGAGTAATCGAAGGAACGACTCGGATCGTATCAGATCCTTACTACTTCCTCCATCTGATGGCCTTCTTCTCTTACCTTCCGATTTGCAACTCTGCCGCACAGTACACTTCTCATCGACTCTTCCACAGAGAACTCTAAGCATTTCTAGCGTTCCTCATGTTCTCCGCTATCAAGATTCGTGTTATTCCTCGTATCGATCGAATTTGCGTATATGATCCAACTTGCTTAGCTTCCTGCTTCATCAATTGTTTAGAAATACGGTGTAGATAGATGGTTAGGGAGGAAACATGGGAGGCCTTCTTCGCGGATACCTTACTCTATGCTAAGGTAACTCTTACTGATTCCAGATTCAGATCGAAATCGATTGTTCAATCTCTATCCATGTGAAATCTGCTGATAGTCATTATTATCTTGTCCATATCTTTCTCATAGCGGTTTCGTTGATTATGGATTAGCGAGTGGCGATCTGGTTTTGTGTCATATTCTCAGGTATGAATAAAACAATCTTTTGAGCTCAATTTCTGAGAATCTGATGCAGAGTTGAATGTTGATCTGAATGTTTTGTTGTGCAGTCATATATCTTTTAGCTCAACAAGTAGCGTTTAGCAAATTAGGTATGTTGAATATTCAAGTTATTGCTCTCTTTGCAGGAACTGCGAAGAAGCTAACACCAATGCAGTTGGAGGATTTGCTATCAGATGGGACCACAACTAAATACTGGTTGGTACGTGGCTACTGGCTCTGTCTCCTACTAGATAGTGTTGTAGCTGTTGCGAGATTAGCGAATTTGTGATTTTAGATGATGAGTTTGGAAAACCAAGGAGTGGTTTTTGGGTAGCTCGAGTAGTGTTCTTGCATAGAGCTTATAGATATGTTCCAATAGCATGGTGGTGTCTATGAAGCTAGATAATACATAGTCTAGTCTACCTTTGTTAATTAACTAAAAAATCAAAATTGAACTTCAATATCTTTGCTCAAAAGGGTGTGATGATGTGCTATTTCACAAGTTTGCAGATAGAATTCTATGCGTGTAGTTCATCCTAGTGTGTTCGTTCAAGCCGCTGCTTTCCCGAGCTCTCCATCACGTAAGCTTTGTGTATAAAAACATATCCTATCTCTTTGTTCGTATTAAGAGACGTACTCACACTTCTTCCGTTCTTCAGGTACTCGAATAACCTTTTGTCTTTTGGAACCATCGATCTTGCACTTTAGCAAAGTTTGGAATATCTCTCGCCGGTAGTTGTCGTTCACTAACTCATATATTTGCACGATCCAAAATCACATTTAGTCTCTGTTACGCCAGTCACTGATGTGTGTTTGTAACATATATAGTTGGAATGCCTCAGCTTCCCACATACATATTGTTTGAAAAGGGTGTAGAAGTTTCTCTGTTCCCAGACTTTTATGTTGATGCTGCACCGTCTTTACCCATAACCAAGGTTTGCATTGCTTCTCTTAAAGTAGAAACTTCTGTGATGTTGAGTCTCTTATTGTTGATTTGCAGAAACTTTTGTGTCAACATTTTTAGCTCGATCAGCTTCTGCTTGATTACATCAGTGGATCATAGCCAAGGAAATGTTATATTCGCCAATATGTAGATGGCTTCTCGACGAAGAGCAGAATCAACACATCAATGCACCACCCTCATAAGAGGCAAACATTTCCGTCTCTCACTTCCATTTTTTTCTATCTTCTTATAGTAGGCATTGTTAGTGAAGCTCGCCTGAGGAAACCACATATACTATTTTTGTGTTATAGAGAGAGAAGAGGATTATGTTAAAAGATTATGAGGCTCGTATTTCAAAGAAGAAGTCTTGATGTTGATGGTAATGAAATCTTAGTAGTAATTCTTGACTTTTTAATGGCTTTCTTTTTCATGACTTTTAGTGGCAAGGCTTGTTGCGGGAGTCATCCGTCTCTTCTATGTTGTTTTCATGTGCTAAGTACAACCAATTATGCTTCCTATGTGCATGTGTGGTCTAAAATTAACACCAAATAAGATATATAGAAAAACTACACAATAAAGTCGACAGAAAATCACACATTTAACATTTTAGAAGAGAAGTGTAAATATACACTTCATATATCGATTCTCTACTGTATAAAAATGATTATGATATTCATATTAAATGTTATTATTCATTTATGGAAAAGTATATTTGTAGCAAATATAATGAACAATCTTCTGGAAGGAAATAAAAATAGATAATAACTATATTTGGAATACTTAAATATATACTTTTCTAAACATTACCAATATACTATTGTAGAGATATGAATTTGTGATGGCTTGTGCGGTGTCATATTTTCTGAATATCGTGTGTATCATATTTTTATTTTGCCAAAAACATTACAAAATCCCGAAAGCAACAGCTAATAAGCATCGTTATCTATAAAAGACGTGCGACTGTGAATTGCTGACCAAGAAAATGAAACACTTGGTAAAGATTTGATGCCTAGTGGCATAGACTAATGCAACCTGTTCACAGTATTCAATCCTTTCAAAATCTCAATTAAGCCATTAATTATTGATTGATTTACATCTAGCTCCTGTGTGACTTTCTCGTCTCAACCGTTTTATTTGCGTACAACACTATACATAACATAAGAATATGTATATAATTAACAACTTAATTAGTTAACTAGCTTACTATGCCAGGCATCCACAATTCTATTTAACGAGATAATGTGTATCATATCAATTTTAATTTTAAATATATACTTTCAGATTCTCAGAAATATAATAAACAGCTTACCATAAAACGCGGGTAATCAATTAATCATAAATGTAGGAAACGGACCAATCTTCCTTCTATCCAACTCATCAACCGTTACTGACCGAACCCACGCAGAAACACCGTATCTCCACCGTCCAAAGCTTTGACTTATCCATAAAACCCATCAACCCATTTCTCGTTAGCTCAACAACCAATAAAACATAGCCACGTAGTTTCCTCACACAACCCTGCGGCGCACCTGATTAATAAGACTTTGTCGTCTTGCGATACATTGAAATATTCACCACTATAAATGGAGTCCCACCATTTGTCTTAAAATTTTCTGACATTAAACTCTGTACACGCTTTCTCCTTTCTTCCTCCATCCATCCTCTCATTTTTTTTTCATCTATTTGTGAATTTTTATTTTTTAACCGGAGATGGCGTCAACGTCAACGGAGATCGAGCAATTGACTTCAGGCGCTAGCAATCGGATAATCCCGATATTGAAAACGCTAAGGAAGTGCTTCATCTTCGTCCTCTCTCTCTTCCTTTCTCTCCTCCTCCTTCTCCGTCCCCGTCGCCGCGTTTTGCCTCTTCCATCGCCGGATGAGGAGGAGGTGAATCCCGCTCCTTCGAGGCGATGGAGGCGGAAGATGGCGTGGAAGCTGGAGGAGGAAGACACGGCTAGGCGTCGTTCGTTAGCGGAAGGCGTTGAGATTGGCGAGATTAATTGTCGTTGGAGCAGTTCGTTGTTCTACGGCCGCCGTGGTAATGCTCTGTTCTCTCGGTCGTGGTTGCCTCTCTCCGGTGAGCTTAGGTAAAGCCTTTCGAACCCTTGCATGCTTTTTGCTTGCACTTTTAGGTTTCAAAACTCATCTTGAATTTGTATGTTTCAGGGGAATTTTGATTATTATCCATGGATTGAATGAACACAGGTGAAAATGAAATTCTGTTTTTTTTTTTTTAATTTCAGACACATGTCTTGTTCTTTGTCTGTATGAATCTCTCTTGATCTGTGAATCGTTTTGTTTTCCAGTGGGAGATATTCTCAATTCGCTAGGCAGCTAAATTCGTGTGACTTTGGTGTCTACGCTATGGATTGGATTGGTATGAAGACGAGCTTGTCTTGTTCTTTTCTTTTTCAGTTTCTATCTTTGTTCTGAAACTGTGAGTCTGAACAGGTTTGGTCTCATAACGTTGTAATTAGGTCATGGTGGGAGTGATGGTTTGCATGGATACGTTCCTTCTCTTGACTACGTTGTTTCCGACACCGTAAATTCACAATCTTACAAACATTTCTTGTTTTTTTTTTATTTTTGCATTTTGGAAATGAAACTAGAGAAATGTTCTATTTGAATGTGCTGTTGTGTTGATGAATGTGGATTCTATAGGAAGCTTTCTTGGAGAAGATTAGGTCTGAGAATCCGGGAGTCCCATGTTTCCTCTTTGGTCACTCAACAGGTGGAGCTGTGGTCTTGAAGGTACCTAAACTTCGTACCTTTGAAGCTCTCTCTCTTCAAGATTTTACTGTTCTTACAGTGGTCTATCTTGTCTTATAGGCTGCTTCATCTCCCACTATTGAAGATATGTTAGCTGGTATTGTCCTAACATCGCCTGCACTTCGTGTCAAACCTGCTCATCCTATTGTTGGGGTAAGTCAAAGTTAGATGCTTTTTCATTCTCTGTTGGAAAATTTAACAAGTGGTCATTAAGTGATATGTTTCTTTGTAGGCGATAGCTCCAATCTTCTCGTTGGTGGCTCCAAGGTTCCAATTCAAAGGAGCAAACAAGAGAGGCATTCCGGTTTCAAGAGACCCTGAAGCTCTCTTAGCCAAGTACTCTGACCCGTTAGTCTACACCGGTCCAATAAGAGTCCGAACAGGCCATGAGATTCTCCGCATAACAGCTTACTTGACCAGGAACTTCAAATCTATTACAGTGCCGTTCTTTGTCCTCCATGGCACAGCGGACAAAGTCACTGATCCACTGGCGTCACAAGACTTGTATAACCAGGCACCATCAGTGTTTAAAGACATCAAGCTCTATGAAGGTTTCTTACACGACCTTCTCTTTGAACCTGAGCGTGAGGAAGTTGGTCGTGATATCATAGATTGGATGATGAAGCGGCTCGATGATGCTAATGGATCAGCCGCTGGCCTTTGGTGAAGGATCAGAGGAGACATCAGATATGCCTTCTTGTTGTTTAGATAGCTGTGATACAAATGGTGTGATTGTAAAATCAGAAAAACCAAAGTGTAGGAGATACATATATTATCTATGAATTGTTTCATTTTGTTGTTTGCTTATTATTCAGTAGCCAATTCTTGGTAAGAGGAGCTTTGGGCAACGAAGTTTCCTCAGTTTACTGAAAAGTCTAGTCTGTATTAGGATCTTTTGGGCCTTGTTTGAACAGAATTTTCATCCTTTGGGCCTTGTTTGAACAGTATTTTCATCCTTTGGGCCTGTCGGTTATGATGAATATGTAAATATTGAGGTTTCCTATGTAGTCCCTGGATTCGATTGTTATGGTATCTCTTTCTCCACAGGCCACAAGGATTAGAACTCTTTTTAATTAGATTGTTTTTTTGGGCAATTCTCCTAAATAGTATTTTTTAAGTTTGTGTCATAAAATAGCACTAGAAAAACAAAATGACCAAAATAACATTTTTTTTTTAAGTTTCAATTTTTTCTTTTAATTTTTTTTTTTGAAATTTGAAACCCTATCTCCAAACCCACTCCTTAACTTTAAACTCTAAAGTATAAATTAATTAATCGGACATAAATGCATATAAATAAAAAAATTAGTTTTTAAAAAAACTATTTTGGTCATTTTATTCCTTAAAAACTATTTTTGTGAAAAACAAACTAAAAAGGCTATCTAAGTGAATTTCTCTTATTTTTTTGCAACTATTTTATTTAAATAAATATAAAGTTATAATAAAATATAAAAATAACAGAAATATAACAAGATGCAAAGTTAAAATTAGAGAACATTAAAATACAAAGATTAAAATCTGAAGAAAGATTTTTCTGAACCATCTTGATGTCCATTATGCAACATCTTGGTTATCATCTTTTTAGGAAATTTCAAACTATTCTTAAAAGTTTTCTTTGTTGTATAATATTTTGACCAGATTCTACCAAAGATCTATAGGTATTATTCAAAAAGAATCCAATTTATTAATTTTCTCAAAAAGTATATTAAATGAAACTAATAATTTTCAACAATTTGAAAAAATATTGTAATACAACAAAGAAATAGCATATACAGTAAAAAAAAACACCAATAAAAATGTTAAACTGTAATTTTAGAAAACATTAAATAACTTTATGGTCACGTCACTTTTATACCTATGACGATGACACCTCATAGTGTTTCCAAAGCAAAACACTTAAAATGAGTTTTTTACCACTTAATTCTAAATTCAACACATCGATCAGTCGCAGAGTCTAAAGAATTGTAATAGCGGATTAGAAAAGAGAAAACTTAACTGTCAATCCACCATAAATATTTTTTCTCCAGTAAGAGAGAAATATAAAAGATAGAAAAGCAACGAAAAACTGATAATACTTTAATCCGACTAAAGTTTTATTGAAGATTTCTAATTTTCAATCGCCATTACCATTGCAAGGAGAAAGACTGCTTTTTAATTGGATTGTTATGGAAAGTGTATTAAAAATGAACTTAAATAATTAAACCAAAGTATATTTCAGCAAACTAATGTGTATACCAAAATCCCTACTAAAACAATCTATAGATTAATATTTTACTAAAAGGTAAAATGCAATACAGAAAAGTATATTTGATGTTGTTGCGTGTCAACAATGTAACATACACATTAAACAAATATGCGCCTAAAACACATTAAACAAATAATATGTATTTTCATTTTATTATAAATACGATCTCGACGGATTAATATTGTTCTATAAAAAAGTAATAAAAGATAATTTATTTATTTAAGTATACAAAAATAAACACAATAACACTTTTGAAAAAAAAAATAGGAAAAAAACAAAAAATCAAATAAAAAAACTTAAGTGTGTGATCTGTATCTTTAATTTTGATAAGAAAATCCAAGTGAACTAATGTGTAATAAATACCTCGATGGACCCATATGGAAAATAGTAATCTGAAAACCAGGATGGACAATAGATTTATCATCCTTAACTATTATAAATACCTAAACATTTGGAGGTGTATCCACCACCAAAAAAATATATGAAAACCTTTTCGGAACTTTTATTTTAGTTCATGAATATCTTTGTCAAACTCGTTTTAGTCGTTTTCATAGTTTCCGTAGCTCAATCTAGAGAAATTGTAAGAAATGTGAAATCATCCAAGGTAGATGAAAAGAATAATAAGAAATATATATCAACACCCATTCAATATTTAAAACTGATACTATATAAATTACTTTCTGTACTGATTCCAAATATATTTTTTATAGCTAAACGAGAAGATTCTATACGACTGTGTGGATATATATAAACAACCTTCATTAAGTCATCCACTACTAAGAAACCATAAAATTCAGGTATCCATTCATCAAGATATTGTTTTCCAAAGATGTTCTTGAATTTTAAACGGTACCTTTTTAATTTATTATTTTGGTATATACTCTAACTATTACTCCCTCCGTTTCATAATACTTGTCGTTATAGGAAAAAATTTTCGTTTCAAAATAAGTGTCGTTTTAGAGTTTCAATGCAAAATTCATTAATAAGATTCATAGGTAATTGTGTTTTTATTTTTCTATTGGTTGAAATATTGTTAAGTGTATAGGTAATTGTGTTTTTATTTTGGAAATATACAAAATCATATGTTTTCTTAATATGTGTGAATAAACCTAGAACGACAAGTAATATGAAACGGGGGAGTACTTGTTTAATTGACTTAAATAATGATGACTGACTGTGTGAGTACAACCAATCCAATGTTTTTTTGCTAAGAATCCTAGCTTTTTGTTTAAAGGTTTTTTTTTTTACCTTACTCTCTTAAATTTACATTTATAATGTAATTAAATATAAAACGAAATTAATTAATCGTCAACCACGTTTATTATAGTTTTATTGAATTTTAAATTTTTCAAATGGGATGTTTTAAAAAATTGAATCAACAAACTAAATATATTAATTTAAGTTTTTTCAAGCAATATTGAATTGTTGTTTGGGAAAGTATAAGGTAATTTTTATAATTTGGAGTAGATGGAGCCATCTTTTTCAAGCTTAAAACCTAAAAAGCAAGTGAAGAATAAAATTGAAAACAGAATAAGAGTTGAGTGTCCAAATGGAACAGTACCTATATTGAAAAATACAATAAATTATGTCTCAAATGCTCAATATTGGGCTGAGAGACACTTCAACCCGCTCATAGATGAAAGCCATGGGAAACATGTAAGTCTTATGAATTATTTGAGTTATAAATATGTACATCTTAAAAACCTGTATGATTTGAGACGGTAATTTGAAGATGGCTGGAGTTAGAGAACAAGGTAAAGGTCCTTACCATGGTGTGGCAGCTTGGATGAGTGTGCATGATTTGAACGTTAGTAGAGACCAAGCTTCATATGCTAACATATATGCTGGCAGTGTATTAAACAACAAAAGTAATTTTATCCAAACCGGCTGGATGGTAAAATTTAATTTAATTCAATTTTCTATTTAAATTTCATATAAGTATATATATTTATGTTTGAGTAATAGGTAAATCCAAGTTTATTTGGTGATGGACAAACATGGCGTTATGGGTTCTGGAAGGTACATAATTAACATATACTGTAAAATAGTCTGTTAATTTTTTACCAAAATAAAAACTACAAACTATATGATAACCCATGGTTAAGAGTGTTACTACAAAATTCCAAATGTTCAATAAAGAAAAAGGTATAGGTTCTCACATACATTGCAACATTATTTAAGTGACTATTATATTTTCTGTATATATATAAATTGAAATTTATTAATAGTCATCTTCCATTTTTAAAGTTGTTATATTAAAATATTAAGTGATATTTAAAAATGAGAACTAAAGATATGATTTGTTTTTTTTCGTTCTTTAAATATTAAAAATTGTTTGTTTTACACAGAATTTCACTTTTTTATAAATATTATTCATCTAGTTTGGCTAAACAAACCATGATTACTATATATATGCATAGTGAAATTTTACATGAAAGGTTTTAAGCTATATTTTAAATATAAGTAATTATAAAATAAATTTATTCAGACATATCTTAGATGTAATACTAGTTTCAATTGTTATCTAAATTATACTAATATATGAAATATAATATTGATAGGGTGCCGATGGAGCAGGATGTTATAATACAATATGCCCTGGTTTTATTCAAGTGTCAAAAACTGACCTTTTATCTGGCCCTATACCTCATCCCCGAAAAGGAGATAGAGCTGTTTTTCCTAGTATTGTTCAGGTGTTATTTATATTTTTCTAGTAACATTTTCTTTGAAGTGTTACAAATCTAACGTTTATAATGTTTAATTATCTAATTAAGGATAAAGTATCAGGACATTGGTGGACAGCACATGTGCGAAGCTTTAAGAAAGATATAGCTATTGGTTATTGGCCAAAAGAACTATTTGATATAATAGGTCATAGTGTGAACATGGTTGGAGTTACAGGAGTAGTCCAAGCTTCTCCTTCGGGTATAAGCCCGCCAATGGGTAATGGTCATCTACCAACTAAAAATGAAGGTGAATCAGCGCGTGTTAGACATCTCTTAATTGTAAACTCTAAATATAAAGGCAAAGAGCTTGAAGACATGAGTAAGTTAGATAAGTTATTAGATAGCAACAAATGTTACGGATTAAGAGATGGAAAGAAAAGATTTTTCCTTAAAGAATTTAATTTCTTCACATATGGTGGACCCGGAGGAAAGTCTTGTTGAATATGATATTATAAAATAATATAATCGGTTATTAAAATAAATAATTTAGATCTCATGTTTAACTAATATTTATTCTGTCTATTGTAAATTTTTTTTTTCTATATGTGATCTGTTATTTAATGTTGTGTCTAAGAAATTAGTGTATGTTTTTATTTCATTAGGTACTTAATCAGTTAGAGTTTTTTTGCACCATGCCTATGATTTTAAAAATCTAAATAATTTATAAAATACTGTATGCAATTTCAATGCAGTTTAATATGAAAAAAATCTTACCAAAATATAAAAATATATAGTTGACAAGGACATATAATCTAATGATTTGTAGATTATAATTTTTACGAAAGGTTCAATCATTTATACTAAGTGATTTGATGGTGTAAAGATTTTATGCTTCGGTCATTATAAATGAATTATATAACCAAATAAATTTAATTATGACTGGTCATGTGAACAAATATGTTGGACACTATCTTTTTCACATATACATACTGAACCGGGTTTGAAATAAAAGTCTAAAATTCAGGAATATGATATAAGCTCATAGATTGATGAGAGCTTACATGAAAAAGGGGAGGATCAAGGAAAAGGAAGAACAACATAATTCCCAAGGAAGATCGATCTCATCAGACAAGCAAGGAGATGAATAATATGAAGGTTGAAGAGGAGTAGTGCAATAGAACAACTCAAAGATCAGAAGATATCCATGGTTGCACCAGGACAGAAGACATAGTTAGATTTTCATCCCTGAAGCTAGCTACCAAAAGGATTCCTCAATAGGCGGTCATACGATCCCATGCAACCTGCAGGCGTCAATATGCTAACATCCATATTAGCTTCATGATACAAGAAGACTGAACACATCGACTTACACTCAGTACACCAAGGAAACCTTAAAACTACTCGCAGACCATAAGCAAGAAAAACAGCACGCCCTGAATATCTCTATATAACTCTTTGTAGCACCAATCTACAGATGCTCTTTGTTCTGAGCAACTTGTATTGCTATTTTTCCAAAACGATCTCTCTTAAGAAAATAATAATAATCCTTGGCAACAACTCTGTCTCTATTTTCAGAACCTAGATAACTAAAATAATAATAATCCTTGGCAACAATTTTATAAAAATAGTTAATTGTTTCACATAAATAATCGTAAAATGGTGTGTGATAGTTTCTCATTGCATTTTTATTTGGTTCTATTGGTGAACTTCAACTCAGGCATGAAAATCAAACGAAGAAGTAAATTTAAAGTGAATATTTGAAACTGAACTTAGATAACTAAACCAAATGTGTCTTTAAGAAGATCAATATGTATACTAAATTTCCTATGAAAACAATATACAGAAAGTATTTTTATGTTGCTGCGTCGTGTCAGCAATTAATGCAACATACACATTTCTTAAAATAGTATGTTTATTCAATTTATTATAAAATAAGATCTCAGAGTATTCATATTTTTTAATTAAAAAAGTAAAATGGACTAATAAAGAGGATATGTATTTATTTTGGTGTATAAAAAACACGGTAAATTATTGAAAGTAGTTTTAAATAGAAAAAAAAAATTAAATCCAAATTAGAACATTTAAGTGTGTGATATTTGTATCTTTTAATAAAATATCCAAGTGAACCAATGTATAATAAAAACCCCAATGAAAACATGTGAAAAATTGAGATTGTTTATCTATTTATAATGATTATTAATAAAAACCATTAAATAAAATAAAATAAAAAACGAAAACCAGGAAGAAACATAGACTTATCGACTTTACTATTATAAATACCTAAAATTTTGGAGGTGTATTCAACAAAAAGAATATATTAAGAAAATTAGGATTATTAATATGAATTTCTTTTTCAAACTCGTGACATTCATATTCATAGTTTCTCTAGTTCAATCTATAGAAAGTATCAGAAATGTGAAATCATACAAGGTAGATGAAAAGAATAATAACAAATATGTATTTATACACATCCAAGTTTTAAACTGATAGTATGTAGATTATTTCTGGTATTAATTCCATTTTTTATAAAGCTAAACGAGAAGGTTATATATGATTGTGTGGATATATATAAACAACCTTCATTAAGCCATCCACTTCTCAAAAACCATAAAATTCAGGTATTCATTCCTCAAGATTATATGCTTTTAAAAAAAAATTAAACAATACTTACTTTATTGATTTAGTGGAGTAAAAATTGATGCATGACTGTGTGACTACAATCCATTTTTTTCTTCTTCGAACAATCCAATTATTTTGTTACTAGTCTTAGTTTGTTTTTACCTTACTCTCTTGCATGCACATTTATAAAGTAGTTAAACATAAAACTGAAATTATTTATCAACAACTCTTACTACACTTTTTGTTAAATTTTGACTTTCTATCTGAGCTTTTTTAATCAATAAACTAAAGATGATTTTTTTCATGTAAAATTTATCTGTTATTTGGCATAGCATGAGATAAGATATAATCTCACATTACATTAATATGTAACCATATAATTTGAAACAGATGGAACCCTCTTTTCCAAGCTGGAAACTAAAAAAGCAAATAAAAAATAAAATTGAAAGTATAATAAGTATCAACTGTCCAAATGGAACCGTACCTATACTGAAAAATACAAAAGAATATGTCGCAAATGCCAAGTATTGGGCTGAGAAACATTTCAACCCGCTCACAGAAGACAGTCCAGGGACACATGTAAGTCTTTCAATGATTTAAGTCATAAATATGTATTATCTTGAAAAATCATATGATGTAAGTTTCGGAATTTAAAGATTGCTGGAGTTGCATCACGAGATGAAGGTCCTTACCATGGTTTGGCAGCTTGGATGAGTGTGCATGATTTGAACATTAGTAGGGACCAAGCTTCATATGCTAATATATATGTTGGCAGTGGATTCAACAACAAAACTAATTTTATCCAAACCGGTTGGATGGTAAATTACCGTTGATGCATTTTTAATTTAGTTTTATATAGGCTTGTTTAACAAAATATAGTTTTGACAAATAGGTAAATCCAAGTTTATTTGGTGATGGACGCACATGGAGTTACGGGTTTTGGAAGGTACATTAGTTGACATATAAGATACTATTCATCAATTTCTTAATAAAATAAAAAAATTAACTTATGCTAAACCATGGCGTGTTATCAAAATTTTAAAAGTACGTCTATATTTTCACATTGCAAAAATATTAAGTGTTATTTAATTATATATATTATAAATGAAAACATATAATAGCCATCTTCTGTTTTTAAAGTTGTTTCATTAAAAATGTAAAATGATAGTTAAAAATAAGAAGTAAAAAATAAATTTTCTCTTGTTATAAATAAATTTGATTATCCGACACAAAATCTCACATTTTTATAATTGATAATCTTTTTTTAAAACATTTAAAATAATATAAATATGCATAGTAAAATTACATAAAATATTTTAAATTGTATTTAAAATATAAAAATGTTTTTTTCTCAAACATATTGCAATACTTATTTAGTTATTCTTTTAATCTGTACTTGTTATTTTGTCTTTTGATGCACATAAATTTCCAATTTTTATCTAGATTATACTGATATAATAAACTGAATATTGATAGGGTGCCAATGGAGGATGTTATAATACAATATGTCCTGGTTTTATTCAAGTTTCAAAAACTAATCCTATATCTGGTCCTTTTCCTTATCCCCGGAAAGGAGATAGGGCTGTTAATCCTAGTATTTTACAGGTAGTACTTATACTTTCTAGTACCATTTTATTGAGCAATATTATACGAACCTAATGTGAATAATGCTTTTTTATCATCTATTAAAGGATTATGCAACCGGACATTGGTGGACAATACACGTAAGATCCAACAAAAAGGATATAAATATTGGTTATTGGCCAAAAGAACTATTTGATATTATAGGTCATAGTGTGGATATGGTTGGAGTTACGGGAGTAGTCCAAGCTTCCCCTTCTGGTATAAGTCCACCAATGGGCAATGGTCATCTGCCAACACAAAAGGAAGATGAATCCGCACGTGTTAAAAACCTCCTCATTGTAGACTCTAAATATAATTTCGAGGATAGTCACAAATATAAGCTAGAGAAGCTATTAGACAACAACAAATGTTATGGATTAAAAGAGGGAAAGAAACGAATTTTCTACAAAGAATCTAATTTGTTCACATATGGTGGACCTGGAGGAGATTCTTGTGGAATATAATATTATAAAACAATGTTTTGGCTATTGAAATAAATAATTGAGATTTTATGTTCCATGTCCAAGTATTAAAATTTTATTTTATATATATATATATATATATATATATATATATATATATATATATATATATATATATATATATATGTTGTAAGAAACAATTTATGAAACATGTATTTTTAATGTAGTTTAATATGGAAAAAAAATATTATCAAAATAAACAATGTTACATTTGACAAGGATAACACACAATATGATATATTCTGAGAAAGCCATTTTCGAGTAAATTGAAAAGATAAAAGTAAATGAAGCAGCTGTATAGCTTCCTGTATTATTGCACTGGGAAGTGTTTTAAATTTTTGTATACCAGTTAAAATTAAGCATTCGTTGAGTTAGACATAGTAGAATATGTATTCTTAAAAGGAAAAGAAAATTAAGTTTTGAGATAGGTATAAATATAGATCTAAAGGATTGTAAAATTATTTTATTCACATAATAGTATACAAACCTAAAATGGGTATTTACCTCAATACATTTTTGCTTACTTTGTCTTCTTTGAGTTTGATTTGCGTTTGTGAGCAACACGTATGTATATAGAAAATCTGAGGATGTAAAAATGAAGACACTGCTTTCACGTTTATGCGTTGAGTTACAACCTTCCGTTCAATACTACGTTTCTTCTTGTCATCTAGTTGTCATCCGCCATATAATAAGAAAGCATACATACCAACCTACTTTGCCTTTAATGACGCAAAATCACCGAAGAATGCTTTCGGTTAAGCTTGGTAAAGACTAGGTCTGGACGTTCGGGTACCTATTAGTGTTTGGATCGGGTTTTTTGGGTTTTTGAATTTTCATGTTTACGCTTCTAAATTCTATACTAAAATTTTATTAGTACTAGTCGGGTTCGGATAATAACACGGATTCGGTTCAAAATGTATAGCGGCCTAAAACTCATAAAGGAACAATATATCATACGGATTCGGGTTATATCGGTTCAGTTCGGATATAACCGAAGTAAAAAATAAAAATTTTGAAGCAAAACATAAAGAAAAATGTATAAATTAAATAAAAATTAATGTGTCACACATACAATTGATAAAATAACAATAAAATATTAAATCAAGCATGAAAACAAACATCATTTGTAAACAGTATGTATTGCCTTATAGAGAATAGACTTGTTATTTCATTGAACAAATTATAAAATATTTATTTATAACTAATTATGTACTTAAAGCATCTATTAAAATTTTAATATTTATTATTATATATCATATTACCATAACTACTGAATTTAATCATTGAAATACTTATATATATATATTAAAATATTAATATTGATTATTAGTCAGATTTTTCGGGTTATTTGTTCGGGTTCGGTTAATAACATTTCGGTTTTGAATATTTTTTATACCACTCTACAAGACTTGTTTGAGTATTTTTACATTTTAGATCGAATAATGGGTTAGATTTTTTTATTCAAGTTTGGTTTGAATTTCAGATTACGAATTTTATGTCCTTGCCTAGTAAAGACGATCGATTCGGCCGTCTTAATTCCTTAAGGGCTTTTCTAACTATCATTCTATCTTTTTCAAAAAATGTCAAATGGGCCCATTCTTAACTCGGTGTTAAGAATGTTAGCGAATGGAGGGTAACTCAAGCTCTTACACGTTCGTATAGTTTTGAACAGTCTTGGGTGGGATGGACAGGCAAGTTACATGCGCATTTGGTAATGAGCTATGTAAGAAATCTGCTCTGTCCTAACTCATGCTCAGTTCTATACACGTGACGTGACAGTTTATCAAGTGTAAAGCCTTACTCTTCACTCGGATTTTCTTGGTGAGATCATTCTGTAGTGGGATTGAGATAACTTTAACGACAAGGAATCTTTGCGTCTTTAATTAAGTTAATTTCATTCTGCAACCACTTAATTAATAGCTCTTGGTGACGCCCATTTTTAAGATATGTAAAAATTTCTAGGGAAAGCAATCATAGAGACGAACCAACTTGGCTGAGGCATAAATGATAAACAAAGGCCCAAGTAGATATAGATCATCGGTTTCTCACTTATTTACATACAAAACCTTAAAAGAAGAATCTTCACCAATACGACCATCCACTGGAAACAAAACCAAAACCCTCTAATTATGATTCACCATCAAATAATTTTGTTTTCTTTTCTTTCCCTTTTTCCTTGAGAATCAGAGTTCCTTCTCTTTTGTATCCCTAATTCTATTCACCTATAGAGTAATAGAATTACAAGAAGAGAAAACAAACTGGGACAGTGGTGTTTTCAGTTGTTCTCAGAAATATTACCTGACAAGACTTTGTCACGACTGCCAAAACAGCTCAAAATCCTTACTGTACAACGAGCGGTCTTGTATCTCCAGGTTTGCTACATGTCGGTTTATGAGCTGCGACTGCATTATCTTACACACGACCAGTCCCGCTGGAAATATCCACCATTCACTTTCACCCCTGTATCCCCCCCCCCCCAAAAGAAAAAACGCAACACACATCACAAAACCAATAAACCAAAACATAAGATTGCCACGAAGTATTACTTTACATTGTAGTTAAACTTACATGTTTATATTCCACGGCTGAAACGGGATTTTCTTGCTTGCTGATGATTCGCTGTTATAATGAACATATCCGCAGAGAAAAGCAACAAACTGTCACACAAACAAAACTTGTCAGGTAACGTGAGACATGCAACATCTTCCCATAGAATCGGCAGTCATAATTTCAACAAATATACCTGTTAAAAAAATCATCCTCATGTGACACGAACAAGCAGTTCACATTGCATTTTATAAGAAAATAAGTTTTCAACAACAAAAAACAAAGAGTACTTACCACATTGACCAAGGACATGTAGTTCCACAAGGCGTAAACGCGTGCTAAGCCAGCAGAGCGTCTGGGTCCATGACTGAATAAGGCATTGATTCCAGCGGGGAATGGCAAAAGCAAGCCGAGAGGTAATATAAACAAAGCCAACAGTACATCCAGCAAAGAAATCGAATACAGCTGGAGCAGCGTGAGCAAGACTAGACTAAAATCTCCTAGAAGTAACATCGAAATAACTAAGCCAACCATATCCTGCAATATCATCGAAGAAGATAACAGAGGGAAGAGTTATTGAAAAGTTGGACAGCACCACATTAAAGAAGACATTCATACTACTAAGAATTTTGCTTGGAGAGATACCTGGTGGCCCACAGGTTTAGTGTTGTGAACTAAGAAAGAGAGAATAAAAAACATGTCTCTCTTCTCTTTCAGACTCGGTAAGCTGTCAACGTCGATTATCCCTGCATAGTTCTTTCTGCGTGTAGCATAATCCTCAGTGTTTGTGTGGTTTTGGTTGTAAAGCATACTCTCTCTTAAATGTGCCGGAGAATTCTCTTTTTGTGCACCCACGCCATAACTAGAAGTTACAAGAACAAGACATCATAACTCCGCATATAGCTAAAATAAGGTGCACAATGAAAACATGCTGAAGTGTGAGATCACAAAAAAAAAGTAGATTGCTACATTATCTAGATTACTCAGTTCATTATTTATGCCTATTGTCACTACGAATGAACCCCGAATGGATGCAATTTATCATTTATGTACCGTGGCTGGATCTCAGTCCATGCTGTTTCACCCACACACTGAGGTGACGTTGGTTCACAATCCTCAGTAGCATGAATCAAGAGACCATATTGGCAGTAACCACAAGCTGTAGTCTGGAACCAGGCCAGATCAACCCGTATGCCATGTGTTTCTAGAGCGGGGTTCGCATGAGTTTCTAACCATCTCAGAACAGAATGGAACGTTGATCTCAGACGCCCGCGGCGAACAAGGCGTAATTGAGCATTTACACCAGCCACCAGTCTGTACCAAGTAGTGGGAGCAACGAGCTGCGAAAATTAAAAAATGACGAAGATCAATATAACCTCTAAAATGGCTGCTGAAACTACTTCTCGTTAACTAAGGAACCAACCTGATTCATCAGACTAGTAAGAATGTTGTCATTTTGAAGTGAGAAAGGAGCCATGTAACTGCCATCACCACCAAACAATATGGGCATGGGAAACCTTTGATGAAGCCGAGGTGGAAGGTCTGTCCTTTTTTCATCCCCACCAAGGAAGAAATCCAGATATGCAAGCATCAAATCGGAGGTGGCAGCAACCTATATTTAGAAATATGTATATATATACAGTAAAGCTTAAAACAACAAATCCTTATGAAACGAACAGATTTTCTGAAACTACGTAGTCCGTTAAGCGATTATGAGATTAAATCATCAAGAAATCACCTTCAGACCCTCGTATAAAGCCCGGGAGCGACAGGAGCGTAAGCAGGAATGATCATATTCCGAACGTACAAACTCACGCAATTTTTGCAATTTTAACTTCCGCCGCCATTGCTGCCATGACCACGCAAGCGGATATGCAACCACTGAAAGAATACTATATATTGCACCTTCCCACCACTGATATGCAGCTATGGAGTTGATTTCGTCGACAAACGTGTTAAATGCAGCCTCATATCTAAAGATTCCAAAATCATATAGGAACATATCAGAGCCCAGGCAACTTGTTAGATAACTATAGACAAAACAATGAGACACAATTCCAATCAGCTTGGAGATAAAATAAGAAACAAGTAACACTAACACTATCTCTTTTAGTTCTTCCGGGGGAATATGCGAGAGATGCCATGGCTCACTGAATGTATTAGGACCCATAAAATACATTCTATGCACATGACTCTGCGATTGCTCTGCTCTATTTGTTTCCAAGACCTAAAAAAGAAATAACATTATATACAACACAACACTGTAAAGTCTGTAATATAAGGAGAATTTGGCAGGTTATTTCACTCTATCATGTATGCTAGCCATACATTAGTTGCATTTGGAGTGAAAATAAGAAAATACATACATCATTCCTCATTTGCTTCGCAGAAAGTAAAGACAAACAAACAGTTTTTGGATCTAATTGAAAGTCTGTTTTGTTTGAAAAATAATATAAAATAAAATCTGAAAGAAAAAAACGAGAAGACAAAGAAAATCATCTAACCTCATTTAGTGATTCAAGGAAAGGGAACGAATGATCAATTTGAGAGCCATGATGTGTGGGAGCTGGGCCAGGTAAATCATCAACTCCAACAAATTTCATTCTTGCAACACTAAGTACAAGTGCTAAGAGGATGAGGAGACCCATCAGCAGAAGACCAAACAACCAAGGCCCACCAAATGTGTAAATTAACTCCTCCAGAGCGGTGTAACAGTGTGGCATATGATACCTTTCCGATATGCATCGATATGGACATGGTGTCTCAGAAACACCACCTGTTATTAAGCATAGAAGATTCCAAGGCTTATAGTGGAGATATTGACATTTTCAGCACCAGTTTACAGGGAAATGAGTAAGAAAACAAGATCATAGCCAACTTAACAAAAAGTTCTTTAAAAACCACACGTATATTCATTATCGAGGGAAAATAAGATTTCGGCTTGGTAACTGAACCGGAAACAAAACTTGTCACCGAGGAAACTTATAGCACATATGTAATACACAAGAGCTCAAGATATATGCAAATGCTATTTGTACCTCGAACTGGAACATAGACAGCACGAGTTGGAAGCTCATCAACGGGACAAGGACGGCAAAGAGACGTGTCAGATCCAGTAACATTCTTGAATGTACCAGATGGACACTCCTGGAGAAAATAGGAATTGGGAATATAATGAGCTTAGATAAACTACAATAACAATCCAATCGTGTTAAGAGAACAAAAGGCAAATAGAAAAATTTCCACCCCTGATAGTATAGAGCAGCAGGAAAATGTTGAACTAAGTTTTCCCTAACCTTGCAAAATATACCGTGGAGTCCCTTTGGACAAGGCGTTCCAGTTACTGTGCCATTTTTGCCAGAAAATCCATCACCTAATGCCGCTCCCCCCCTACAATTACAAAAAGAAACTATATAATTAGACAGACTGGAAAATAATATAAAATATAGCATAGAAATGGGTAATGCACAGGTATTTAAAGGCCAGACCGTGCATGGATTATCCCTCTCACACTAGCAATAGGCTGGTATATGTCTCCAGTGGGAATGTTAGACCAATGAAAATGAATCCTCCCACCTCCGCCACCACCACCACCAGCAGGACTGCCTGACCCACCGCCACTTGAGAGAAGAGACGACTCTCCCAGAATAAGATAACGCAGGAACAAAAGAACTGTTCCACCAGAACCACCACCAGGTGCTACAACAGAACCATTTTCATCTCTGCTCAAACGTTTCACACTTTCTCCATCAGCCTTGATTGAGCCTTCAAGTGATAATCCAGATAGAGGCTGCTCCATTGAACCAATCACTGACCAGATTCAAACGAAAGGAAAGAACAGGTTAAACAGTATCATCTTGAAAGCAATAATAAGCTTTCATGGCAATCACATGCATGCACAGTAGTGTATTGGCTATAAACTTATTATAATAAAAGATATATAATTAGTCAAATATTTGTCACACGTACGAATAGTCAGTAGTCTAAATCATACATTCTGCATCAAATCCTATGACGACACAACCTAATCTCACGTTAAATAGAACTACAGAATCATCAAAAAAAAAGACATTTCATACCTAAAATACCACCACCAGCAGATGAATAATCGGGGCTATAATCGCCGCTTCCACTGCCAAGCTCACAAGGGAGATCTGCATCTCCATACGTAATTCCACCTTCAACACAGCTGCTATTGTAACATACACGGCCCCCTTTACCGCCATGCCCACCACCACTACCAATGCCATTTCCAAGCAATTTACCTTTACCAACACCACCTCTACAACCTGTGGCATACACAAAACAATTGCATATTTATGTTGCTAAGAAAACACATTACAAAAAACATAAGAACATCTCTTCTTTCTTTCTTTTTTTTTGTAGCACCTTAAACTTATAATGGGGGAGTAACCCAAGGACATGCCAATACGACATGTAGAAGTAGAATGAGCGATCAAAACAAAATCCAATAAGAAAATAGTTTATTGTTTACCCATTCCACTGGCACTAATCTCTCCAGAGGATTCAAGGGTTACTGTTTTTGCACGGTGGAAATGAACTACTGATCCTTTGATGAAACCTTCGACGATAATATCCTCAACTCGGCATATCTAGCAAGAAATAAAAGTTATCAGAATTTCCATGCTGAAAGAAATAAAAGTTCTCAGAATTTTCATGCTAGAGCATGCTGGTTTAAGTACGGCAGAAGTACCTGTAGAGTAAAGGCCAGAGACGAATTGACATTGCAATCCTCTGGAGGATTCAGTAGTTCATAGGGGCAATCTTGCCGATCACAATAGAGCTTTGGTGTACTGCAAAGGATGTGAACTCGATTATTGTTAGCTGATTTATCTCAGAAGAATATGGAATCAAACAAATATGGCATTTTTCTTCACACTTACACAGCATCTCGGGATGCATTCTGCAGAGGACCACGCAAAATAGAACCAGGTCCAACCTTCAATTTCCAGGGGAATAAAAGAGAAAGAAGTTATCTTCTGGACGGGCAAATCAAGTACCTTTCTGTATCTATTATTTAAAAGCCAATATGGCCGTTAAAGGAGACTGATTGTCAAATTATGCTATAAACACCAACTATCTTTGCATCTGCTCAAAATAGTCATAGAATGCAGGAATGTCAACAAAACAAACACACGGAAACCTCTTACATAAATCTGGTAAAACAGTGACAAAACAAGCCGTTGTGCTTCAATTGAATCCCCTGGTCCAGTTAGATTCAAGAGACCTTGTCCATGGACAAAAAGATTTGCATTTGAGCGAATCACAGATGATTCCTATATTTAGAATGAGAAGTCATACAAACAATTTAGATGCAACGGCATGTCACAAAATTACTAGAAGGAGGAAAACAATGACACGAATTTGTGAGTACCCTAAGAACCAATAAATTGCTAGCCTCGAGTGTGGAGGTCGAAACAGTTGTATCTCCCCCTCCTCCATCTATATGCAATTCTGAATTCCACATCAAGAACATCTTGACAGTCATACGTAATGCCCCATAAACCTGGTCGTACCAATAAACATAAAGCATGACGAACATATTCAAATGAGTACCAAAATAAAATCTAGGATATGCAGAATGGCCAAGTAAACCAAGAATGAAACACATAGTAACAAAACAGTTACATATCTAGCTCAGACAGACACAATGTTGTTGCATCCGAATTTCTGAAAAGATGGAGAACCAAGATAAGACTGACCTTGATAGTGGAATCACTCATTAAGAGTTCTTCGGCCAGTAACTCAAATTCTGATGTACCATAATGAGACAATCCGAAGCTCAAAACACCACCACACAACAAACTAATTTGTCCTTGAACCTACATAATGAATTCTGCTTGAGTACTGCATCTTTAAGAATTGGGTTTAGCGGTAATGGCATAAGCCAAAGCAAAATAATATGCTGACAGGTGGAAAACTCACTGGAAACCTAAATATGTACACACAGAAGCAACACAAAAAAATGTAGAGAAGAGACGCTTGAGTTGCAGGAAAAAAAATATCATTTCTATATGAGATAACAAATAGTCCTAGCTTCAAAACGGCAAAAGTTAATCAAACAGTTGGCCTACAAAGCCCATGTACTGAAAATTCATTTTCTAAATACCTGGACACGACTCCATAGCAGAGGACAAGTTGCTCGCGCTTTGTCCTGAATATAAACATTGGTCCAACGAGGCTGGAAGGGGAATTCTAAGAGAAGCGTATAAGTGTCTGTCGTCAGATTGTAGTTGCTAACGAAAAGGCTTCGGGGAACAGCATCGTACAGGGTGCCAGCAGCACCTGAGTTATCTGGACACCCGATACTGTATCCGCCTGCATGTAGGAGAATGAATTAGTTCACATGATTGAAGAGGTTAAGAAAGTACGTATTAAAATAACTCGCTTAAAACATAAAGAAAAACTATAGGTATATACAATATGTGCAGATGTTAGCAAAGTAACAAAGTAAAGATCAGGATGAAGAATTTTGCTGTGATAATTAATCATCTGAGAGAATGGAATTATCATTGAATTTATTGGTTCATACTTTAAGATCAAATCAATTTCGCAAGAGTTACAAGTTCTGGACGTGTGGCTATCATTACCAGGGCCAGAAAGAAAAATTGGCGCACCAAGGAAGAGAAACTAACCATGCACAAAGATCTTTGGGTCATCATGCCTGCTAAAAATATCAACAGATACTCTTCCACCACCCCCACCACCGTAACCACTCCCACCACATGCAGTGATCTTTCCAATTCCAGTCCTGCACTCAAAATAAGAGCAAAGCATAGGATCTTAGCTGAGATCAATTTACCAAGAAAGACTAAAAGATCCGTATAAATCAAAGCAACAGCTAGTGAAATAGAGAATGGAAACGAAAATTCATTACATCTTATATGCCGTGATGAAGATGCTGCCACCAGAGCCACCACCGCCTTTGGCTCCTCCATAACCTCCGTCCGCCAAAACGCTTCCATTAACATCCAAAAACTGCGTAATATTCATCTTCACTCTCCCTCCACCTCCTCCTCCATAATCAATCTCCCTGCTCGTCGACCCGCCTTTACTACCATAGCTCCACGGCTTATGCAGAGTTGACCACGAGTACGCATCACCTCCCCACACATCTTCCGGAAGCTTCCTAGTATCAGTCAAACAGCAAGCCCCTCTGCCACCATGTCCACCACCAGCACCATCAATCCCCTGCGGCGTCCCGCTAGTCTGTGACGGAGGGTCCCCAGCTAAACCCGTCGTGTTCACGGCCGAGTCACTAGCAAAGCTAGCGTTACCAGCTGAAAGCTCAAACGTCCCAGCGACAATTGTAGACACAGCGCCCAGAGAGAAGTTCCCAGAGACATTGATAGCTATAGAGCATCCAGGGATCGCACAGTGAAACTTAACCCCAGGCAGGATGATGAAATTACCTTTCCCAGCTATATACACATCTTTAGTAAGATTCAAATCAGCAACAATCTTACAAGTAGTATCCAACAACCCAACGCCGCCTAGATCGTCGGTGCAAGATACCGACGGTCCGTGCGGAGGCGGCGGTGGCGGAGCTGGCGGCGAGTAATCCTGGTGGAAAAGCAGTGACTCCGAATCCGGATCCAAACCCGAGTCAAAACCCGAGTTAGGTTCCACAATGGCGAATCGATAGCTTGAGCTAGGGTTTACGGCGAAAACCGCAACCAAGACGAAGAAGAAGACGATGAATTGAAATCGAGCCATCCACTAGTATCAAGAGTCATCACAGACGAAGTCCAACCCTAATTCGAGTCATCGAGCTTAGTTAGAGTTGACGAAATTGAAAAAAACCAGAGACCCGATTAAACTATTCAACACGCACACGCACACGCACGAACGTACATATATGTATGCATGTATATGTATAGTCGTCGTCTTGTAGATGAAGATTTTGAAGAAAAGCGGATAAACCCCACAGCGAAAATGGATTCTTAGAGAGAGAGAGAAGTGTTCCTTTTTCCTTTCTCGGAAGTGAGAGAGAGCTTCCAAGGAGAAGGAAACAGGTTGGAACGGAGAGTAGTTACGATCTGGTACGTGCGGCTTCACCGTAACCGCTAATAAATAAGCGAAATCTTTCTTTTGGATTTAGCAAATCATATCGCGACACGTCATTCTCAGATTAGTCTGTATCGTGGTTTACATGCAAGTGGAAGTGTCAGCTGAATCTTAAATTATCCTTCCTCGAATCATTATGCGACACTTGTCGTATTACGTTTTAATTACTTTCTTTGCCGTTCCAGGGGTTAATAATGACTGGTTTAAAAAAATAATTAAACGTCAGGAGCATATACGCTCGGACATTAAACGGTGTTTAGATTGGGCTTGATGGGCCCTGCTCCCGAACACGTGCCCAGCTTGAGTGTGAGTGTTCAATTTGAGAAACAGAAAGGAAAGGGCGTGTGACCTGGACTAAGTACAGAAAACATTAACAAATCTGGCTAGCCCAATAGAAAACTAGCAGCATTATCATTCAAAAATCCAATTCCCTAATTTTATTTATCAAACCAATCCAACTTTTTACGTTCTCCATCATATTATATCCACTAGTTGAAATGAAAATGATATCTATATCTTTAAATTAATGATTCAGACGAAATGATAAGTTAATGGTGTGCATGCTTAAACAATACCTTTCCGTTTTAAAAAGTTCTCAAAAGTAAATTTTTCTAAAATTTTCACGTTTATTGAAAATATAATAAATATTTATAGTTTAATTTATCATTTATTTTCTATATACATTCTAATAACTATTCATCAATAAAATTTAATCAATTTAAATATTTATAATTAATGTTTCTTAAAATATACAAAAATATTTTAAAAGATAGAAAATCTAATTTTGTGGAATAAGAATAAAATTTAAAAAATCCTTCTGGAAATGGAGGGAATATACAGCTTCAGAATATACTAGGATACAATTATACAAACTAGGGGCATAGCCCCCGCACAAGCGCGGGGCCGGATACGTGATTGATGTACATGACCAAGCGCGGGGCCGGATACGTGATTGATGTACATGACCAAATATATTGTTGATGGACTGTGTTTTTTTTGTATGTGATTTGTTGTTGTTTTTCATTTATGTTTTGTTTTTTTGTACTGTTTATAGTAGTGCTGTATGAAACAATACTTGAAGTCTCAGAGCTTGAGTACGTTGATATTAGACGGACCGACAAATTTATATTCGTTGATATTTTTTTTTGATCGACCGTTAATTGTGTTTTCAATAGCGATGTTTCTGAGGTGATTTGTGTTTTCTTAGGTAGTTATTAGTATTTAAATTAAATAGTGCAAGGAAGTACATATAAATTTGTGTATTAAAATTTAATTGTTCACACGAACGAAACCATTACTTTTTTTTGCTAAGTGTACCAAAAAATTTATTTAAAAATATTGGGGTGGTTTCCTTTTACCCGACAATTATTAACAATGTAAATTTTTAAAACTATATAGTCACCAAATTTTGTTTTTAAAACTGTTTTACTGTTTTTTTTGATTAAAATGATTTTTGTTGGACAAACAAAAACTTAAGTGGGTCAACCCAAAAATAAAATTCGGCATAGTTGTATGGCCCAACATAATGATTAGGTAAAAGCAAGGTTTTAAAATGTTGTGGGTTTCAATAAGACTGAGCCTTGAATCTGAGATTTTGCCAGAGTCTGATTAAACTGTTTGGCCATGTTTGCTGTTTTTTCCTGCTCTCGGCTGATTCACCACAATTTCTTCTGATTCCTGTCAGTATTTAACAGAGTCTGTCCCTGGCTTTTATTCACGGTCATAGCATAAGGAACCCGGATTGCTAATGTGCAATAGAATAGATAGAACTTTACATCTAGGTTCTGGCAATAAATGTATATATGACATTAAGAGGATGAACCAAAGCTTAGGTGATTAAGATCAGAGATGTAATTGTTTGAGCACTCTCAGGATTTAAGAATGTATACCTGCAGGGAGCTGTGTAATATAAGCTGTTAATAGGATTTAGTGGTCAACCCTTTCTTGTAGAGAAGAACTTGAGTTAGAACTTGAGTTAGAACCCGTGACCTGATAGACTGTGACAACTATATTGAAATGGATTTTCCCATAAGAAGATATCACAACTCCAACACTGACCAGCAACACATCCGAGAATACGTCGCACCTTGGTTTGTCAGTGCCGCATATAACTGCCATGATAAACATTGCTACTGACACCGAAAATTCCAGAGTCATGAGTTAATATATGTGTTGTAAAATGAGCAGAAAGTCTAAGCTAAAATATATTCTTCAGCCAAAATGTTTAGTCTTCTCATACTTAGAGCTTTGAGCATCTGAATGAAGGCAACATAAATGTGTAAATATGCAGTATTTCCAAACATGCACAGAGGAGAATATAAATACAGTTTGGGAAAGTATGACTGCAGAAGAGCTTCAAGAAACTAACTGTTTTTAACAGGAACTTCCCACATGCTTGACGCAAAGAATGTGCTTATAAGTACCACACACGTTGCGTATCTGGACCCAGAAAGAATGTTAAAATAGAGATATGATAGAACTTATGTACATAAAGAAAAACAAAATAAAATACTGACTTAGCTGGCTTACACTTCAAATTTCATTTTAACCTGAGCTACAACCTAAAACCTTGTTGTAGAGTATATAACTCCTGAGAGAATATGATAAATGTCTTGTTTATCATCTTCGTCCTCCCCTCTCCTCAGTTTGCAGAACAAAACAAAAGACAGTGTAGACAGTTTATATTTAATCTCTTCTCACTGCACACAAAACCCATTTAAAAAAGAAATGAAATTTATGATCAAAACCTAAAATCCACCACCATCGAGGGATCACTATCAGAGAAGACGCAAAAATGAATCAGATCAGAGAAGCAGGGAGAGACATTACTACCTCGAGATGACAAGCCTAAAACTGAAATTAGTCAGAGCTTATATGGGAATCAACAAAACAGAGAGAAGCATTTATTCATTGTCATAGCTTAAGAAAAAGTCGAGTAGAAAAATATAGAGTCAAATGAGAGCTCACCCTCGGCGACATGTATAAAGACTGGAAAATGCGTTACAGGAAGACAATGCGATTCGTTGCCAGAGTACGCAGAGGGTGTAAACGAAGAGATCGAGTAATGAAGGAGGCTAAGACAAATATGTCGGCAAACCTAGATGAATCTGAAAAAATAAGTAACGGGCCAAAACACATTCGGCCCAACATGTCCAAAATGAAGCAAAGATTTCAAAACCCATAATCATCACCTAAGCCCACTCGACACTTAAGAAACAAAAATAAAAAATAGGTGGGACCCACAATCCTAGGTGGCAGCATAAGGGGAGAGTTAACTCTACTATTATATATATGATTTAACCTTCGTGGTGGTGAGGATACATATTATTGGGAGTAGGTCATGGGACACGGCTTGTGGACTTTATGTTCAAAGTAAGAGATTGTGGTCAACGGAAAACAATTAGAAATAATGGCATACGTGATGTAACATGATATTATGTGGTTTATTTTATTGGTATCAGAATTTAAACAAATGCAATTTGACTTGCATATGACTCATCACGCTTTGCCAAACAAAAATTGAAACATCACGGTGAGTTCTTCAATAACCATGTCTTTGGTATAGTTCAGCAATAGCCTATTGTAGTGTCATTAGCTTAATCTTATGTGACAGTGATAGTATTAGGGGCAGAAGAAAGTAAAATGCTCAGACATGAAAAAGATGAAATTATAAATAAAGAGAATAAGAAAATATATGGTGCGTGTAATACTAAGGAAAAAAAGATAATTAATATATGAATATTATAGTCAAGCATTTGTATAATAATTTATGTTTACCTAATCCAATTTTTCAAAATAGTATTTAGGTGCTATTTTTTTATTTATTTTTTTGCATTTCCCCAAAAAATAAAGAACAAAAAAAGGGGGCCATCCCTGATTGGGTTTCTTTCAAGTTTCATCTGTAATTTGCCCACTGGGCTTTCTTCAATAACAATTGACAAAGACAAAAAAAAAAAAAAAAACGAACCATCCCTGATCAGATCTACACTTTCTCCTCGCACCAACATTTTTGCAGGATTCCGTTCCTTTGTTCATAGTATTTTCGCGAATTCAAAATGGATTTCATGAAGGTCTTCGATCAAACGGTTCGAGAGATGTGAGTTTGCTCCCTCCTGTCTATCTATTTTTCTTCGTTTCGATCGATATAGTTTGTGTTTCGTTTCAAATCCGATAGATCATTGTTGATCATCCTCGAATAATGTCTCACTTGCAGAAAGAGGGAGGTGAATCTGAAAGTTCTGAAGGTTCCGGAGATGGAGCAAAAGGTGATTTCATTTGATTCCTTTCTATCTGTTCAAAACGTGTCTCCATGTTATGCAAAATGATTCGAGTGTTGAATGTGTTCGGATGCTAAATGATGTGTTTATAGTTTATATATTAGATATCTTCAGGACTAAGAGGTCTCGAGTTCGAATTCAATGGATTATAATCTAAGCTTGGTCTTGATGTTTATATTAGTAAAGGTTGTAGAGTGCTAGTATCCTAGTTTCCAAGACTCTTTGTTCAGTGTCGTATCTTCTTATTCAGTTTGTTCATCTCGAGTTATGTGATAATGTTTATGAACATATGGCTCTGTTGATTGAGTACAGGTATTGGATGCTACAGATAATGAGCCTTGGGGTCCACATGGTACTGCATTGGCCGAGATAGCACAGGCCACTAAGAAATTGTAGTCTCTGGGTTCACTTTTTTTTTACATCTCATTAAACTTGGAATAGATTTTGATTCCTTGTACATTTGCTATATGTTTTTTTAGCTCAGAGTGCCAGATGGTTATGAGTGTTTTGTGGACTAGACTGACTGAGACAGGAAAGGATTGGCGATATGTCTACAAGGTGAGATTCGTCTTGATATTTTTCCTTCAAAACGTTTGAAAGTTTACAGTTTATGATTTGGTATTTTGTTTTTCTTCCAGGCGCTGGCTGTAATTGATTATCTGATTTCAAATGGCTCAGAACGAGCAGTTGATGAAATTATTGAGCATACTTACCAAATATCTGTCAGTATATCTCTCTTACATATTGATAGGCGACGTTTTGGTTTTTATACTGACATGATCTTTGTTTGTGATATGTCGTTCATTTAGTCACTCACGAGTTTTGAGTATGTTGAACCGAATGGTAAAGATGTGGGAATCAATGTGAGAAAGAAGGCGGAGAACATAGTTTCCCTCTTGAATAATAAGGAGAAAATATCAGAGATCAGAGACAAAGCAACAACTAATCGTAACAAGTTAGTTTCTTTGCAAGGGAATATAAATTGTTTTCCTCTTCTTGTTTATGTGTTGCCTTTAATTGTTTTTTTGCTGCCTCCTGCTAGGTACGTTGGCCTCTCATCAACAGGAATAACGTATAAGTCTGGTTCAGCTTCAGCTTCGTTTGGTGGTAGTTTTCAAAGTGGTTCAAGCAATTATGATAGGGATTCCAGAGGAGAAGACAAGAACGACTACGAGTCTTTTCAAAAGTCAAGGCGCGGTGTTAAAAGCGAAGACCAAAGCTACACTTCGAAGAAAAGTTTTTCACGCTATGGCAGGTTTTGTCTCAACCCCATTGATTTTGTCTGTATCTTCAGTTTAAGAGTTCTTTTTCGGTTGAGGATGCTCGTATGCTTTTTGTTTGTTATGTTTTTAACTCTTTATGTTTTCAATCATATTTATCTTTGCTCAGTCCGTTCAGTTCTCATGTGCAGTACGGACCATGATAATCTATCCAGTGGAAAGAAGTCACCTGACTCTGGAAAACATAGTTCCATACCTTCACATGCATCTGCAGCTCCTTCAAACAACGATGATGATTTTGATGACTTTGATCCACGTGGAACTTCCAGTAATAATATTACTTTCAACGATGGCTGAACTTGCTGAATGTTTATTTTTAATTGGAGTAAAAGTTTGTTTGGTGGATGATAGCGCACAACATGTATACATCTATTGACGTACGTCCATGTCTTATGTAGTTATGCGTATGTTTTTTCTTTTCTGCAGAGCCTTCCGCAGGCAGTACCAACCAGGTGGACCTTTTTGGAGCAGATCTGATGGGTGACTTCTTGGATTCTGGACCAACTGAAACATCTTCCACCAACAACAATGGGAAGTTTCAAGAGGCGGACTTGTTTACTGATGCAACTTTTGTATCAGCCTCCGGTCCAGGAACAGAATTTGGGTCGCAGACACAGGTGAGTGACTTCTTTCTTTCAAGCTAGTATACAGCTTTTAACATTTAAAAATTCCCCTACTAAATGTCCATTCATATGATGCAATTTCGCGATGCTGGACAAATACGTTTAGTTTTGCTGTTGAAATTCTTACATTTCACAATGACTTATCCTTCGGCATGTTTGTTTGTGCAGAAAGAAGTTGATCTTTTCTCTGTATCTAAAACTTCTGGCACAGTTTCTTCAGCTCCTCCGACGGTTGATCTTTTTGCATCTCCTGAAACAGTTGCACGCCCAGAAGCCAAGATTCTTAAACCTGAACCGATGGCCACTCCAAGCATTGTTGACCCGTTTGCTGCAGTTCCTATGGAAACTTTTGATGGATCTGATCCTTTTGGTGCTTTCACTTCCCACTCGGCTTCAGTCTCTACAGGTCCACAGGCTCCAGTTGTACATGGGAGTGCTACAAACACCACAAGCCCACTTTCTTTGGCAGACTCAAAGCCACAACAGTTGCTAAAGAAGGATCCTTTCCAAGTGAAATCTGGAATTTGGGCAGATTCGCTGAGCCGTGGACTCATTGATCTCAATATCACCGCTCGTAAGTCAAAACATCCTCTTGTGTACTTGTTATGTGCACTACTAGTATGTGATAGATAACATGTAGCTTTGACTTACCATTGCGTCAATAAATTATCTGAGTTTTGCTTTCAGAGTACCTAACTAATTTATTCTCCCTGTGATCAGCCAAAAAGGCTTCTCTTGCGGATGTGGGCGTTGTGGGTGACCTGAGCAATGAAGAAGGGAACAAGGCATCTGCTGCTGCGTACTACTCAGGGTGGTCCATGGGTGCAGGTTCGGGGCTGGGTAAAACTGGACTCTACAGTGCACAGCAGCAGCAACAACAACAACAAGCACCTCCTGAAATCTCAGATGATTTCTTCTCCAGCCTCAGTAACCAAAGGTACCACCAATCCGGAGGCTTTAATCAGTGAATACGTCTGTGATACGGTTCAAATGAAAAATGTTTGATTCTACTTTCATATTGGAAAAATATCTATGTTTATTTACTATATTTGATTGGGTATGTTGTTCTTACACCTTGATGCCATTGTTGTTGTGGCATTTACTTAAACGAGAGAGAATTATCTTAATTGTTTTTGAGAAGATAGTATCATCATTGGTCGTAAGTTTTGTATCTTGTTCGAATAAAAAATGTTTGATTCTACTTTCAATTCCGTCAATAGTTAATATAAATTTTCAGTGTAAAAAAAAATGAAAACTTATTAATAGGTTAAAATATCAATTGAAAATATTTTTATTATGTTAAAACATATTGCATTATAAAAAAAAAATTATCAAAAAAATTATTTAATTTGTAATTAAATTTATTGTATTATGTACAATTTTTTTAATAAAAAGCAAACCTCAAATGTTTAAGTTTAAATCCAGATCAGTATTTCGCTTTAAAAAATGATAACACTTTATAAAAGTTATTAATTTATAATAAAATACTTGAAAATATCTAAATTCTCAAATTTAGTAATTATATTACAAATATTTAATTTTAAATTTGATCTCACATTTTGAATAAACACATAAAATTATTATATAAGTTATATAAACCCCCAAAAAACTATTCTATTATTTACTTAATCCAATTTCTTCAAAATAGTTTTTAGGTGCTACTTTTTTTTTTTTTTTTCATTTCCCCAACAAATAAAGAACAGAAAAACGAGAGCCATCCCTGCCTCCCTGGTTGGTAAAGGAAAAAAAAACAGAGCCATCCCTGATCAGATCAGATCTACACTTTCTCCTCGCACCAACATTTTTGCAGGATTCCGTTCCTTTCTTCATAGTATTTTCGCGAATTCAAAATGGATTTCATGAAGGTCTTCGATCAAACGGTTCGAGAGATGTGAGTTTGCTCCCTCCTGTCTATCTATTTTGCTTCGATTCGATCGATATAGTTTGTGTTTGGTTTCAAATCCGATAGATCATTGTTGATTAAACTCGATTAATGTCTCACTTACAGAAAGAGGGAGGTGAATCTGAAAGTTCTGAAGGTTCCGGAGATGGAGCAAAAGGTGATTTCATTTGATTCCTTTCTATTTGTTCAAAACGTGTCTCCATGCTGCTTGCCTGATTGTTTTGCAATGAGTGTTGATTGTGTTCATAGTCGATATATTATATCCATCTTCAGGACTAAGAAGTCTCGAGTTCGAATCCAATCGATTACAAGTTAAGCTTGAGACTTAATGTTTCTATTAGTAAAGTTTACAGAGTGAACGCCAATGTGTTAGTAGTATCCTAGTTTCCAAGATTGTCTGTGTAATCGTGGCTTCTTATTCAGTTCATGTTCTGTTTTATAAGCATATGGCTATGTGATTGAGTACAGGTATTGGATGCTACTGACAATGAGCCTTGGGGTCCACATGGTACTGCATTGGCTGAGATTGCACAAGCCACTAAGAAATTGTAATCTCTCGATTCACTTTTTTTTTTTACATCTCATTAAACTTGGAAAAGATTTTGATTCCTTGTACATTTGCTATATGTTTTTAGCTCGGAGTGCCAGATGGTTATGAGTGTTTTGTGGACTAGACTGACTGAGACAGGCAAGGATTGGCGATATGTCTACAAGGTGAGATTCGTCTTTGACATTTTCCTGCAAAACATTTGGAAGTTTACAGTTTATGATTTGGTGTTTTTTTTCTTTCTTTCCAGGCGCTGGCTGTTATTGATTATCTGATTTCAAATGGGTCAGAACGAGCAGTTGATGAGATTATTGAGCATACTTACCAAATATCTGTCAGTATATCTCTCTTACATATTGATAGGTGACGTTTTGGTTTTTATAACTGACATGATTTTGTTTGTGATATGTCGTTCATGTAGTCACTCACGAGTTTTGAGTATGTTGAACCGAATGGTAAAGATGTGGGAATCAATGTGAGAAAGAAGGCGGAGAACATAGTTGCCCTCTTGAATAATAAGGAGAAAATCTCTGAGATCAGAGACAAAGCAATAACTAATCGTAACAAGTTAGTTTCTTTGCAAGGGAATATAACTTGTTTTCCTCTTCTTGTTTATGTGTTGCCTTTAATTGTTTTTTTGCTGCCTCCTGCTAGGTACGTTGGCCTCTCATCAACAGGAATGACGCATAAGTCTGGTTCAGCTTCAGCTTCGTTTGGTGGTAGTTTTCAAAGCGGTTCAAGCAATTATGATAGGGATTCCAGAGGAGAAGACAAGAACGACTACGAGTCTTTTCAAAAGTCAAGGCGCGGTGTTAAAAGCGAAGACCAAAGCTACACTTCAAAGAAAAGTTTTTCACGCTATGGCAGGTTTTGTCTCAGCCCCTTTGATTTGCTGATGTTATTGATTTTCTGTGTATCTTCAACTTGAGGATGCTCGTATGTTTTTTCTTTGTTTTGTTTTTTTTTGACTCATTTTGTGTGCGCTATGTTCGGATGTCGAGCAAATTAATATTGCATTCTTGCTTAGTCGGTTCAATTCTTAATGTGCAGTACGGACCACGATAATCTATCCAGTGGAAAAAAGTCACCCGACTCTGGCAAACATAGTTCCATACCTTCACATGCATCTGCAGCTCCTTCAAACAATGATGATGATGATTTCGATGATTTTGATCCACGTGGAACTTCCAGCAATAGTATGTTACTTTCAACGATGGCTGAACTTTCTGAATTTTTTGTTTTTAGATGGAGTAAAAGTAGCGCATAACATCTATATATCTATAGATGTCTGTCCATGTCTTATATGTATGGTTTGTCTTTTCTGCAGAGCCTTCAACAGGCAGTGCCAACCAAGTGGACCTTTTTGGAGCAGATCTGATGGGTGACTTCTTGGATTCTGGGCCAACTGAAACATCTTCCAACAACAACAATGCGAAGTTTCAAGAGACGGACTTGTTTGCTGATGCATCTTTTGTATCAGCCTCCAGTCCAGGAACAGACTTTGGGTCGCAGGCAAAGGTGGGTGACTTCTTTCTCCGAGCTAGCATACAGCTTTTAACATTGAAAATTCCCCGATTTTTTTTTTTTTTTTTTTTTTTGTTTGTTTTGTAACAGAAAATTCCCCGATTAAAAGAACTTTCATATGATGCAATTCACGCTGCTCATTACACTTCACAATGACTTGTCCTCTTGAATCATAGACTCATATCCTTACGCATGTTTGTTTCTACAGAAAGAAGTTGATCTTTTCTCTGTGTCTGAAACCTCTGGCACGGTTTCTTCAGCTCCTCCGACGGTTGATCTTTTTGCAACTCCTGAATCAGTTGCAACCCCAGAAGCCAATATTCCTAAACCTGAGACGATGACCACTCCAAGCATTGTTGACCCATTTGCCGCAGTTCCTATGGCAAATTTTGATGGATCTGATCCTTTTGGTGCCTTCACTTCTCACTCGGCATCAGTGTCTAAAGGTCCACAGGCTCCAGTTGTACATGGGAGTGCTACAAACACCACAAGCCCACTTTCTTTGGCAGACTCAAAGCCACAACAGTTGCAAAAGAAGGATCCTTTCCAAGTGAAATCTGGAATTTGGGCAGATTCGCTGAGCCGTGGACTCATTGATCTCAATATCACCGCTCGTAAGTCAAAACATCCTCTTGTGTACTTGTTATGTGCACTACTAGTATGTGATAGATAACTACAAAAGAATGTAGTTTGTTTTCTCTTGAATCGAGTCTGTTGCAGATTAAAAATAGGCATAGTTGATGAATTACATCCCAGCTAATTAATGAATATATATACACATCTTATGAGTCGAAATACTTAGCCCACACGAGCTCCAATAACATGTAGCTTTGACTTACCATTAATAAATTAATGAGTATATATACACATCTTATTGCGTCTTTAAATTATCGAGTTTTGCTTTCAGAGTACCTAACTAATTTATTATCCCTGTGATCAGCTAAAAAGGCTTCTCTTGCGGATGTGGGAGTTGTGGGTGACCTGAGCAATGAAGAAGGGAACAAGGCATCTGCTGCTGCGTACTACTCAGGGTGGTCCATGGGTGCAGGTTCGGGGCTGGGTAAAACCGGACTCTACAGTGCACAGCAGCAGCAACAACAACAACAAGCACCTCCTGAAATCTCAGATGATTTCTTCTCCAGCCTCAGTAACCAAAGGTACCACCAATCCGGAGGCTTTAAGCAGTGAATACGTCTGTGATACGGTTCAGATGAAAAATGTTTGATTCTACATTCATATGGGGAAAATATCTCTATGTTTATTATTATATTCTATTGGGTATGTTGTTCTTACACCTTGTGTTGTGGCATTTACTTAAACGAGAGAGAATTATCTTTATGGTTTTTGAGAAGATTGTATCATCATTGGTCGTTAAGTTTTGTATCTCGTTCGGCCTTACTGAGAATTTATTGGCACATGTGCTATATATTTTTCCATTCATATGATACGTAACTAACGTATTATGTATCATATCTGATATCGCCCACAATTTTTTTCATTCATTATTCGATTAGTTATGGCAAATTTCTAACAGTTAAAAAAAAAAAAACATTAAAACCACGCGATTCTCAAAATTTATAAAAATCTGATAAAATCCTTTAATAAGGGAATTAAACAATAATAATAACACAATGATCCGATTCCGATATTTCTCAAAGACTACGCGAGAACAGACCAGCGGTCAGCTAGAAAAAGAAACCGTTCACTTTTACTTTTCAAAAGTTAGTCTTCTCGATTCGTCATCAATCATCTCTCTCTCCATCTCCAAGCTTCGAGATCAATTCGTAAGTTCTCAGTATATTTTTCCTGTAATCTTCGCACTATTTGATTCTCGTAAGCTCGACGCGTGGACTTTCCTCCTCCGCTTTCACTTAGTTTCCTCAAGTAGAGCTACTAGCTCTGGATCTGCTTAAGCTCTCAGATCAACTTCCTTACGGTTACAAAAGTTGATTAACTTCTCCGAGCTCCGATCTGCTCTTCCGTCGAAGAAACATCTATCGAATCAACTAGAAATACTACTTCCTTTGGAGATTCCGCGTGCTAGAATCTGTTTTTTGCGGACGAAGTAATCAAGCTGCTTCATAGACTTCTTGATTAGAGATGAGATCCTGTAGCCTACAAGTAAATTAGGATCTCACGAGTTAATCAAGTGTTAGGCTACTTGATAGTGATTCAGAAATCAGCAAATCGATTGTTTAGATTGATACTAGACATTGATATAGAGTCTCTTTATAGTGTTAAGGATGCAGACTAGGGTTATGCAGATGGAAGATGGAAAAGATAATGGAATCTTGATTAGTAGATCAGTGAAGTCTAAGTCATTTCCATCGAAACTGCTTCTTATACTAGGGCTGTTTCTCGCCTTTGCTCTTACTGTCTTCATCATTAGTGTATCTACAATCAAGTATACTGGACTTCAAAGCGTAGTAACCACCGTCACTTCTAGCTTCGTGACATGCCGTGAGGACGAGCCGAACAGTTTAAGTAAATGGATACAACCTCCTGCTGTTTTGATGCATAACTTGAGCGATGAAGAGCTTCTTTGGCGTGCTTCTTTCTGGCCTCGGAGGAAAGAATATCCGTTTAGAAGGGTTCCGAAGATTGCGTTTATGTTCTTGACTAAAGGTCCCTTGCCGCTTGCTTTGCTCTGGGAGAGGTTTTTGAAGGGTCATAAAGGGCTTTACTCGGTTTACATTCATCCTCACCCGTCTTTTACTTCCAAGTTTCCAGCTACTTCTGTTTTTCACCGGAGGCAGATACCGAGTCAGGTATGTTTTGTATGAGATGCGATGTAGTCATTCTTATTGAAGTATAACTGTTTTATTGAGTGATTAGTTTGGGTTACCAATCACATAAAGGTATCATAAGTATGTAAGTCTTGAGTCAGACTTGCTTTAAGTGACCTTTTGTTCAGGCAGTTCCCGTCTGATCACTTTAAGCAGCTAGTTGGTTCTGTATTTGATCTGATTGTAATTTGGAAATCTACGTCATTATGCAGGTTGCGGAATGGGGGAGAATGACCATGTGCGATGCGGAGAAGCGGCTTCTCGCTAACGCGCTGCTAGATATCTCAAACGAATGGTTTGTTCTCGTCTCAGAGTCATGCATTCCACTCTTCAACTTCACGACCATCTACAGCTACTTAAGCCGATCTAAACACAGCTTCATGGGTGCTTTTGATGACCCTGGACCGTTCGGGCGCGGCCGCTACAACGAGAACATGGAACCTGAAGTTCCCATCACCAAATGGCGGAAAGGGTCTCAATGGTTTGAGATTAACCGAGAACTGGCAGCTACCATTGTCAAAGACACTTTGTATTACCCGAAATTCAAGGAGTTTTGTAGGCCTGCTTGCTATGTGGACGAGCATTATTTCCCTACGATGTTGACGATTGAGAAACCAATGGCGCTGGCTAACCGGAGCTTGACGTGGGTGGACTGGTCTAGGGGCGGCCCCCACCCGGCTACGTTTGGGCGATCCGACATTACTGAAAAGTTCTTTGAAAAGATCTTTGATGGAAAGAACTGCGCTTACAATGGTCGTAACACTTCCATGTGTTATCTCTTTGCAAGGAAGTTCGCTCCAAGTGCTTTGGAGCCTTTGCTTCACATAGCTCCCAAGATTATGGGATTTTGAGATGAGAGAGGAGTGTCTCTGAACCTCTTGAAAATCAAATAGAGATAATGAAATGGATGTTATATGGATTCTGTCCAACAAATTACTGCGATATTATTTTATTTTGTTTGTACACCAGGATCCACTAATATGCTTATAGCCTTATCTTTATACGTCCAAAGAAAAGCTATGTATAGAACAATGTGGGTTCCTAAGGTTCACATGCCTGATGCCTTCAATCAGATAGGAAACATTAAGATGCGGTCATGCACATTTCTACTGAATATATTCGTCTGCTGAGAGAGTATAATATGTTTTGAACCAGATAAACTGACGTATGGGGTAGGTAATTCACAAGTCTGAATTCTGTCGTGAGTCGTCTCTAACTCGTTTTCTTTTTGATTCTTAGAAGTTACTAGTAAATTGCTTACCGACCAAGTTTTTTGCTTTGAATGGGAACAAAAGACAGCCAGGTGTAGTCACACTTTTACACCTGTTTGGAAACTTCTCGAATCCCTCAAGAGCCTGCCAACCGGCTACCATCTGTACTTTTATAGTATAAACAATTCAATATAAAGTTACCTTCTTTATTGGTAAAGTGGTTTAAAAGGCTGTCATAAAGCTAATGTTTATTTATACATAAAGAATATATTTATGGCATTTTATTTACTCCGTATTAGTTACTGCATAACACATATTCCCTCCGTGAGTAATCAGTGATTAGCATTTTGGTTTTCACGAGTATAAAAGGAAATAAAGTAAAATATACCCATCAGTTATAACTTCTAAGTCTTGGAAACCAACATTTGTTTGTTTACCAAACAAGAAAAGAGAGAAAATAATGACAAGAATTCCATTAAAGTTTAATGAAAAATCAACATTGTTTGGAGTAATTAAAATCAGTATTTCTACACATGTCTACGTATATTAAAAGGAGCTCTTAAGCAATAGCCGTTACACCACCACCACCATGTGGACCAAGTCTGCGCATTTTGGCCGTTTCCTTCACGGAACCGCGTGAGCTGTTAAGAAAAAAATAGACAGCTCATCATATTCTTCACGCGCCAAACTAACCATCTCACCGACCGTTATGCCTTTTTATGTTAGCGAGTTAGATTCACGCCCCTCGGTGAGCGTTCAAAAAGCGGTAATATCGGATGACAGAATAAATATCTTTCGAACGGCGTCGTAACGGAGAGATAGCCTGTCGAGATCTCAGTGAACACGCGTAGGAATATCAACCGTCGATGAACACGATTCGCGGGACCCCCAGGTGGACCAGCTGTAATTGCAAGAGTTCTCTAATGTTGGAAAAACCCGGTCAGCTAAACCGGGCAGCTCAGTCTCTTTATAAACGCTTCATCGCATTGAATCTCAACACCTGTGAAAACCTTTTCTAAAGCTTTAGCATTTTTCGAATCATCAAAAACCCTAGCCTCCTTTTGCTTCCTTCTTCTCTCTACAACAAATGGCGATCTCTAAGGCTTCCGTTGTTGCTCTCGTAGCTGTGATTGTCTCCGTCGTAGCTACCGTCGCTTCTGCTCAGGTTGAGGCCCCAGCTCCAAGCCCTACTTCTGGATCTGCTGCGTTCTCGCCGTCGATCGTGTCAGCTGGAGTTGCAGCCGTGGCGGCTCTTGTTTTCGGATCTGCTCTTCGGATCTAAGTCTGTGTGATGGAGATTCGTATAGAGAAGAATGTTCTTTTTTTGAAAAAATTGATCGGGTATAGCATTATTCATGATATTCGTGTGTATTCCGGAGCTATAGATCTCTACCTTCATGTCTACGTGAGGGTACTATATTATCTAGAGTATTGTGGTTGTGTGTGTGTTTCTAGACGATGGGTTTAGTATGTGATATGGTTTTTGATATTATATGATTCTATTTATTTATGGATCGGTTGTTTCTCAGAGTTACTGTTTAACCACATTATTAACCAACGCGTTCAAAATTAAATCACTCATGCTCAAATTTTAAGTAATTTTTTTATTATATAACCTGGAGAAACTGAAAAAGTAAATCTACAAAATGTAAAACTGTAAAGAAGTAAGATGGAGTTTTTGTCACACCAATCAAGTAAAACTGACTTTTATTTAACTAAACCGGTAAACCCGAAGTAATAGAAACAACGACATCGTTTTGGAAATTACGGTCTTGTTTACAAAGAGGTCCCTGAAGGAGATTTAATCTTTCTATCACGATTCAGGCATTTACTAGTGTTTTTCTTTTCTTTTGCTTCAAAGACGTTTATTTTTCTATCTTCTCCATTCACAAATGGCAAAGACCAGTGTTGTTAAAGAAGTCAAAAATGTTCTTAATGAATGACAATTTGGGTCGAGATTGAGAAAAAAATTAGTTGGGAATTTATTTGATGGAGGAAAAAGTTTCGGACTTTTTTCAGGCATAAATTAAAAGTTGAAGCGTTTTTCAGACTCTGAGAAGAATGATTCACTGTTGATTAGTATCGAAATAGTTCGCATTTATTTACATGTAACGTGTTGTGATATAGTAGTATGTGTGATTCTGCACCATAATCAATATTCTCTCTAATCAATTTTCCACGCTGTCCCACTCAAATCCTCCTAACCTGGCTCCGCGCATCTCAACCGTCCGATCGCATTATTTTTGCCACTAATTACAAAATTATATGTTCACATCATTCACCATCTGGTTTTTAGGTTTAGTTGAATGTATTTTGCCACATGATTGGTGCCTTTATTTTGTAGGTCACCCATGTTGTTATTTTCAATGAAAAAGGTTATTCCTTGAAATAAAGATAACATTCCATCAACCAAAAAAAAAAAGTCGTTATGTTAACGGTAAGAGTCGTCGGTCTTTGATATCATCTTTGACTGCTTAACCTAATCAATGCCGAAGCCCCGGAAAAAAAAAGGAAAAAATGACAAGGCGACATGCAATGATGTAACAGAGAAACATGAACATGGTTTTTTTGAGTTTCAAAAGAAACCGGATAAAGCATGTTTTGCAAAACCGTATGATTAAGTTCCTGCAAACACTTTGATCTAATTAGAACTTGGTTAGTTCGGGTAGGTCAAAATAAACTGAACCCGCATGCTTCATAAAAACTACGAATGAAGATATTAAAGGGCTTTATTTGATGTAGGCTTGAAACATGAGGGGCTCATATGCAAATTACTAATAAAGAAAAGGAAGAAATGAAAAAACAGTAACCCTCCCTGGAGGAGGAGAAAGCGAGGGTTTAGGCTCCTCAAACTCCGCCAATCTCTGGGAAAAACTTCCAAAAGCCAACATATTCAGGGCATTGTTGATCGAGTCCTCTTGTCGGTGCAATGCAATCGATTCGTAGCAGTACAATGTTGCTTCATAGGAACCGTTTCTCCATCTCCAACACTCTTCCTCGTTTCACTTCTTTTTCTTCCCCAAGCTGGTCTGAGAATGAATCGAGGAGGCTAGGAGGGTTCGATTCTTTCCGTTCCACCAGAGCTTTCGATTCTCCAGCTAAGTATCTGACTAGCTCGCTGACAAAGGCGGTTCCTTTCTCTTCTGCAGTACCTGTAAGCTTAGCCAATCTTGTTAGCTTGTTAATATACTTCTTGGTCCAAATTGGTTTAGCTAAGCTTAGTTTTTTTGGACAAAGTTTTGTGCTTTATAGATTTTCATTGGGTGACAATGACAAAAGTTTAATCCTTTATAGATTATTAGGCTTCTTAGTAGTGTTCGAGAGACACTACTCTCTGAATATTATGGTGACTTTGGGATATGTTTTCTCAGAGACAACAAAACTTTACGTATTCATCGAGGTGCTTTGCCACCATTGGAGATTCTATTCAGTCTACTCCTCCTCAAGGATTCTCTGTTTCAGCGCCTGATGTGCCTCTGAGAATCAAGTTCAAGCGGCTTGATAAAACCGCCAAGCATATCATGCAGGTTCAAACTCCAACTTTGACAGTTTGGTCATTGATAAATGAATTAAGAAAGTGGAAAATATTCTGCAGATTGTAGACAAGGAGGCGGTTGAGGAAGTGAGAAATGGTAGAGAGATACCTGAGATAAGGCCTGGTTACATTGTGCAGCTTTAAAGTGGTAAAATACTATTTAAGAATGGGATCCTAAATAACTTTAAAAATGTTAAACCTTTCGTAGTATTTGTTGCATTTAACTTTGTCTAGTTTGAAACGGGAAGTGCCTGAGAACAAGAGGCGTGTTTCAATCGTAAAAGGCATTGTCATAGCAAGGCGTAACGCTGGTCTTAACTCTACCTTTAGGATTAGAAGGCTGGTGGCTGGAGTGGGAGTCGAATCCATGTTCCCCTTGTAAGTACTTTTAAACTTTTTGCCCTCTCTCTCCTTTGTGCTAATGGCAAAGATGAATTGGTGATAGGTATTCACCAAACCTGAGGGAGATTAAGGTGTTGGACAAGAAGAGAGTAAGAAGAGCCAAACTTTATTACCTCAGGGACAAGATGAATGCTCTCAAGAAGCATTAGAGCACCCTTTAATATTCAATCAATCTTATAAACAAGGTAGCATACTACTCCCTTAAACAAAGTATTTGAGGTTTTTTTTTTGGTGACTGTTTGGCCTTTTCGTCACATATTGTGAACCTGTGTATTTGAATAATAACGATGGATCCCTTTTTTCCTCTTGCTCCAATAAGTCTTGGTTAGTTCATTATGAGTGATCTGTCTCCAGCTTAGTAACTAAATCCTAGTTACTACACACAAAGCACGAATCAACCTAAAACCATAAAGAAATGCTGTGGTCTCGAACACTCGTTGAACCATATGATTAGCAAGCCATGGAAGTGTGAAGCAACATAGAAGCAACATTACCACTTAAAGGGGCTGCCCGTTTAGGCCCACTAGCTCGTCAATGCTTAAATAACACAAGGTTACACAGAGAGTAGGAATCTATAGCTGATAACTGGTCGATATACCAAAAATAAACTCACTCAGACAACATAATTTTATGTTTATTTAAGTTTCCACAAAACAAACTTAGAAACACAATCCTTTTTACATGGCATCTCCACCACAAACGAACATGCTTTGAAACGTCCACGTTTTATTCGCCCCAAATTTTGGTTAAAAGAATTGTCTGGAAATCTTCTTCACTTCTTCAACATAGAAAGAAGGATTAGATTTTTTTTTTTGAAACTTGTTCTCACTTGTTCCACCAGTGCAAGAAATCCTTGCGCCTGTTGATTTTCTTCTGAAGCTGGAGGAGTCCATAGAGCAGAGCCTCAGCTGTTGGAGGGCACCCAGGGACGTAAATGTCCACAGGCACGATTCTGTCACACCCTCGAACCACCGAGTAGGAGTAGTGATAGTATCCACCTCCGTTGGCACAGCTTCCCATTGATATCACCCACCTTGGCTCTGGCATTTGGTCGTAAACCCTGTCTCATTGTTTCCACATATTAGAAAACTAGCAAACAGTATAAACAAGAACATTTGAACTGATCCACATAGACAATCCAAGATTTATTTTGTGGGTAGCTTGAAGAGTGGTTTTTGGACTTATATCTAAATGCTAGATCAACCACACGGTCCACACTAATAGTTTGTCCAGCACAAGAGATAATCTATACCAACAACTTATACAGATAATCAACCATCTCTCAAAACGCACATAAATGTTCTCGTCACAGTGGTTAATGTTTTGAGAAACCTGCGATTCCCTGTCGCGCAAATATTGACTAGGGCATTTTCTAAGGACATCATAAGTATAAGAACTTTAAAAAAAAAAATAGACATACATTTCTTAACAACAGGATTCTCATTTTAAAGAAGATAAGCACTGCAGTTGAATGAAGGCTTCACAACATCAAACAAATAAAATAAGGAATAATATTAAGTGTGTGTGACAGGTATCAATTTTTCATTGCAATAAGATGGACATTAGGTCTCATTCAAAGACAACAGAGAAAAGTCATACTAAACAGTCAGCAGAAGGAAGGAGCTACAAATCAGGTTTAACAAAAACATAATAACAATGAATCTCCAAAATTAAAAACTGGATTAGTCAAGTCCTATGATTAGTAGAAGGAGCTACAAAACATAATAACAATGAATCTCCAACCTCTGATAAGTAAGCACAAGTTTGCTAGACAATGAGAATTCGTATGGCTCAGGTCAGTCTTATATATTCATACAAAAACTCTCATTTTGACAATGACCCAACAAAACAATCAGAATACTATGAACCCTAAATCGATAATTCCAATCAAAATCCCCAATTACAATCTCCTGAAACCCTAATCTGAGGCTTCTATCAAACGGAGAGTATAGGAAAGCGAGAGAGATTTAGAGAGGCGTACTTGCGAAGAGCAGGAGCCATCTTGTTAGTAAGCGTCCCGGCGACGATCATACAGTCGGATTGGCGAGGACTTGGCCTGAAGATGATACCGAATCGGTCCAGATCGTAGCGAGCAGCACCGGTATGCATCATCTCCACGGCGCAGCAGGCTAGGCCGAAGGTCATAGGCCAGATCGATCCCCTACGAGCCCAGTTCATCAGATCATCTACCTTAGAGATCACAAACTCCGCCGTCTTCGAGAGACCCGGCGGAGGAGGAGCTGAGGTCGAAGGAGGACCTGGTCTGGTGTAGGAAGTCGGTGTTGTCGAGGGGGAGAGAGCGGGAAGCGAAGTGTGGAGATGAGAGACCGCGGCGGCGCGGTGAGATTGGAGGAGGAGAGGGAGGCGCGTGGCGGTGTTGCGCGTAATCATGGCCATTTTGCTCGTCTCTCTAGTTTTTTTGTTTTCTCTCCTCTTCGTGGAGTTGTGATAACCAGGCGAATCTTAAAACCATTTACTAAAAACAGGGCCTAATCTATTACTTAATCATGTTTTCACCTTTTGTTTCTTACTTTTTACAGTGGTTAGTCAATTTTTATACGATTCTGCTATTTTTCTACAAATTAAATATATTAATGTTATGATTTCATAATAAATACAAACACAATTTCAGTATAACCATTGCCTTGAACTTCGATTAACCATGTTTTTCTACAGAAGTTTTATAGGTCAACAATTTTTTTTTGTATGACCTATTTAATCAAAGAAGTATTGGGCTTTTGGATTTAATATATTTTTGGATTTAAGACCATTAGACTAAAATACATTCCTAATCCATCACTAAAATAGTAAAAAATCCTCTTGTTTTGGGTGATAAATATGATTTAAGAATATTATTATTTGGGTAATTTTTCTAAAATGTAAAGCCACAGTATACTAATATTTAATTAGAGAATATTTTTGTAAGTTTAAAAACGAAAATGCGATATGTTTTGGAAGTAAACTCAATTTTGAAATTGTTTTAAAAAATATACACAATTCCTTCTGATTCCCTCTCTTTATTCGTCTCTTTTCCTTTGAATTTCAAAAGCTTTATTTTCTATTTTCCTTCAACTTCCCAAATTCAAACTCCTTTTCTCCCTCACCGTTAACGGAAAATGCAACCTCCGATTCGTAACCCTAGCCCTCACCTTCACCACCTCGAGTTTCTCAAACCGCTTCTCAACGACTCTACCAAGCAGTTCTTGGTACAGTACCGGACCGGCCGAACCGATTTCTCCGATTTCGAATCCATCTTCACTCGTCTCCTCCAAGATCATCCCGACCCACCTCTCGAGCTCCTCTGGTTCTACTCCGCCATCGTATTCCACTCCTCGAAGCTCGATTTCGGCGACGATTCCGTTAAGCTAACTCGCAGCTTCTTCCAGATGCTGGTCTCTCTCTCCGACTCTTTCTCCGGCGCAAAGAGGGTAGCTCTGCTGTCTCCTCTTGTTTATCATCTAAGTCGATTAGTTAAGACTAGGAGAGGAGATGTTTTGGAACTGTTAGATGGGATTGTAAGCTACGTTAGAGCGTATTGTGGAGACGAACGAGGAGGAGGTGGTGGTGAAGATGGGTTGTTGATGGTGTCTGGGTTTAGTTTCACTGATTTGAGTCGAGTTTGGGTTGTGGATGAAGAAGTGGGAGAGAGTTATGGTGATGTTGTTGGTGATTGTTTGGAGATGTTCATGCCTTTTGTTAGTGAACGATTGCGTAAAGAGATTGGTTCTGAGTCTTGTACCGTTGGTTACTTTGCTGGAATCGTATCTTCTCAGCTTCTTCTGCTTAGCTCATGCTTGAGATTTGATCCGGAGATGAGTAGATCCGAGATGCGAAAAGATCTGCGAGAATCTGTGCTTCAGATGATCTCTGGGTTCAACAGTTGCTACTTCTTTGGTGGGTCTCTTATTTTTTATTTTTTTTTGCTTTTGTGTTTTTTTCTATGGAGATTTCTTGTAGTCTTTTAATTCAGAAGATAAGATTTACAGGGAAGACAGATGATTGAGTAGATGTGTATAAGTTTCCAGATATATATATATATCTCAGTTTGTTTGATTTTCTATTATGTGGTGTTTTCACAGATGTCATTCTCAAGATGCTGCTTCTGGAGCCATATCTGCATCTAACTTCACTACTGGTTGGTTCTTTAGCTAAACGTTGTTTCTTCTACTCTTCAAATTAATGTTCTTCATTTATAGAATATGTGGAGTTGTTTTGTTGAATTCGTAGTGTGTATGAGCAGCCTGCAAGGTCGTGGTTAATGGTCTGCGTTTATTAAACCGGATGAATCATACAGTGTATAACAAAAGAATTGAGTTAAGTTTTCAATTAAAGCTCTTAGAATAATTCAGGGTCCAGAAGACGAAGCTGCTTTACTGGAAACCATAACAGAAGCTGTGATTGAATCGGCGGAGAGGCTATTCCTCAACCCTGGAAGTGGAAATTCTCAAAGAAGTTTACAGTTAAAGAACATTGCTATCAACTGGTTGTTCCTTTTTGGCAAGGCTTCTCTTAGGTATGCATATAGTTGTTACTGGCTATTGAAAGTAATTGTCCCTTTCAGCTACTCGATTGTTTTGATTGATATTCCAAACGATCACACAGGAAAATTGAAGATCAAGAGGAAACCAGCAGGTACATGAACATGTTCTCCAATTCACGTATACCATATCACTTGGTCAATTGGGTTATCAGTCAAGGCGAAGTGATTAGAGATGTGGACACACTGCTAAACTCTACGCCTGCATCCTTCATCGGTAAGATATAGGTCATGTTGTGGACCGTTTTCTCGAATCATATGTTCCATAGAACATTCCCATCTGTTAATTGGAGCGTTTATGTCTCTCTTAACTAACCCATTGTGCAAAAATCTGATCTCCAGAATGGCTTGTATCACTTGAAGCGCAAGGAGTAAAGGTTTTTGACTGTGGCCATTCCAAGAATTATGCGAAAACTGTGATTCACTGGTCAAGACCAGATCTCAGTCTCGAAGCAACATTGCTTAAACAACAAGAGGAGGTTGATCAAGATGCAGACATGGCTGATGATCAAATTGTGTCATCTATCTCAATTAACAGCAGCAGCAGCAGTACAAGAAAACGTAAAGAAGAGTGGCATGACAAGGAGGGAGAAACGAAAATGAAGATCTTCAAACATAGACACAACAAGTTTCAAGAGAAGTCCAGATTGCAGCAACCTTTTGTATTCTCGGATCGTTTGGTGAATGGGACTGAGGTTGGAGTTTCAGACATGGAGCTATGAGTGCTGAACCACCCAAATCGGCTTAGTATTAAACTCGCATATGGTAGAAATGTAAGAATGCTGTGGAAGTAATAAATTGTGGAAGAGATTTTAACAAGTCACTTCGTAACCCTTTTAGGATCTACTTAAACCAAAAAAACTACTGTTGTCTTTGTTGGATAGTCTTCCATCTCCAGCATCGAGAAGTTTTAACATATTGGTGGTCTTCTGTGATTTACAAAGAACCTAGAGTAACTCTTTCTACGTAGAAAAAACAGAAAGGGAAATACTGTCCCAAGAATGTTATAGAGTTGTGTTGTTGGATTCAATTCGAAGAGCACCCATGTTTTATATTTCATGTTCTTTAAATCATACATTTGAAAAAATAATAATTATTTGATATTAGAGTTCTATGATTACAACAAAAAACTGTCCAGCTTCTGGTATAGTGATAAGAAATACTGATTGATTTTTTTTAAATCAGATTACAATCAAGGGGCAAAAAAAATCAAACAATACTAATTACAAGGGTAGAGCAGGAAGCAAACAATACTCTTTTTTTTGTTGTTGTCGTCAAAATTGGTGGAGAAGCATATTGCACCACTCTTCTCCACAAATCTTTTCTTCTCAGGAGCTGTGGGATTGGCGTGACATCAGTATCATCCTCTGTTTACCGCTTTCTGATCTTACTATTTCTCCTTTCTGCCCTAAACCATAACCATCTCTTTTGTTATATTTACTAGTCTTATTTATTATTATTACATACATGCACGATGGAAGAACTCTCGCAGACCCAAACTTACCTCAATAGAAGAGTCTGGAGAAAACCATCTTAACAGTACTCCCAGATGCACAACCGCTGGTATCACTTTGAAAACCAGTGGAGTTGTAACCTGCCCATACGAAACCAAATTCAGCTACTTGAAACACATATAAAGACGAGGCAAGCGGAAATGATATGATTATACCAGGCTAAGAGCGGTTGTCCCCAGGAGAAGCAAGTAGAGTTTCCCCTGATAATGTATATCAAAACTTCTTTCTTCAGATATGTAATCATCTCAAAAATCATATCCTAACGAGAAGCAGTTGCTTTAGTTACCTCGATAAGGTGAAGATTGGAGGCACGGCTAAGTAGTACAAAGGCAAACTCCCCTATCTGAGCCAGAGATATTCCAACCTGCATCAATTTGACTAGGGATGATGAAGCAGGGGGTACAGCGAAAGCATCCATGATCACAAGTATAGTTTGAGACATAATCTTTTACCAGTAGAGCTGTCTTGTTGTTGTATCCAAATCCCTTAACAACTGTTGTAACTATCGTTGTCTTTATGATGATTACTAGTATCACGGAGGCTAACAGTATATCCACATGGGTCCACAGAAAATGGACATTAATCAACATCCCAATGCTGGCCAGGAAAAGTGCAGCAAATAAATTACGGATGGGTTCGATCTGCAGCCAAAAAAAAGCATCCGAGTAAGACTGGGCTCTTTAAGGGGTTAACATTGTATACTAGTCAACTGATTAATTCCTGACCATCACATTCACCTTGCTATGAGAACACATACTATGATCAAACCATATCAGTGACACCACTAAGATCAGTTACGGGAGAAGAAAGAGAGTCAAGCAGATGAAAATATTTCGGCTTCAATTAGCATGAACAGTTCCGAGAAGTGAAAATGCAGTCTTTTTATACATGATCAAAACTTACTTGTTCCAATGTATGTTCAGCGAGATCCGTAGTTGATATCATCACCCCTGCCGCAAAAGAACCTAGTTCAAGACTTAATCCCAGCTTATCACTACACTGAAAACGTAAAAGGGACCAGTCAAATAATAGATCTCACTTATACAAATAAGAGAAAGAAATACCACAATAGAACTGTGATGAACACATAATGTAAGGAAGAATATGAGGAAAAGGAAGGATAAGTAGGACTCACCCAGGCTACGAGTAGACAAAACGCAACAGCAGCTAACTGATAGAGTTCATTTGTCTGATAGATGAAAAGGACTTTAGGTTAATCCACAAACAGGATTTCACTGGAATAGAAGATAGGGTAAATAATCTTGAGGAAAATCATGAAACCTGTGAAGATAAGCTGACCATTAACTTCAGCAACCAAGGAATACATGTCCGTGATAATATTGACAGAACAGCCAAAAACGAAAGCAACACAACCGCCCTAAAAAGAAAAGAAAAGAGAAAAGGCATTATTAACATCGATTCTTTAGAAAACGACTTGGGAGGAAAACTTTAATAGTATTTTCCTTACACTTTGGCCATTGACAACATTCCCTCAACAATGCCAGAATTTCCACCAAGAACTGGAAGCAAAGCAAACAACAAACCCACAGCACAGTCCTAGAAAAAGATGCTAAAATCAAAACTCAAAATCATTTGAAAATTCAAGAAAGACAATGGACATAACATGTTGATGGAAAGTATAATCAGATACCTGAAGAATAAGGGTTCCAATTGTAACTTGGCCATGAAGAGAATTAGTTGAGTTTTTCTCCATGAGAAACTTCAGCACCTGTAGTTCATAAACATAAAACCAAAAATATCAAAAAGAGAGCTGTTGGAAATGGATAGATAAAAATTATATAGTACACTGAAATTACCACTGCAGTTGATGACATTGACAAAAATGCTCCTACAAATACCCCCTCCGAATGTTTACCACCACATAACTGCAAACATGACCCATTGAAAACATGTCACAGAGAGTAAAACTGGAAACAATTGAGGGTGTATACGTCTAATACAATTGTCTAAATTTCAAAGACACGACAATTTTAATAAACATAAACTAAATGTACAAAGAAAAGTAAAAAATTAAAGCAGAGAAATTTTTTGCAGAACCATAGAGAGAAAAATATAACGCACCGACACTGTGATTCCGCACAAGAACATAAAAAGAAGAATTTGAAGAAGGCCTCCCAGAACAGCAACTGATCGAACAACTCGAAGCTACATAGCAAGAGGAAAGGTGCCCAAGAGCTTGTTATGTGAATATTTCAATTCACTATAAGGCAATCAAAGACGTTGATCTCACCTTAGCAGTGGAGAACTCCAGACCCAATGCAAAGAGCAAGAATACCACACCAAACTGGGCGACTGTTTCAACCTGCATGAATAACCATGTTAACATAAAAGTGCAAAAACAACGTATATGAATACATCATCTCCAAGGCTCTAATGCTAAACTTAGACACTTGTAAAACTGAATTTGCTTTGAAAACGATCTAGGGTCTCTCTTATCCATCCACTATGACATGAGAAGAACCCAATTTGTTTTGACCCACAGAAGAACACCTGTTTTGTGTAACATCTTAGTCAAAGATTATCGGAAGAAAATAGTTCTTAAACTAATGCTAAACGAACTAAACATTCGAGACCTTAAAAGGAAGATGTCCAACACATAGCATACCTGGACCATCTCACTGATTAAGTTCAATCCTCCAGGCCCGATGATAGATCCTGCTAGCAAATACCCAGTTATCACCTGCATAAGCGTAGAATGATCCACAATCAGAATATCAATACATCATACTGAAAACTAAATTAATAATGATAGAGACTACTGAGTAGAAAGAAAATCAGACCGGCTGTCCAGCACAAGCAAAGGCGATACCACCACAAGTTGCAGATACAATGACGACCACCAGGTCTGATATCAGTCTACATTCCAATAAGAATTACAATCAGATGACTAATGCATAACAGTTTTTCTAAGAATCATCCCGAACAGAAATTACTTAAAAACCAAAAATCTCACCTCAAGTCTAGCTGCAGTACTGGATATTTCGATTTGAAATTGGATATGATGAAGACATTGTCCTGTAACAACACCAAAATTTCAATGCAAGACCAAAATACAACAAAAACCAGTCTCTGTTATCCTGAACGAAAACTCACTTTTCGATCAATCAGAGTCGGAGTGTCCTCAGCTCTGTTATCATTGTCCAGGTTGAAAACATCATGGAGTTGAAACCGCCTATGGAAGATTAGACAACGCGTAATAGGTACTCAATTCTAGAACATTATCGAAGGTCACATAAGAGACGTTTTAGAAAAGAACAAAAGTGTGTACTTGTCCTCTTTCGTCTCATTTTTCTTGGTCGTCTTCACTCTGGCTACAGTTTCCAGAACAGCCTGATCACCACAAGGTTTACAACAACAACGGTTCAGATTCAGATTAACTCAAATTATGCAACCAATGAGAGAAATAATCGAATCTAAAGCAAGCCTTGACTATGACTCCAAACAAAAGAGACGATGCATTATACCAACCTGCTGTCCAGCTACACTGTTGTTGAAGCTTCCAGGATCAGCCACTGCAATCGAGATACAACCACAAGATGAAGATTATTTAGCCTTTCTAAAAGTAAAGACTAACAAGACATGGATCTACTATACGCACGCACTAACGAATCAGGAACTAAATCTCGTTGTTTACGACCTGGAAGAAGCATACTATTCTACATTGGAAGATCGTAATCAATCCAAGTTCCGAATCGTCTATGGATCACAGATCCAGCTCAGGATCAATCTAATCAAACACTTGCGGAGAAGACTACCTTCAACTTCCTAGATTCTCGGATAAGAGATAGAGAGACTACCTTCAGCCTGATCGCTTTCGTTGAACTCCTTTTCGAGAGCGCGATCGATGATGTCGGCGAAGCTACCTTCCTTGGGTTTACCAAGAGCAGAAGCGTTGAGAGAAGCTGCGTCGGCGGAGGAGGAGTTTCCGACGGTTTCTTCTAACAGATCTGAATCAGGGAGAGAGCGGGGAGACGCGATGGAGAAGCAGAGGAAGAGTGAGAGTAAGAGGAAAGCGAGTTCAAAGGAGGAGAGCAAGGATCTTCTTCTTCTTCTACTACTTCTTCTTCTTCCTCCTTCCACCATGGCAGGACTGAATCTGGCTTTGATTAAACCGGTTGCAGCGCAGCGGTAAGCAGAACCGTTAAGCGGTTTCCGGGTGGTTAGGGGAAAAAGAGGTTTCGTCGATCCACAGTGCGCTATTGGGGAGATTGCAAGTGCAATGGTCAACAACTTAGTCCATACATCTAAAAAGATGGTCTTATATATATATTTACAATACACATCTGTATTACTATTTCAAAATTGATGTTTGTGTTTCTTTTGTATAACAACAAAAAAAAAACTGCACCATGTGGCAGATGAATGATGGGTTACATTGACTACACATATCTAATTATTGGTTTCGATTAGGACAACACATCTTACATATTTTCAACTATTTTGGGGAAATTCCTCGCTATAATCAATGTGACTATTTTTAGGTTTTATACTTATATATTTCATTCTTTCTAGATCTACACATTATTATTTTGTTTGTGGATAAAATTTCACACAATGGTGTTTTATTTGTTTGTTTACAGTTGCATGAGATTTTGTAAACTAGTTTAATAATCATTTCTATACTGTAAAATTCATATTTTGGAATTTCATCAAAAGGCCCAATTATCATGGACATTACTCTCATTTTTCGAAACCCAAACACATATTTGTTACTCCTAATATAAAGCCCAATTCGTTAATGATTTAAAACCGGACCGAAAAGATGAACCGGAAAACAAAGAAAAAAGTGTGTCTATATTATTCGGGGTAGATGATCATCGTCAAATCAGATTATTCCCCTCTCTCTGACAATACCTTCGTCTCTACCTGTTGACAAGAATGGCGGACAAACCAAGCAGAGCACTTGTATTGTACGGTGACGGCTTAGCTCGATCCGTGGACCCGTCAAATACTCACATCCATTCTCTCGCTTCCGTCGCTAGCTGCGGCTTCTTGAGCCTTCCTCATGCACCTCCAGGTCTCTCCATTACTCTCTCCATTACTCCCTTAATAATCAAATTGAATTACTTTCGTAGTTTAGTTTAGTCAAACAGTTTCGGCCAAGGATTTATGGGCGATCAATTGAACCGGATCAGACCTGAGAATCCTTTGATTCTCTTAGGCACTACCGATCCGTTGGATTAAAAGACAGGAACTTTCCGACAAGGGTTGCGAAAGTGTGCATTTGAATTTTCAGTTTTTCTCTTTTTATTATTGAGTTGTGTGTAGAACCGAAGATTCTTGAAATCACATTTGTGTTACATTGCCTGCGTTTTTGCTACTTGGTATTTACTCTTGCTGTGTTATTCAACTGCAGAAGAAACTGAGAACGAAAGGATAGTTCGAGAATTCTCCCTTTTGCTTGATGCATCAAAAGCAGCTTATACTACATCTGTGAGATATAGATTCTTCACTCTCTCATAAACATTTAACTTATATCCTAGCCGTGCTTAGAGAGGTTTAAAGACAGATGCTCAAGTGTGTATTTATTCACCACAGTGGAGGTTGACCAATCCAGGATTTGTTCTTCTTTTTTTTTAACAGAGTGGACTAAAAGCTAAAGGAAGTGAAACTGATATCCCAACTTTGTCCGAAAGGTTTTACCTTTTTTCCCTGATCTGTATAGTTTTCAATACTCTTTTTTAACAGATGATGCTGTTTTTTTTTTTTTTGCAATAGTGTCACTGACACAAATGTGATTAGTGCAGGTTTATGGGACTCAAGGCTGCTTTAGTAACTGACAGTTCTTCTCTGACTTCTTTCGGAGAACTGATTGGCTTGGATGTCTTACAACTCAGTGGAATATGCCAAAAGAGTGATTCATTTCCTTCTGATGCCACAGCAACTCAACTACTGAGGCTTCTTGGATTTGAAAGAGGAAAGTGCTTGGATGTGAGCCTATATGACTCGGTTTTTGTGCATATAGGTGGTGATAACGACGTGAGAATAATCGACTCTTTGATTGGTAGTATTATGAGAATGGCTCAACTGGGTTCAGAGATTGTACCTCGCTTGCATCTCTCTCTTGTTCTCAGCTATGGTTCTGTCACAGACAAGGATGTTTCGGTTTTCCCTGTCAAGACTCCACAAGAAGTTATTACTAACTCGGCATTTCAAGGACTAGTCCCGCGTCAGAGTTACACCATGCGAGGTGAAAAGACACGAGATGATGTTCGGTAAGAGACTCAATATTTTTTCTTCTTTTGGTGGTCAAACTTTTGTGAAGTTATCGTTGGTCATTCTTGCAAGCATACAGGGACTACTGCCCTTTGTTGGTAGCTCAGTGGCAAGATGCAGTGACACGGAAAGACTTGGTTGATACATTATCTTTTGAAGCTCTTGAAAAGGTATTATGGTTACTTAACTTAATGCAAGTTTCCGCTGTAATAATAAGGAATGGCTTGTCTCAATCTTTCTTTTCTGTTCATTGTAGCTCTCTGGAAATCTAGTTATACCGGCTGATCGGTTCATCCACGAAGTTGCTTTCAAACTTTGGAAGGCCCCAAAATATGGAGCTTAAACAAAAACGGTATTTTTTTTAATTGTAATCATCTAAACCATGATGATGAATAACATGCTCTTTCCGCTGTTGGAGTTAGATTGTGAATTGATCTCAACTTTACATAAAAGGGGAATAAATAATAATATTTTTCAAAACCTGAATATTTCTGAGGGTAAGTAGATTCGATTAACATGCGCACTCTTCTTCCTCAAGCCACCTCCACTTTGCAAAGACAGCTTCGACCCTTTTTACTCCAACTCAGAAAATCAAAATTATCCAAGGTGTACACACAAATAATATTAAGATTTTGATGTTAAGGCATTTACACTCTTTACAGGCTAATATATCATGTTCCCGTCTTGTAATGATCAATTTATGTGTGAGAGTGGTAAATAAACCAGGAAAATAACTTTTAAAGTAAATTATTCTGCAGTTAAAACTGTTTACAGGTTATTCTTTGTATACCAAGTTCTTTAAACTAATAAGAAAACAACACTTGAGGTATATATATATCTTCCAACTTATGATCTCCTCCATACTCAATAAGAAGAGAACCTTCCATTAAGCTTTTCAAAGCATCCTCCCAAAGAGCAAGTCTTCTCCTCTTATTCCAGCTCATGGCTTCTTTTTAGGGGGAGCAAGACTTTTACCTTTCGAAAGGATCTCCTGCCTCAGCAGGATACTCTGGTGCAGCTACAGCTGCATCAATCTTTTCCTTTAGATTGAATTTCTTGGCTATCATCGGCCTTACATCTTCTGCTCCTATTAAGCTTTCTAGAAATGGCAGCAAGTGAAGGAGTTCTTTATCTGAGGGGTCATCAAACCAGCTCTCTATTGGTACCCCATTCTCCACTTGGAACCCAAATGCCTACAACATTGCATAACAAAGAATAACCCAACACAAGATTAGTCCAATGAGACACAATGCAGCAGCCTTGAGATAGAGCTTATAGAAGAATTATTTCTTCATGGCGGTTGCAGGTACCATCTTAAACAAACTTCCTTTAATCAACTACACACAACTTTCATAGTTTTTTCTTAGGCTCTCGTTGTGTAGAGAGATGATAAAGAGTATAATACCTGTGGGGAGTTATCTACGATGATAACACGAGATAAATCACGCCCAAGGACTGACAAATCCTTTAGGTAGTTACCGTCAAAGAAAACACACGAGTCACGGTACACTCTATGGCGAAAGAGTTTCCTCTTAGGGTCAAGCACGTTCAGGAGTTGCTCGGCATAGATACTTTGGCTAGCAGTAAATATAATGATCTCAAAGAGACGAGACACTCTCTCCATAAACTCTTGTAGGTGAGGACGGCATCTCACATACACCATATGCTCTTCTTCATTAAAATGTACAGGGAATGTGAAATCCACCTCCCCACACGGTTCTAGACTAGAGTGCACAAGCGTTTCTGTGCAACAACCAAAAAAAAAATATATATGTTAAACAAAACAAACTCTTTTATGGAAAATCAAATACTAAACCACTAAATCATGCATTTGAATAAATAAACTTTATACTCTAAAACTTTGTCATCACATCTATATACTATAGTGGTGACAAAGATAATATAACAAACAAAAGAACAAGTGACAAAGTAGCATTACCATCGAGGTCTAGGACAAGAGAGATAGGAGGGCAGCTTCGGGTCTGTTTAGGAAGCAAGACGGGTCTGAAAGTAGGGACAACAGAGGACAAGTTGGGAAGGTTCTTGATAAAGAGATAAGGGTCAAACTCATCGAGCTCCTCATCCTCTTCTTCATCCTCCATGTTGCATACCGAGGTAATAAGACGCTCATCAACACACTCCAGCTTCGAGCTCTTCTTCATCGCTAGATAAATAGCAGAAACCGAATCCAAGTTACAATGTGGATCTAGAGCAAGCAAACGATCATAAGAAGGGCTCTGTGCATCCAAATCACGAGAAGAAGAAGCAGAGCCGTCGTTAAAAAAACCCTATTTAACAACAATGGAATTACTAAAAAGTAACGATTTTTCATCATTGATACTCAACACCACAGTGCTTAAGAAGTAGAAATCTACAATTAGAGTTGTAAAAAGATCCAAACTTTGAGAGAGAGAGATTGTGTTATTGATATTAATACCTTGTAAAGGAGAACTCTGTTTGACCCTGTAGCTACCGAGACGAGCCGGAGCCGAATCAGATCTCGAGTCCGGTCAAACAGCAGAAGCTAGCTCAGAACACACGCTGGAGAAAGCAAAAAAAAAAAAAACAGATCTGGGATTAGCAAGCCCTAGATGAAATAACAACAAGCACACGAGATTTTTTTTAAGAAAATTTAAAACTTTGGAGCCCAAAAGAAGCAAAAAATTTGAAATCTTCCCGCTCGCGGAAAGTGACAGAAATCAATTTTTTTTTTTTTTAATCTACAGAACCGAACCGGAAACCTAAAAACCCACGAAATCGAATTCACATAAATTTTTGGGATTTTCTTATAAAACAGATAGTTCAATTTCTGTTGAAAAACAACAACAAAGGTTTTGACTGAAAAACACGATTATTTTCCGCTTTCTCGGCAAAAATTCTCGGGAACAAAGCAAAGACTGGAGATTTTCCAACGAAGCTTCAACACACGGTTTCTAATCACATACAATTCGAGCTGAGAGAGAAGAAGAACCCCCCCCCCCCCCCCCCAAAAAAAAGAAAAAAAACTTGAGACAGTAAAACCGATCGGAAAAAGCTGTACCTCTGATCAAAACGATTTCATCTCTCTTCGTCGTCTCTCTCCCTCCCTCTCTTCGAAATATAAAGAGTAAATGAATGAGAGACGACTCCAGTCTACTGTCTTCTTACACCAATTGATTTAAAATTTGCAATTTAAGCCCCTCATAGTTTTATATGTTTTTATTAGCACCTCGATAGTTTTCAATTTTGACGCAAAACCCATGCATTCGGTTGTGGAGGCCGGGAAATGATGACGTCATCGCCCGTTCGAGGAAAGGGGACCAACCATATCATACTTAACTTTCTGGCTTACTATTAGAAAAAAAAAACTGTACATGCGTTACAGGTATTAATTATGACGTTTACTAATAAATAAAATGATTCTTTTAAGAGATTCTATTGAGTCTTCTATATATAGGATGATTTTTATTTTCATGAAATGTTGCTTCATGTCATTCATGATTGTTTGTAGATTTGTTACCAAAACACACCAAGCTTTGAGACTTTGGTGCTGAGAGATTAGTTTCACAAACATTAAGTGGTTATATAATAACATATTATAAATATAAGGAGTTAGCTTGCAAATTACACCGAAAAGATGTAAAACGTCGACGTTTCTGGTGGTCATCGTCAACAATAGAAAGAAAAAATGATCGTCGTCAAACCCGTCAGGATCAAGGAAAAAAAAAAAGATAGATTCGCCGCACGTTGTTCAAATCGAAATTTTGAAAGAAAAAAGAAAGCGACACTCAGCAGCAGATCTTACCTTTCTTTTTTTCTTAACCTGGAAGATTAATCAGACCGAGAGAGAAGAAAAGTTATATAATAACACTTTCGTAAAAAGAAAAAAAAAGGTTGGACCTTTAGAGAGAAAGAGAGAGTTTTTTGATGGTGTGGTTGACGAATCAACAGATCGGGACATGGAAAAGGAATCGAATTGTGGTTGGATCGTTGTTCATATGTTGGCTAATCTTAATGTTCATCACTCCCAAAGTACCTCTTCATTCCTTCCGCCACCATGTCTTCGCCGATAAGCGCAATTTCATGGGTATCACTCACTCTCACTCTCTCTCTCTCTCTCTCTGTCTGCATGTGTGTTTGTAATAAAGACAGGTGTTTTTGTGTTGGTTAATGAATAGGAGTGCCAAACACATTGAATGTGATGACCAACTTTCCTTTTCTTATTATTGGAGTTCTTGGCTTCGTTCTTTGCGTTGGAGGAAGTTTCTTTAATATCAGGTTCCCTCTCTCTCTCTCTCTTCTCTTTTAATATTCTTTTTGATTGCTCTCAGTTATGTAAATTAAATGCAGTTTGAAAGGTGAGATCTGGGGATGGACACTGTTCTACGCAGGCGTTTCAAGCTTGGCCTTTGGCTCTGCTTATTACCATCTTAAACCTGATGACAACAGAATCCTCTGGGACACTTTGCCTGTTCGTTTTCTCTCTCACTAACCACTCCGCTTTAGTTTTTCTTGAAAAAAAATGATTGGAATGGGTCTTCTCATAGCTGTTTCTTGGTTAATGATTGTAGATGCTGATTAAGAACATTTTGGCAGAAGCTTAGCTCTAGCTATGCAAAGAAGCTTATTAGATGATTGCAGATTCTATAAATAGTTTAGTTTTATTTGGCCTTTTTTTACTAATGGAAAGAACGTCTAGAATCTTTTTATAGCTAATGGAAGAAGCCTAGACGAACCTTCTTAAAGGTTTCAGCTAGAAAAAGTTGTGGTTTAATGTCGAGTTGAATGATTAATGGTTGGTTATGAACAGCTGTTTCTTGATTAATGACGGGTACTTTGCAGATATTGATTGCGTATTCATCGCTTTTCTCTAGTTTTTTGGTTGAGAGAGCGGGGGAGAAAGTAGGATTGAGTTGCCTCGTCTTGCTTCTGTTCATATCATTTCTCAGCGTTGCTTACGCCAGGTAACATCAATACAGAAAAAACCATTATATGTATATAGTTTCTTGATTTTTTAGGCAGGTTCAGATTGAAGTTATATGTGTCTTAGTTGATGGCAGAGTGTTTAATGATCTCCGGTTATGCATGACGTTCCAATTGATTCCCTGCCTGGCTATTCCCCTCATGACCGTTTTGTTACCTCCCAAGTATACTCACTCTAGATTCTGGCTCTTCGCAACAGGTTGTTTACTCAAAAACCCACTTTTGAGGGTTGTCTTTGTTAGAGAATCCGCTCTCTTCTGATGATACCTGATTCATTGTGAATGCAGCTGCTCACTCTGTTTCCAAGCTCGAAGGACTTGTAGACAGCAAAATATACAATGCGAATGGATATATCATCAGTGGACACTCACTGGGACATCTGTGTTCAGCCTTGGCTATGCTTTTACTTACCGTTATGCTTTTGTATAGAAGCATTCGGTTTCAGAGGTAACCTTTTCTAACTGTCTATTGCGTTCTTTTTTTGATCTTTGAGTTCATTAAGACCTGAGACATTCTTTATTCTTGTGTTCGTGTGTGTGATGAAACCAAAACAGATTAAGTGATCTCAAAGGCCATCCTTGACATCCATTGATGACTGCTATTCCCCTCAATTTTTGTAATTCAGATCCTTCTGTATTCTTCAACAGCAGATTTTGTTGGCTTACTAATAAATTTGATTTAGCTTTTTAAGTTTAGTTTTAAGTCTTTAGGACTCACTTTGAACTTGAAGTAACTGAGAAAACAAACAAAATTCCCCTTTTACTGTATTGAATGGTGTTCTCTTTTCTTATTCATCACCTTATTTGAAAACTTCGGATGAAACAAGCAATATGAAAAAAAATCTAACACAGGATAGCATTACAGTAGTGATTTTGCAACATAGTAAGTCTTACTAAAATAGTAACAAACAATGATGAATGGGAAAATCTATAGACCTTGGAAGAAACGCAAATGGTCTTCGAATGTCTCAGCATGCCTGATCTTGGTGATCGACCCATCATCTTCAACCTGCAAAAAAAAAACACATTCATCAATTTTCCTCCAAACAGAAAGCAATCTAATGTTTAAGATTCACATCATGGAAGTGTATTTACCCAGTATTCGGGAGGACGCATCTTGAGATTGTAAGTGGAAGCCATGCTCATACAGTACGCACCAGCATCATGAACCACTAGACCAGCTCCCTGTAACGAAATAGAATTAAACCATTAGATTTCCACATTACTTCTTGAGCTGCTTTCAAACAGAATCAGATCCTTATCTATCACCTTTGGAGGAGTGGGGAGCTCTCTGTCTTTGCCCAAGAAATCAGCAGATTCACAAACAGGACCAACTACATCGAATTTGGAAACTTCTGTTTCAGGTGCTGGAGGAGAGACCAACTCAATGTGCTTTTGTGTTACAAGAAACAAGAAAATGATTAGCTATAACTACTCCAAGGGAGTAAAAGTTATTTGGTTTTATTACCTGATAGGCATCATAAAGACTGGGACGGATTAGCTCAGCCATACTTCCATCGATCACAATGAAGTTTTTAGTTCCATTAGTCTTCACACCTGTTACATGGTTGACGAAACAGCAAGTGTTTGCAATCAACGACCTCCCTGGCTCAATTATTAGATTCAGGTCTCGTGACAGAACTAGCTCTCTTACCTGGACATACCATCAAAGATTGTAAAAAAAATTCTACCAATGAAAGAAAGAGCTATGAGATGTTGTTTCTTACGGTATTGATGAGATCCATAGGTGTAGGAAGGACAGCGCCGGCATGGTAATAATCTATCCCTAGACCACCACCAATGTTCAAGTAACTCACTTCAAAGCCTTGACGCCTGATTTCATCAATGTATTCCACCATGAGTACCGCAGCATCTCTGAATATATCCACCTGAAATAAAAACAAAACCATAGACGAACTTATAGAGATCAAGCAAACATGTGAAACATGAACAGAGATTAATCCATATTGATCTGATTACATAAAGCAAGAATACATAACATAGGAAGTGTTATAATCGGAGCTACCTTTGTAATGGTGGAGCCTAGATGGCAATGAGCTCCAACAAGCTTGAGCTCATTGGGATGTGCCTTCACCTCATCGAGAAACCACTGAAGCTTCTCGTTCCTGATACCAAACTTTGAGTTCTTGTTCCCTGTAGCTACGTATGGATGCACCTGAAAATGTATGTAACAAACAGAAAAACTTAGTCGTATCCATATCTGTGTTATGTTAACAAGAAAGTAGAACATAAACCATACCTGAGGATCGACATCAGGATTGATACGCAGCAGAACATTGACCTTCTTACCAGAGATTCTTGAAGCTTCCACAATATTTTCCAAGTCAAACTCACTATCAACGTTTACAAAAACTCCTTCTTGAGCAGCTAACACTAAATCCTCCAACAGCTTCCCATTCCCGTTGAAAATACACCTTTAAAGACATAATCAACAACTAATCACAAACAGTCACTAGACCATATCAAACACTTCATACTAATCTTCTCATCCTCTGACTCTACTAAAGTGTCTAACTTTATATTATGGGATAAGAAAAGGAAAAGCCTTTTACTTTGTGGGATCGAAACCAGCAAGAAGAGCAAGTCTGAGCTCGTTTCCACTGACGAGAACAGCACCACAGCCTTTACTCCTCAAATGCTCCAAAATCTTGAGGTTGTTATTGGCTTTAATGGCGTAGCCAATGACTGATCTCACACCTTCCAATGCCTCTTTGTACGCCTCAACGTTCCTTGTGATCTGCGGTTTGCTGTACAAGTAGAATGGTCTTCTCTCGACGCTCTCCATGATATCTTCAACCTTAGTTCCCTCGCAGTAGAGGAAACCATCTGAGGATTTCTTGAAACAGTGCTTGAACGCTTCCTTCGTAGGTGTTTTCACCGAGTTTTGAGATGCGGCGGCGGCTTTGACGGAGAGGCGTTTAAGTGGTTTCGATGTGGACTTAAGAGACAGAACCGAGATTCTTGATTGGTTCGATTGGTATTGGTTTAGGTTTCCGCGGAGAGATGGAGGTTGAGAGAGTAGCTGAGTAGCTGACGCCATGGCTGAGAAGATTGTGAGCGTTTGGAAGTGAGACTGAACAGTGGCACTGAAACTAGGGTTTTGTCAAAGAATTATGTTACACGTGGCGTTGACTTGGAGTGGTGGTAGTTGAACCGGTGGTCTGCTGTAATTTAGACCAGATTAGTACGGGTAAATCCAGTTTCAAGCCTTTTGTCGGAAAACATAACCGATGTTTCTTTACAGATATTCAAATACAAAATTTAGAGCCCAGCGGCCCATAGTTATTTAAAATACTCACATTCAAGGCCCAAACTTTCCATAAAACAAAATTCTAGTATTAGTATTGCCACTTGTTATCAGAACTGCTTGTTATTAACTAGAATATACTTCAACCGTTTTATTTTAATTGTCGTTTTAGAATTGAGAATACAAATTAATAAAATATTTAGTTTTGTATATTTCCAAAATAAAAAACAAAACATCATTATCAATATATTTAACCACATTTTAACCAATAAAAAAATAAATTAGATATTTATTAAAAAAACACATAAAACTTTATAATAAATGTATTATTTTCCGTATTTAACTATTTTCTATAAATTTTAACCAATCAAAATTCAATAAGCATAATTAATATACATTAAAAATCTAAAATACTAATCTTTTAGAAATATTTTTTTTTTTAGAATATGAATAATTGTGAAACGGAGGGAGTAATAATCTTGAGAATTGAGAGCACGAAAATATAAGATTAACATGTTGAAATCAGAGCAGCATTGCCGATGAGACGATGAAATAATTATTGACTTGGGATTTACTCTCTCTATATAAAAATAGTTATTCTAATAAGAGTAGTTTACACTAATACACTTTACATGTTAATACCAACTTCCGGATCCCTAATCAATTACTCCAGTATCTCCACTCATAGTTTATTTTTTAAGAAAACCTGCACTGACTTAAATTCAAACTTATTCAATTTCAAGAAAAAGGTGAACTGCTACCACTATCTGTCGGTGGACTTATACTTCGTTTACATAATTTTATTTTTCACACTTTGATTTTTTCATTACATTTACAAAGTTAGTACTGCCCGTCATTGCCGACAAAAAAAATATATATATACTGCCCGTCATTCCTCATCTTAATTTAAAGGATACATTATTTTCCCAGAAATATTAAACTATGGTCCAAATTCTACAATGTAGTATACTTTCAGTTATTAACTCGGCTTGAAAGAAACTGGAACTTAATTCATTAATTATTTTTTTACCGCCCAGTGAAGATTTCCACAGACTTGGCATGGAAATCATGAACATTCACAACTGAAAACCAAAAACAATTAAAAAAGCAAAATAATTCTATAATTAATGACACAAATTTAAAGCTATTAAGATTCCATAAAAAAAATCTCAGTGTTGTCTCTCTCTATCTCCATCACGCTCTCCCTATCTTAATATCTGTTGTGTCTGCTCAGATCTGACCAGAGGAGAAAGAATCGAAGAAGATGACTGACCGAGTCTTCCCAGCTTCCAAGCCACCAACCGCAACTAACGGACCTCCTCCTCCTCCTCCTCCTGCTCCAACTACCGTTAACGGTAACGGTACGTCTAACCAGAAACCTCAAGTCTACATTCCATCTAACCGACCGGTTTACCGTCCACAGCCTTACAGTCGCCATCATCACCATCACCAATCTCGTCCTACCTGCCGGCGAGTTTGCTGCTGCTGCTGTTTCTGGTCGATCTCAATCTTTCTCCTCCTCTCTCTCATGGCTGCAATAGCCGCCACCGCCGTGTACGTGATCTACCACCCTCGTCCTCCCTCGTTCTCCGTCCCCTCCCTTCGAATCAGCCGCGTTAATCTCACCACCGCGTCAGATACTTCAGTTTCACACCTCTCATCCTTCTTCAACTTCACTCTACTCTCCGAGAATCCTAACCAGCACCTCACCTTCTCCTACAACCCCTTCACCGTCGTCGTAAAATCCGCGAAATCCGGGGAGATGCTCGCGAACGGAACGGTCCCGGCCTTCTTCAGCGGTAACAAGAACAAGACGACGTTTCGCGGCGTGATCGCGACGTCTACGTCGGCGCGTGAGCTGGATCCGGAAGAAGCTCGGCATCTGAAGTCAGATCTGACGCGAGCGCGCGTGGGGTTGGAGGTAGAGATGAGAACGAAGGTGAAAATGCAAATGGGGAAGGTGAAGAGTGAAGGAGTAGAGATCAAAGTGACGTGTCGAGGATTCGAAGGGACAGTACCTAAAGGTAAAACTCCGACCGTAGCAACCTCGAAACAGACCAAGTGTAAGTCTGATCTCAGTGTCAAGGTCTGGAAGTGGAGTTTTTAAAGGAAATTTATGGATCATTATCTGGATTTATATAAAAGAAAATTTCTTTAATTCTCAGTTTTTAGTTAAAAGTTTGCAGAGAAGAGTCAGAGAGATTTGTTGTTAGTAGAGAAGGTAGGAGAATTCACGCCTTCTGAAAAATTTCTTTGGATTTTTGTTTGTTTTTTTTTACTTTTGGGAGTTTCTTATTTAGTTTATGAATGTGATACAAAGCATAAATGTAATATAAGGAATTGAGTACTAAAAACCTGGAGATGGCAGTGACTGCATTAGTTGAGAAAAAACAACTACTCCCTCCGTTTCATTTTAATTGTCGTTCTGAGTTTATGCACACATATTAATAAAACATATGCTTTTGTATATTTCCAAAATAAAAACACAATTACCAATGCACCTAACCATATTTCGACCAATAGAAAAATAGACTGGAGAATCTTCCTAATAAATTTTGCATTGAAACTACAAAATGACACTTATTTTGAAACGAAAATTTTCCTCTACAACGACAATTAAATTGAAACGGAGGGAGTAATAGTGAGCATTGAAAGTTTTGTTTAAAAAGAAAAAGTGAGCATTGAAAGTAAGATTGTGATATACAACACGTAAACAGTTACCTTTAAAGATGCATAAAGAAAGAGACAATATTGAAGAAACACAATGGAAAAAGATGTGTTAAAGACTTAAATGTTAGTTGTTGAACCATATGATATGATCACTCATTTAAGATAACGTGCATATGAAAACATATGATTTCACTAACTTATACCATATTCTGAAGAAAAAGCCCATACTCGAAGAAACTAAAAGAGAAAACGAAGAAAAAGCCCAGGCCCAAACTAATTCAACCAAATGAGATTTAAGGCCCAACAAATTGCCTAAGCGTTTTCACTTCTCTCTCTCTCTCCGACACCATCGTCTTCGTGGGGTATTCTTCCGCCGTAGGAATCCAGATTCTCTTCACCATATCACTTTCTATTTAGCTACAAAAGAATCCCGCTTTCTTTTCTGGAAAAAGGTAAGAACATCAGAGTCTCATCATAAATCTATGGCAGAGAAGCTCGAGGCGGCGAAGGTTTTGTATTGCGGAGTTTGCTCTCTTCCAGCTGAATACTGCGAGTTCGGTCCCGATTTCGGGAGATGCAAGCCTTGGCTCGTTGAAAACGCCCCCGATCTCTACCCTGATCTCCTCAAAGGTACCCTACATTTTTTATCAAAACTCTAATTCAAAAAAAGCTTCGACCACTTCTCTGACCTCGTTTGATTTAGATTGTCGGCTAGTGATTCAATCCCATTTGAAATATCCAATATTTAGATTATTATTATTGCCTCGATTCTCTGAAGGGATATGAAATTCACACTTAAATGTCTTAAACTTGATTGATATACACATATGGGTACGTTCAGTTCTGTTGGCATTCCTATCATGTCTTAATCAAATATCATGTCGGCACTTCCGTATTTGTATCCTTCTGTGTTGAGTTTAATCTGAATTAACAGACTTACTAATTAATATTTAATTATTGTTAATTGTTGTATTGCAGAAGCTAATGAGAAGGCAGCAGATAATGTCTCTGAGAAACTCCAGTCCGTGGGAATCTCTTCAGGTGGAGCTGATGGTGCTCCCTCTCCATCTCAGACTGGTATGTATCCCTCCATGCGTCTGCGCCTTTGCGTGTCCTCATATGTATGCAATTACACATACTTGTTAGATGCTTAGTAGCTGGAAGCATCTGTAATGTTTTTTTTTTTTTTTTGCTGGGGAGATCTGTTAAACTTTGAATGAGTAATGTTTTTTCTTTTTTGGAGTTACTGATTTGTGTTGATGCATATGTGGAAAAGATTCATTCAGCTTTTTTCTTATTCTTCTGAATTTCTGAATTTGATTTTCAAATTGTACAGGAGGGACATCCAAGAAGGAGGAAGTGAAACGCCTTCCTGGGGGAAAACTAAAAAAGAAAGTAAGTAACCTTCCTCTCTTGCCTTTCTTGAATGTTACCAAGTTTTACTTTTGTTTTCGATTTCATTTATTCTTAGTCCTTTTTGTCCGGTTGTTTAATCTCATAATGCTTACAAGTCGTGTATATTATAGGAGAGACAAGAAGTTATTATTGAGAAGGTTGTGCGCAACAAGCGCAAGTCTATCACCATTGTGAAAGGATTAGAACAGTTTGGTGAGTTCTTATTTGCTTCTTTGTTGAGATATCTTATTGGCTGGAACAAACCTCATTCTGTTGACTCTTTAAACTTTTTTCCATTAGGGATAAAACTCAGTGACGCGTCTAAAAAGCTTGGGAAGAAGTTTGCCACTGGAGCATCAGTTGTCAAGGTATGTAGATTATGTATTTACAAACTAAATATGAATAATAAGTTACGTGCTTATGGTTTTGTAGAGTTTGTAACTGCGTCACCACCACTCGGTTTGTTATCTATGTTTATGCGTTTCAGGGACCAACCGAAAAGGAGCAAATTGATGTCCAAGGAGATATAATCTATGACATCGTTGAGTTCATTACAGACACTTGGCCCGACGTAACATAACTTAATCCCTCTTTGTTTGTTATTGTTCGTATGAATAAATGACAGTTTCAGAATACTTCCTTAAACATCTTCACTGTTGCATTTCCTTATATCCAGGTACCTGAAAGATCCATTTTCTTCATTGAAGATGGGAAGAAGGTTCAAGCTGGTTGATGACCACCTCTGTCCTGTTTTTGTTTTTTTTAGCATGCCAGGTTCATGTGTTTGGAGGAAACGCAACGAGATAATAACTTGCAAACGTAACGTATAGTTGAATTATCATATACTACTACTATTTTCTTTCTCGGGTTGTGATAATTCCTGTTAGGTTTCTCCAAGCAACTCTGTTTGTGACATTTTTAAATGACGAATGTTTTCTTGGTTCCTGATCCATTTTCAGCTTTCACCATTTACGGATTTTACTGAAATTGTTAAATGATGAATGCTTTCTTGATCATGTAAGATCCATGCATTGATGGTCGCCTTATTGTATAAACTAAATCATCCTTAGTAGCTAACTTTGACCACCTTCTATTCAATTTCGTAACTGACACGAAAAGTTTATTACTCATAAGAACTTTTGATGTGCTTAAACCAGATCACCTCAGACGTTTAAACTTGGCAGCCTGTACTGAACAAAGGCTATTTAAATTCGTGACTTAATCGTAATAACTGGTCTCATGTGGTCTCGGTTACTTGTACTGACATCAACTGAATCATCTTTCGGATCCTTTTTGAAGAATGCTAAAACAGTAGAAGCCAGCTGATGCTGGTGAGAAGTGTAATCATGATCAGCTCCTTCAATAAGACACAGTTTATGGTTCTTTATGTGTTTAGCGAACTCTGATGCTTCTGTTACATGCACTATCTTATCCTTTGTTCCATGAACTGTTAATACCCTGAAACATTTAAGAGAATCATACTGAAACCAAAAGAGGCAAATCCTTATATAGAGACAAAGGAGAAAGATTTTGGAGAGTGTACCTGCAGTTTTCATGAATTGAGAGACATGCTTCATGAGTATTGGTTGTGAGACGGTCCATTAGACTCTCTTCGGTAACTCTATATTCAAACTTTCCTGCAACGAGAAAAAAGGACAAGAAGGTGTTTGTCTCTAATATGCAAACACCATCTTCTAACAAGAAGATTTTACCTTTTCTGTTCTTTACATCAATGAATCCATTCTCCTTGATTCTTGTAAAGTAGTCCTTACCAAGCCGCCATTCCATTCCTCTCTCAAGAAAAAACCGTCCAGAGATATTCACAACAGTCTCCACATCCTTGTACTTTGCTGCATACAAAAGCACCACACTCCCACCTAACAACAACAACAACAAAGCTCCAGTCTTCATATTATCTTCCTTTTTTCTATTAAAATAGAATGAGAGATCCATCTTAGTTTTTTAAGTTTTTTATTTAGACCTTTGCTATGTCCGATGATTGCAGAAATTACACGGCTTTCCCCACGCAAGTGTTGAAGAACAGAGCGCAGATCTTCAGCTTCACGACGATAGTTACCATACTGAAATGATCCTTGGCTTTCTCTGAAGAATGGCCCATTAACATGAGTAAATACACTTCACCTTTGCGAAAGAAAAGAAAAAAGAAGCTACAATTTTGCTTCAAAATCATAGAAAGAATTGGATTATTCACCCGTTGCCAGCGAAATCAAACCGGAAAGAACTGATCTTTGCTCTTTCAAAGACATTGGCAATAGTCAGCATTGGAATCCGATCCTACCAAAGATCATAGTAAAACAATACAAAAAACAATTTTCAAAATGAAGACAAAGAAAAAGATTGATGAAAATGCTACAAAGAAAGAAAAAGAAGCAAACCTTTGATGAGTGAATGCCATGGCAAATGACAACAGTCTCCATTGAGCTTGTATCATGCAAAACTCCCACGAGTTTCTCACCATGACTGTTCTCTATTACAACTCTTCGGTGTTGAATCTCTGCAGACAAAAACATCACTCGATCATCACCAACAATGTTCAAGCAGCTATAAAAAAAAAATCCGAAGGAAACAAAGCTTGTTTGGAGATTTCCACGACCAATCAAAAGAGACTCCGAATCAAACATAAGGGATCATCGGTCTAAACGTATGGATCAAAAGACAAAGGGTGCGATCATAGGGCTATGTTTTGAGGAGTCATGGATGAGATGAGATGAAACTTACCGGAGTTGTCGCTTCGTTCATGGCTAGATTGCTTCCGACGTGTCTCCGACATCGGCGCGTGGAAGCGTAACGTTTCGATGCTCGCGGGTTCTTGTAGTGTGGCCTTGTGTCCGTTACAATCACAACATCCCCCGGCGACTGCAATTAAGATTTACAGTGTCAAAAATGTATAATGTAGTTTGTATTTACAATGAAGTAAATACTTATAAGAAAATTGTATTTTTTGGTATTTTTAGGAATTTCATTTACGGTTTTCTCACAAACTCCTTAGGAAAATCCTAATTTCCTATATTTCACAGAATAGCATCTAACATGTTTTACACAAAAAAATAATTTTTAGAAATATATTTAATATATTACTAATTATATGATAATAACTTGATTTCTTACAATTACATTTTGCGTGAAAGACTATAAATATTTTTGTCATCAAAATGTATTAAAATGTAAAACAACTTTTTTTTTTTTTGTAAAGAAGCTCTTAAACGTTATATTTGTTTTTTCCAAAACTTTTTTAACAATATTAAGAACAGGAGTACATAGAAATGCTTTCTCCTTGTTTAAATCACAGGTTTTTTTAGGCCTCAGATGATTTGTTGAAAGGAGAATTCGTTTAATACATAAACAAAGACCATCAACCAAGTTGGTTTAAAATAGATTATCCCCCGCCTGATGAAGTTTCCTAAATCATATAAATGACATTTCACTGCAAATGTTTTGTTAACAAAGACGAAAGACCTAAAAAACAGCCGGTAATAATTACAACAAATTAAGTATCATAATCAATAAAAATTAAATAAAAATTATCCATGACACTTCGAGATTAAGACAAAACTAGAGCTTGATCCGCGCACCTGCGCGGGTATTCGTTTTTATTTTAAAACAAAAAATTATTTATCTTATATAAATAATAATATATATTTGAAAAACTTATCAATATTAAATAATTGTTTAATATATTTTCTAAACATAATAATTTTATAATTTATAATGATTTTTTTATTCGTCAATTGTATCACCTATATTTTTAAAATATAGATCCGTGTGTTTGTGCAAATATATTTTTTTGGATCAAAATTATAATCTAAATTAAAATTATTTTCTATGGCTGTATTTAATTTATACAATCAAATAATTCAATATATTATTTATAATTTCGTGTTTTATATTAATATATCAATAAAAATAATTAACCCGTTTTTATGAATATCTTATTATATTTTTGGCATTGATTAAGTATAATTTATTGTTTTGCATGATTATATGAAGTTTTACTTAAATAAATTGTACACAACTTTTTGTACTTTAATTTAAGGAAATGCATTAATTAAACTTGAAAAGACAAAGAATCCTAAAAGGTAGGTTAATAAATAACTTCAGTGGCATGTCATTGTAAATAAGTTGAAAAACTAAGGGTTAATTTATATTTGTACTCCCCTTTTAATAGATTAGAAGATAAAGTTATTGTCAATACATTATTTAATAAAGACTATCGACCAAGTTGATTAAAAATATACTAACTCCGCCTGCCGAAGTTTCCTCATAATTAGAAATGACAATATAGACCAATGACTAACAAGCCTAATAATCTTAACAAATTAAACTTACATTAACTATCTTTTTCCGAGAAACAATTAACAACTATCTTTGAGAGTTTCTTCCACGATACTTCGAGCTTAAGACAAAACAAGATGTTGTCAATGTCAACGCTATTGGCATTATAAATAGAATGAAATTACATGACGACTCAGCTATAATCATTTTTCTTGGCAAGATCTCAAGGTTACTTATAAAAAGTCACACATATAGAGACCTAACACATTATTTTCGTAGGATCAGTTCCCGTTACAGAGTATAGATCTTCAATGGCTCACCATGGAAACGATGTGCTTAACAGGACTTCCTTCCATTTCCAACCTCATAGAAATTGGATCAACGGTTATATTTCTTTCTTTTCGATCTTATTTATATATTCATCTATCATATTATTGGCAAAGATCTCTAGTATTATTATTTCATAAACCAATCTATGACTAATTTATACTTTATACTCTAGACAACTGATCATTGAGTAGTGTTATTAGTTTCTACAATACGATTATTACGTTTATATCCAAACTATTATATAGTTTTGTATTAGGAATATTGTATCCCACATCAGGAATTCTAAGGGACACTAAGTAATATATAAAGGGTTAGGGCCAATCCACTTATCACCAATTGGTTTTAAGTTGGAAGCCCATAACAAACCCGAATCTAACATGGTATCAGAGCCCAGATCCTAAATACCCTAAACCCCTAATTAATAAAACTCTTCATGACCGGGTATAAAGGTCATAATTAACCCTTCCCGACCGGGTATAAAGGTCGTAATTAACTCGCTCGACCGAGTATAACTATCTTAAGTTTCCGAGATTTCTGGTCGATAAGAGCCATCATCTCGATGAGGGGTATTAGGGATATTGTATCCCACATCGGAAATTCTAAGGGACACTAAGTAATATATAAAGGGTTAGGGCCAATCCACTTATCACCAATTGGTTTTAAGTTGGAAGCTCATAACAAACCCGAATCTAACATTTTGATGTTCTGGAGTAACTAATCAAGATAATTGTTTGTCTTATTCTTTTTATGTCACTCTTGGTACTTCGATGCATCTTGGAATCTCTGAAGATCCAAACGGTAAATAATAATGTCTACAAACTCTTAACTTGTGACTCAAGGAACCTCCAAAAGTTTGCATATGATGAAATATTTATTCTATAAATGTTGTTTTCAGCGCCAATGTACTACAAAGGATTCTACCATATGTTCTACCAGCACAACAATTTGGCTCCCCGATTCAGTGAAATAATGATATGGGGACACTCTGTTTCACAAGACATGGTCAACTGGATCCAACTCGAACCAGCCTTTGTTCCTACTGAGTCTTATGACAGACACAGCTGCTGGTCTGGATCCGCCACTATCCTCCCCGATGGCAAACCTGTGATTCTTTACACTGGACTCGAGGAGCACGAGGAGCTCGACAGACGTCAGGTTACAGTTCTTGCTGAGCCTAAGGATGCTTCTGACCCTCTGCTTCGTGAGTGGGTAAAGCCAAAGAACAATCCTGTGATGCTTCCCCCACACGACGTCCCTCATGATTGTTTCCGTGACCCTACGACCGGGTGGAAAGGCCAAGATGGGTTATGGAGAGTTCTCGTGGGAGCTAAGGAGATAAACACTGAGAGAGGAATGGCGGTTTTGTACAGAAGTGATGATTTTGTGGAATGGACTAAGTATCCGACTCCTTTGCTTGCGACACAAGACACTGGAATGTGGGAATGTCCTGATTTTTTCCCTGTTTCCATTACCGGTAAAGAAGGTGTAGAGACTTCGGTGAACAATGCTGGTGTGAAGCATGTCTTGAAAGCGAGTTTTGGAGGGCATGATTGCTATGTTATTGGTACATACTCTTATGAGAATGAAGACTTTGCCGCTGATTCTGAGTTCACCAACACCATTGCGGATTTGAGGTATGATCATGGAACGTTCTATGCCTCGAAGGCCTTCTTTGACAGTGTTAAGAACCGGAGAATCAACTGGGGATGGGTTGTAGAAACTGATAGCGTGGAGGATGATATCGCGAAGGGATGGTCTGGCCTTCTGGTAAATGTTTTCTAGGGTTAAAAGTAGTTAACAGAGATAACTTGTCAAGAAAGTTATTGAATTGGTTTGTTTTCTTTTGGCTTTAGTCTCTGCCAAGGGAGATGTGGCTGGACACAAGTGGAAAGAGGCTGATGCAATGGCCAATAGAAGAAATCAACTATCTTAGGACTAAACAAGTTAGCTTGGATAACAAGCATCTCTCAGGCTGCTCGATTCTTGAAATATCAGGAATCACTGCAGCACAAGTAAGTTTGTGCATATTCTTGAACTTATATTTTGTTTGTGTATCTTCTTATCTTTCTCTTGTTGTTGTTAAGGCTGATGTAGAAGTCACTTTTGATCTGCCTGTTCTGGAAGGCAACCCCCAAGACCTAGAATCTGATCAAGTTGATGATGCGGTCTTGTTCAACCGTGACAGCTCGGTTGGATGTGTGTATGGACCCTTTGGGTTGCTAGCATTGGCTAGCAGTGATTTATCTGAACAAACTGCAATCTTCTTCAAAGTTATTCGTCGTGGGAATGGATATTCGGTTATAATGGGCAGCGATGAGAAGAAGTAAGCTTTCAACTATAATCTAAAACAAGAAACTAAATGTTTGTAAATATGATGTTTCATTTTAACTAATGGAAATGTATAGGTCTTCGTTGAGAGACAACACAAAGAAATCTGCTCATGGAACAGTCCTAGACATTGATCCAAGACATGAGAAGATCTCATTAAGATGTTTGGTGAGTTGAATTCACTGCCTTTTTTTTTGCAATATCACTTCTTTTATTTTAATAACTTAACCCTTGAATACAATTTTTTTTTTGTTTTCATATAGATTGATCACTCGATTATAGAGAGCTATGGAGCAAAAGGAAGAAATGTGATAACGTCTAGGGTTTATCCCAAATTGGCAATTGGTGAAGCAGCTAAGCTTTATGTGTTCAATGATGGAACAAGGGGTGTGAACTTATTGTCTCTGGAAGCTTGGAGCATGAGAAATGCTGAAGTCAATTTAAACGCACTTTAATTTTATCAGTAATAATGCATGCTAATAATAATCTTTGGACTGCCTAAAGATGATTCATGTACTTGTTTTAAGATTTATCCGTGTTTTGTGTTCAAGATATTGGTGTGTGTTCTTTTGTTTCTAAGTTATTGGTTGGTGTGTTTATCATAATATTGAATTTGCACGACTTTCATTTTTCGAGTTATATATATATTAAAATCATGCTTATCAGCATGCTTGTTTTCGCCAATAATTTTTTTTGTAAGCAAGTAGGACTTCGCCAGGTATCACACTATTATGAAGTAAAATAGTTTAGAGATTAGTGATAAATCGTGAATAATTCATTTCATAACAAAGACCATTGACCAAACAAATTAAAAATACATTATCGCATTCCTATCTTCAAATGTTCCCACGATTTAAATTAAACAAAATGAATGCGACAATAAACAAAATGAATATTATCTATGAGCTACCTGGTCCGAGTGATATATTTAACAAAGACCAATGACCACAAACCTTTATAATTAAAACAAAAATACAATTAACAAATATCTCGAGAACTTCTTTCACTTTGCTTCAACCTTTGGACAGATCGAAGAGTTAGCAAACGCCAATGGCACTATAAATACACTGAATCTTTCTCACAACCCTATAACATTTTCTTGACAAGATCAAAACTATAGTATATACACTGTATAAAGAGATACTATATATAAACAACGGAAGCTGGTTCTTTTGATAATCATGGAAACTTACTTCCATTTTTCAAGCTCCTAAAACTTAGCTCAACGGTTATTATTCACTATATTCTAATTTTTCTCTGATCCATTGTGCAACAAGAGTTACAAGACTCTCACATATTTTTTTTTTTTTTTGAATTATACAGGGATATTCTGACCTTACATAAGTGGTCTCACATATCTATTTTACTTAAATAAAGATAATTAATTTTCGTTTTTTTGTTTTCTTGTCACCTCTGGTCCTTGGATTATTATTTTTTGGTTTCTAGATCGATCACTCGGTTACAGAGAGCTATGGGAGAGGATGAAGAAGTGTAATAACGTCTAGGGTTTATCCGAAAATGACAATTGGTGAAGAAGCTAAGGCTTTACGTATTCAATCATGGAGCAAAGGGTGTGACTATGTCGTCTTTAGTAGCTTGGAGCATAAGAAAAGCCCAAAAATCAATTCAAACGAAACTTAATAAGCCATGTTTGTAATGACTACAACATCCTTTGGACTATCAAAATAAGTTATCATTATATTTCATCCTTTTTATGTATCTTTGGCCTAAAATTTCTTCAAGATGAAAAATAAATAAGGTTAAACTAACTTTTTTCCACGCTTTTTAGGGCATCTTTGGTACACCAAATCAACACCAATGTTTTATCCTACATATAGTTTCTGTTATCAACATGCATGGATTTTGGGGAGAATAAGAAATTTTTTTATAGTAATGCGAATTTAATCAGTGTCTCCTCTTAGAATTTGTGGTGGAGATGTCTCAAAATTTTTAGAAAAGAGAAACCACATAGATTAACGAGAAATTCCCTTAGATAGCCCCTTTTAGTTTGTTTGTCACAAAAATAGTTTTTAAAAAAGAAAATGACCAAAATGTTTTTTTTAGAAGCTAAAAAATTCATTTATATGCATTTATACTCCTAGGGTTAACTAATTTGGGCTTTAGGGTTTAGAGTTAAGGGGTGGGTTTGGGGTTAGGGTTTCAAATTTCAAAAAAAAAATCAAAATCAAAATTTCAAAAAAAAAAAAGTATATTTTGGTCATTTTATTTTTTGAGGGTTATTTTGTGACAAAAACTAAAAAATGGCTATTTAAGAGAATTGCGCTAGATTAATTATACAGTTGTCTTTTCTGTATACTTTAAACTGTGGCCATTGTAACCTCACCTTCACTTATGTTGCCTTTAATCATTTCGATTTCTTTCGGTATCTCACTTTCTAATATCGTCGCCATCATATATAATGTTTGTGCATTACATCATTCGACTCTCATTGGCTATTGCTACTCGAAATCATGGGGGTATATAATTCAAGTTCATCCGTTTTTTTTTCTTCCTTCTTATAGTGGTGATATGACTTTGCTGCCGACTGCCGTTGGAGCTGCAAATTAAATACCGTATTTCAAATAATAAAATATAAACTGTCATTTTATGAAAGAAAAAAATGTTTTATTTTATAAGACTATTTTAAACAAAGTAGATGAAAATAATAATAAACTCGTAACCAATTGTCGTTGTTTCAAAATAAAATAAAGAATTTGTTTTTTCCTAAAGCCTAACCAAACTCCCCACCACTGAGGAGCTCCCATATCTAAGGGTAGTATTTTTCTTATTGGTTGAGATGTAAAATTTGTTGTTCAACATAAAACAATGGTACCTGTAAATATGATTTATGTCTAGGAATAACTTTCCTCAACTAGGTAAAGCTGTTTGAGTGGTTGTCTCGTTGAGAGATAATTGTTGAGAGTTTTACTGTGGATTCAAAATTAATGAATAAATTAACAAATAAATGTGTAAGTTGTAAATCCAATCAGTCATAATCAAAATATACATAGAGGAGGATTCACGTATTGAAGAATCCAACGGCAGTGATTGTGCAATAATTGTGAGTGACACCTACTTCTAAAGTCTAAAGATTCTTGGGCCAAACTCTCTTATTGCACACAATATAAAAATCTATTAGAAAAAGAGAGATTCCTAATACATATACAGATATACCCAAATACCTAAATTGTTCAAGGAAAAGATAGTAGTCAGATTCCGTGGTAACAAACTGATTCTATATAGATTTTCATAACTTCGAGGTCGTTATTTAATAAACCATTGTACTAAATGACCTCTTTTCAGTTTTGCTTCTCCAAATTACCCCAAAAAGTCTAAATCAGTACTTCATGATAAAATTTTATTATTACATTTTCATGAAAGTATATAGCTACCTCAATCAATTCTAATCACAATTTTTTTTGTTCTAGAGGTAAGTACAGAGTCAATATCCAAAAAATTCCAGATCATCAACTTTTTGATAAGTATTCATTCCACAGCACAGACACATGGTAAATCTAAACAACACAAATCAAACTGGTAAACATAAAAAGTAACACGGGAAAATAATACATTTTTTCTTTTTTAACTTTCAAATTCAAGAACAGAAAGAGTAGATAACGAAATATACAATGGATAATAATATTACCAGATTTTCATAATTAGTTATAGATTTTTAAAAGCACAATTATGCCCATAAGGCTCCAACCTCAACGAGTCTAGAAACTAGATGACCACTAAGGTGAAGTGCGACAAGAGACTCAAACCCACCGACACAAGCACCACCGATGAAAAGCACCGGGGGAGTCTGAACGGCGAGGCAAGCGATCTCTTCTTCATCGACCTCGATCACCGTTGGATGGACTCCAACGGTCGATAGAAGCTTTTTCATGACGTGACACATGCAGCAGGAGGATGACCGAGTGAATATGATGACCGGATGCTCCGTTATCAACCGTTCGATCTTTGACTCTGAAGTCTCCTCCTCATCGAACGATAGGCTCGTCGAGGTAGTGGCTGAGGATACCGGTGCTGGTGCTGGTGCTGTAGGAGGAACCATTAGGTCTAGTGAAACGTCGTCGTTACTAAAGTTCCGTAAACCTTGCATCGTGTGAGAGAGAGAGAGAGCGAAAGTGGGAGTTTTCTTGATGTCAACGCGAAATGAGAAGAACCATAAATGGAAATATATATTGGGTGTCACTATAGCTTTTATAATGACGTAACCATTAGGTAATTATATATATTTTTATTTTCTTTCTTTACTAATATTTTTCTTCACTTTTTTATTCCTTGAGGTCAGCTTGGTCGCTTCTGGATTTGAAAATTGAACACAACTTATCGCTTCTAAGAATGGACATCATTTATAAAAAATGTTTAAGAATATTCGAAAAGATGAAAAAGATTAGAAAACTATTGAGCTAAAATAATTTACGCATCTGTCTGATGTTAAAATTCACACGTAGAATCTGATTACAACAACATATGTAAGCATGTATATATGTGTACAATATTACAACTATATATGTATTTTTTGTAACTATATATGTATCATTCATTTGATTAAAAAAGGAATAGAAGCCAAAGAAGAAAACGAATTACTTTGAGTTTTCCATGAAATCTGGCGTACATGTTGGATGTACGAGAGATTCGAAAAATTTGTATATAGCTTGGTATATACGTTTTACGCCAGCATCATCGTCAGTCTTACGACTTCGTGCTGTTTATTGTCTGAATCCCTCATGAGTCATGACGTAAAAGATATTTTTTTAACAAATACTGCTAATAGGACAAAACAAAGATATTGAATATGAATCTCTGCAGGCAACAAAAAGTGGTTCTATAATATTTTTCTTGTTGAAAAATTTATGTTGGCACATGTGCGAACAAAAGTTTATAGGACCATCTCTGTAATACTAATAACATCATTTGAATCATTGCTTAAACACAAGAAAACTATTGGGTCTATATAACAAAAAGTTAACTGCTAGTGTTAGCGCTTAAAATTTCACGAGCTAACTGATGAGATATGTATGGCAGATGTCATTGTCTACCTAATATGATATGATTTTTTTTTGTTAATTGTTGCATGGTGTTAACAACAAATACTCTCTCCGCTCTATTAAAATGAAAGTTTTAAGATTTTTTTTTGTTCCGTGAAGATAGAAGTTTGTAGTTTTTAATACAATTTTTTTACTTGTTTATTCATATTACCCTTATTAACTATTAAAAGAAACAATTAAATAATATTACTTGTTTTGTAATTATAAAAAGAGATAAAAATTATTTTTGGTATTATAAAAATATTCTTAAACTGTATGAATATCTAAATAAGATGAAACGGAAGGAGTATCAAATGGTGAAACTTTATCTTTCCCAGTCATAACTTTCATAGAAATTTACAGGTTTGGGTATAGTTAATTTGTAGTAGCCAGTTGATAATTACAAGAATTATTGCTCAACTATTGGCTTATTGTAATGCGTGTGAAAATCGCACGTTGAGTGGGGACATAGACGGAGCGTGTAGCACACGTAGAGGATGCAAAGTAAAACTGAGAGAGTGGAAGAGTTAGAGGAGAAAGTAAATGATGCTGACGTCTTTTAACTCGGGGTAAACTGGAACCACTTGACGTCATCAGTATCAGATCATCAGACAATGTCTCTGCTAACGTCGACAACGGTATCTTACGAAAATATATTATAGATTATATATTTGATGGATAGATTGATGATGATACGTATCATAAATATTAAACTAAGAACTTGGGAAAAATTAAACTTCCAACATTTTCAAGAACTTAATTATCAGATAGATTGCAGGAACCTAAACGGCTAAACATAGGCAGCTTTGACCTTTTAATGAGCATGGACAAGATAGAGCAGGTCGATGGATATTTTCAGAATGAGGGTTGTCTCTCTAGTTTTCGCTAATCCTGTGCGGCAAACAAAAGATAATCCTTTCTGTTGGTATTTCGAAGAGACTGCGCTAGTTCAATTTTCTTGGAAATTCAGCAATCCTAAAAAAAATTTGCATAATCATCTAAAATTATTTTTAAGAGAAATTCAATTGGTGAATTAGTTAGTGTTTGTTTCTTTTCATCTAAAAAATATATTAGGCTTGAACTGATAAAATCTAGATGATTTTGGGATAAATTTCATTATAGAAATCATAAATTATTTCATCTGGTCAGAATGATAGTGATCATTGAATTTTAGCTTCTTCAAGAGTTGGGTTGATGCCTAAGTGCAAAAAGCATGTTTATGCATGATCAGTCGTGGACAAATCCGGATGAAACATTCACCTATCATTCTTAATTTTTTTTTTGAGGAAAATTGTATAAGAAGAATTGTTTAACTTTTTGCTAAATTGTTTACATCTCATAAAATCTCAAGACCGACCTTGAGAACATTTTGGATCTATCGCTGCAGAAGCTCGTGGAATCTACTTCAACGTTGGTTCAAATCTCGGGGAGAGGATTAAGCTATGCTAACAGTTACCAACTTAAAAGTTGTATCTTGGTTCTTATTGTTCTTTTATTTTATTTTTAATTTGTAAAAAAATATGTAACAGAGACTAAGGGCATCCACAATGATAGATTCTTACTAGGGAATCCTTAGACATTTTTTTTTTTTTAATTTTTTTTTCAGATTAAGAAAAAAAAAAATTCAACCAATCGCGTGTCGCCACGTATCGCAAATAGTGTAAGGACTGATCTTTATTTAGAGATTTTAAGGATCGAATTCTTAGGTTTTAGTGGGATCTAAGCAGCGACAACGGCCACATTTGCATTTGTAGGAAGAGGATAAAATAAGGGTCCCATAAAATAATAACAACAAGCCCAACATCTTTGCTTCTTGGGCTTACTTTGTGTAGCTTTATTGGGTTTCTATTCGAACTGCTCGTTTGTCTTTAACTGAAGAACCACTTGACAGAACAGCACCGTTAGGAGGAAAAGCAGAACCTCCTCCGCCTGTGTATTTGTACCTTTGTAGCCTCGTGTTAATCTCACTGACAAAATACATTACCACGTTATTACCACAACAATAAAGAATCTCCTCCGTCTGTTTCAGTTGAATCAAGTGATAAGTAAGCTTATGAAGCGACCATCTCACTGACTAATCCTATGCTCATATAATTATTTTGTGGTACAAGTGGTAAGTAAGCTTATGAAGCGACTTAAGTAAAGTAAGTCCAAACGAACTCAAAACCTAATGATCCGTCCCACACAAAATATTGTGCAAATATGTAAAGCAGCAGTTTAGGGTTTCAGATTAAAAAGAAATCTTGAAACACTAATCCATTTGTTAAGCTTAGTTTTCTTGAAGGAGGAAGAAGAAGAAGAGTTGGTTTATAAACTTTCAAGGCTAAATCGAGTGGAACACCAGTACAGAGAGGACAATCAATTTTGGGTAAGCCGTAAGCTTGTTGGGAACATCATCTTTCAAATGACTGAAAATAAATAAAAAATTAAAATATTAAAAGTTTAATGTCTTTTTCTATGTAACGTCATCATCCATATATTTTATCTCCTTCCTAGTACAATAATGAAAAAAATTCAATATAAATGAATCATTCATTTTACTTTTATTTTAATAATCACAAACAAATTTAAATGGAATTTTAGATGTCGTGAGCAAAGATACGGTCATGTACGATTATAACAAATGAGAAATAGAAAACGACATAGCTTTCTAGGTGCGTGCAATTACGTGCTTGCAATGATAGTATTATATACTAAGAGCATCATTAACCTAGAGACCCATTTTGGGTCTCTTATTTTTTTTTATTATTTTTTTTTTTTTGCCTTTTCTGATTTATAAAAAAAAAAAAAAAAAAAAAATTAACCAATCACGGGCCGACACGTGTCAGTGGGGCCCGCGAACAGTGCAAGAGACGGTTCTTATTTAGGGGTTTTAGGAGCCGTCTCTTGCACTGTTTACGGCCTCACATGTTAGTGGGGCCCGCAAACAGTGCAAGAGACTCCCTTAACAGACAGGGTTAATGATGCTCTAAGAGCATGATTATCTCGGTCTTTTAAAGGGGTCTCTTGTACTGTTTGCGGCCCCCACTAACATGTGAGACCCATGAACAGTGCAAGAGACGGTTCCTAAAACTCTTAAATAAGAACCGTCTCTTGTACTGTTCACGGGTCCCATTGACATGTGTCAATCCGCGATTGGTTTAATTTTTTTTATTTTTTTTTTGAATATCAGAAAAAACAAAAAAATAAAAGAAAATAAAAAAATAAAAAACTCCAAAAAAGGTCTCTAGGATAAAGATGCCCTCAGGTCAATGCTAACGAAAACACGTACTATCATTCTATATAAAATCCTGTTAGATAAGAAACCTAATACTATTTATTTTGTTTAGAGAATGATAAATCTACAAAACTCTTGCTAAGAACAAGCTAAAAAGCTGGTTGTAACTAGTAGCTGGTTTTTTTTATTATAAGTTTAAGCCGCCGGTGACTTAGCTAGTCTAGTGCAATTACTCTATTAAAAATGTGAATATATGTACTAGTTGACATAGTCACGCATGACTCATCGAGTGAAATATATCATATAACAAAACAATGGAGTCAAAACTCGAAGAAAAAGACCTGATACTACGTTTATGATTAATTAAGGAATTATAAAAAAAACTCCGAAAAGTTCTAAGATCAGTAGATATGTGCTAAGCAACTTTATTTTTTCCACATATATGTACAAATAAACATACAACATAGTTTTAGTGAAAACATATATACAACATAGTAAACCAAGACACACATACAATGATACAAGCTCCAAAAACCAGATCAAAGACTAAAAATCTACTGAATTATTTATTGTCCAAAATAAGATGAGCTCACCACTATATATATCAGCTAGAACCAATATGTTCCATATCAGTAATTCGCATACATAATATAAAACCAAGAAATAAATTATTGGCGTGCCCATTAAATAAATACCAAGTGTATATGTTCTAAAAAAACAAACACGTTAATTAATGAATCGGATATTTTTATGTAAACTCTATAAAAATACACAAAGGCGACAGATTGGCGTTGGACGAGGGAAGGAGCTGTAGAGGCTCACGTGGGCTTCCTCTGTTCGCCATATCTATGCACGTCAAATATTTTAAAATAAAATACACAAATTTGTTAAATTCAAATAAATAACAATAACACATACAACTTATTATATTTGCTAATTCATCAAGTGAAATTGTGGTTGTCATTTCTCCAAATATTTTCCAAGATATTACCAATTGATCTATTTTATTAAAACGTTACTCCATCCGTTTCAAATTACTTGTCGTTCTGGAATAGATTTTTTATTTCAAAATAAATGTCTTTTTCGGTTTTCAATGCAAAATTATTGATAATATTCTCTCTTTTATTTCTATTGGTTGATATATGATTAGATGTATTGGTAATAATGTTTTTATTTTGAAAATATGTAAAACTAAATGTTTTCTTAATCTGTGTGCATAAACCTAGAACGACAATTAATATGAAACGGAGAGAGTATAATTTATTGTCTATTATCTTTATATTTCACTAATGTTTTAAACCAGATTGGAAATTGAACCAAATAATTATTTGAATTACAAATTTATATAGTTATATCTGGTCAAACCTTTTAATATATAAATTGTTTAAAAATATCAATAAATATGATACATAATTAGAATATAAATAAATATTAAATATAACACATTGAAATTATTAATTAATTTTTATTATCTGATTTATAAATTTTTAATAGTTTTAATGGATTTCATCAGTTAAATAAATTTAAAACCTAATCCGGCTAGTGACCAATTAAAAACACTGTATTTTCACCAAAACTATTTTTACCTCCAGTGACAAATTTACCATAGTAATTATTCCACAGTAAAAAAGAGTTATTTAAATAGAGAGGCTTATCTTCGGATTCTTCCACTCTGGATTAGAGTTTTGTTTTTGTATTGTTCTTCCGTCCCTCCCGTCCCTCCCGTCGTATATATTATCGTCACATAAAGGTTTCGTCTTTGTCACTTTATCTCCCTCTCTCCCTCCTGGGTTTCTGCGTTTCGTTCGATAACGACTTGAGGATATACATACCTTTGATTGTTCTTTTTGTAGATTTTTAACCATTGATGATGGAGGAGAACCACCAGGGAAGCAGGTTCAGGAAAGTTTGTGTCTTTTGCGGAAGCCACTCTGGTCACAGAGAAGTTTTCAGTGATGCTGCCATCGAACTCGGCAATGAACTCGTTTGCTCTCTCTCTCTCTCTTTCTTTCCTCTTAATGATTGCTTGTAGTTTGGTTATCGTGACAAAGACACCAACTTTTCAGAACACCAATAGACAGTAGTCAACTTTTTAGACAATACAACGAGAAAGATCAGAGCTTTTCTTATTGTCGGTTTTTGAATACCTAAACACCAACTTGTTCGTCCAACATGGCTTTCATTCACACAATGGGGTTTGTGATTCTGTTTTGTGCTGTGTCTATTAGAGATTTTATAGACCCTTGTTTGTTGACTATTATAAGCCCTTCCTCACTGTTTTCTGAACATGTTATCTTTGTTTGGTTGATTGGATTTAGGATATGTTTTCCATTCAATGTATCCTGTGCATATTCTGGATTTGATTGTTCATCTGAAAACTTGTGTAGGTGAAGAGGAAGATAGACTTGGTTTATGGAGGAGGAAGTGTTGGATTGATGGGTCTTATATCCAGGAGAGTCTATGAAGGTGGTTTCCATGTACTCGGGTTAGTCACTCTTTCAACCTCCCTTCATGTCCAAAAGAGTTTCTGATTGGATTCTCTGTAACTTTGCAGGATCATTCCCAAAGCTTTGATGCCAATTGAGGTATTGTTGTCTTCTTCTACTACCTAATAATTGAATGTGTTTCAGTGTTGCCGCTTGGACGTTCTTGTGTGCGTTTTGGGCTTTATATAGTTTAATATGGGGATTTTATGGTTTACGTTTTCATCAGATATCTGGTGAGACTGTTGGAGAAGTAAGGGTTGTTGCTGACATGCACGAACGAAAAGCTGCAATGGCACAAGAATCTGAGGCCTTCATTGCCCTCCCTGGTGAGAAAACGTCTTAATACCCATTCAAAGCAACTTAATGAAGCTGAAAGTTTTTTTGAATTTGTTGTTTCAGGAGGTTATGGAACAATGGAGGAGCTACTGGAGATGATAACATGGTCACAGCTTGGTATCCATAAGAAAACGGTATTCTAACGTTTTCTTTGCTATGTCAACAAGAAGCATAGGCTGATCATTCCTATGTTGATTCGTTTGTGATTGTTTTCTGCAGGTTGGTCTATTGAATGTTGATGGGTACTATAATAGTCTTCTTGCTTTATTTGACACGGGCGTTGAAGAAGGTTTTATCAAACCAGGGGCACGTAATATTGTGGTTTCTGCACCAACAGCCAAAGAGCTTATGGAGAAGATGGAGGTACATAAACAACTTAGCCTTCCCCCCCTTTTTTCTTGTTCTGTGATTATTAGTCACTTTGTATCTCCTCATTGTTTTTTTCATATTATTGACAGGAGTATACTCCTTCACACAAGCATGTTGCATCTCACGAAAGCTGGAATGTTGAGGAACTTGGAGCTTACCCGGGACAACAAAGCAAGCAGCAATAAAGAAAAAAAAACATTCTTATTGATTAGCATATGTGCTACTTCTTCCATTTTCAAGTTTTAGTCTGATTTTATTTGCAGAATCCACAATGTGTATAAGAAAACACAAATCTTGTTTCAAGTTGAAACATCACATTGGGTCCCAAATAGTTATGTTTGTTTTTTTGGGGATGTTTTCTCTATAAAGAAAAAAATATCTCTACCTTTATTGTTTTCATTTTGGTTTCACCACCAAAGAAAGAAAGGAGGAATCTTTGTGATTGTGGATGATGCAGAAAAGTCCCTACACACAAGTGTCGTATCATAGTGAATGTACCATTAGAATAGGAGTGTGGTCCCTTTTTTGTGGTTTCATTCGATGGCTTCAGTAGAAAAGCACAAAAAATGTGAATGATGTGTGCCCAAGCTGGACATTGATTGATGGGTTTTCTTCTTTTTGCTAAGTGCCTTTTGTGGTGGGGAATGATTGGATAAGTCTTCCTCTTTCTTCTACGTTGGATCATTTTGATTAGTCATTGACTTGTAGTTATAACAGTGATGATGAAAATAAACAAGTGATGATGATGACGTTCATGGTAATAAATGATTAGGTTAAGACTATAGAACATGGTTTTAGATAGTAATACAAAGGTTTTACAAAAAATTTGGTCAAAGTTTGATGTATTCTTTACCACTATTTAGAGAAATAAAAACTGTTAATAGCCGTTTAAATCGAGTTTCAATGATCTCAGCCAACCACCACTAAGCATTTAGAAAGATCTTAACTCTTCCTCTCTTCTTCAAAAAAAAAAAAAAAGATATTAACAAAAAAAAGAGAAACAAAACTAGATAAAAAAACAATATAAATTTATTATTTATAAGGATTCTCTTATAAATCTTTTGATTTATAATAGTCTTGAAACATTAATTATTGACAAGTGACACTTGAGTTTTCTCTCAAGGTCCAGGGGATCATAGACAAAAGTTGAGAAGAAGATGAGTGTGTGTGGGAAGGATTAGGACCCACATAAAGAGGAAAAATAAGAGTGTGTCACTTCACTGTCAAAACATATATTTGTCTACCTCAAATTCGAAGTATGTCCTGATCTGGTACCCAATATATAGGTTAAGCCTCCCAACCTAATTGGATCTTCGGTTTCTCTTCTATTATTATGCATTTAACTTTTTCCCCCATAGACGTTGGTTAACCAGTCTTCTTCACTTTTAAGTACCGACGACCCTACTTGCACATCATTATCTAGTGGGCTTATTGCTAGCTTGCCAACCATGAGTATGGCTAAGTGACATCAGACACTAATGATGAAGTGTATTCGTTAATCGTAATAATGATGTGTTTTATTTCGTTCTTGTCTTTTCAGACGGTTTAAAGTGACTCGCCCGGCGTCAATACTCACAAGTTCATTCAAATGTCTATGATTTGAGCAAAAAATAATAACATTTTAACATTAAAAACACATTGGAATTCTTGTTATGCGATCATCTTGTATATTCCAAACTCATAGTTTGCACGATTAGAGCCACATAACAAAGGGAACTCATATTTCACAGTTCAGATACCAAAGGTTAAGTCATGAATTGATCACAAGCTCTGATCATGTAAACTGTTCCCACAACTGCAAATATCAATGAGATGAACTCAGAAAATCTGACACTTAATAGTCACAAATTCTATGGTGTTTTCCGAAGCCTTTAGTCTTTCTCTTTTGAAGCGGATGATAAGAGATGGTGCAATGTTGCTGCTTGGATAACCGCACTTGGGTTTGTATCCTTTGGTGTGTGAGATGTTGTCCGCCTTATGTTGAAACCTCTTTCTACACTGGTCTGTCTGGAACGCCTGAATGACCTTGGAAGATGTCTGATAAGTCGTGATGAAGTCACGAGTAATACAACACCTAGCATGATAAGTAACCTGCAACAAAATGTTTCAAGACTCTCCCATCATCCAAACTACTACAGAGTTATGTTTTATGCACATAATGACTATATACGGTGAGTGGAAGGTTTACCATCCCAAGAGAAGTAAAAGTCGACCAGATGGTGAGGTGGGCAATTTCTCACCCAGAGCAAACATTCCCGCGACCACACCTGTTACAATTGATGCCACAGCAGCGCAAGTGGATACTACAATTGCTCTCCCATGTTTTAATCCCCGAGTCTGATAAAGCAAGGGGAAAACAACAACAAAGACTAGACTCATGTTGACATAAACTATCTGTTATGTTATACACGACGGTGCATTCATATGACTATGAGCAAGTGGAAAGGTACTAAGCACCGACAAAAGTACCTGGTAGAAAAATCCTGTTCCGCTACAGCATATACTAATGGAGATGCACATGGGAATGAACATTGCGGAAAACCCCTGCTCCACGAATACAAAACCCATCTTTGATACTACAGATGCCATCCTGTGATTAAATGAGTTACAAACTGTTATCAGCTATGCAACAAGCTACGAATACAGTCCAGCTATAGTTTTATTCTCTTTGGATATGTTCCTACAGACACTCCAGGACATTGATATGTAGGTGTTTTCAGAATCAACAGCACACGGTAATGGATATATAGGAGATGAAAATGGCATATATCAGAGGCTCATCGCATAGACCAAATTGAATGTTCTTTGAGGTTTATGGTTAGCAAAAAAATACCCGAATAGAACCCCAGATTCCAAGCCATATATAATTTCTTCCACCACTTCATATTCCATCTGCAAACCAAAACCAGAAACTAGGATTAGTGCGATTGGTATGAGAAATACAAAAGAAAATAACATAATCAGAGGATACTATATGGCTCTTATAGCTCAAAGGAGTCTAAACAATTTGACAACTAAGAGGATAATATACCAGCTCCTGCTCCCTGCGCTGGCGTTTATAGATATGAAGCCAAGCATTTAGTAGTACCTTGTTGCCAAAAAAATCATCACACAAGTTATCAGAAACACTGCCATTCCCACACCAATTATCTGATAAAGATGAAAAGGAAAATAAAAACCAAACTGGTCTAATGGTCAGACTTGGAAATGATATTATACAGAGGTAAAGGAAAAGCCAAAGAGGCAGACTTTTTCTAATGAAATAATACCATAGATGAAAGGTACCTACAAACAAGATGGCAACAACAAGAGCCAGCCACAGCAACTGAAAGACAGATATCAAAGATGCTTTTTGCTCCTCACCACCAGCACCAACTCCTACAGCAGCAGAATCCTCAAAATTATAAACAATATGAATTTTTCTACTGTCATATATAATTTCTCAAAACGTTAACCTATGGTGCCAATGCCAGCGACGGTAATCCCAATCCAGTCAAAAACATTCATGACTTCCTTGAGATAAAAATGCGAAAAGACAGAAAGAATGGCAAGTCCACATCCTGAGACTGGCTGAACAACAGACACCTAACAATTAACGTTTCCAAAGAGTAAAAACAATCAATTATCAAATACTAGACATCTCAAAAAGACAAAAACAATCTTTTTTTAACTTACAGGAGCAAGTGAAAGAGCTCTGAGCATCAACAAAGCCCCAAAAATGTCCATGAGAAAACCTAACGCCCAAGGTTTGTTAACAGCATATGCTCTTATCACCTGGAAAATATTACCAACAAATTGATGATTAAAAAAATGTGACCTTTCCCATAAGAAAAAAGTGATCTTCAACACATCCAGAGTCGATCAAGCATCCGGTTTTGAATTTGAGTCCGATCGAATCCTCCCAAAAGACAAGATTTTTATCTCGAATTCGAATTACCCAGATGCAAAATGGTAAGAGATCCGTTGAATTGAGACTCGGAAATAGCATGCAATCGAAATCGAAAGCATTAGAAAGAGAGAGAGACCTTAAGCTTGAGGGAGAGAGGAGGGAGGATGATAGTGCCCTTCTTCTGAAGAACCTTGCCGATATTGTTACCGGCGGTGGCCGCAAGCGTCAGGCATATCGATTCCCACATTTATCCTTCGATGTGATGTTTCTCCCTAAACGCCCAACGAGAACGAGGATCGATAAATGGAGAATTGTTTGTTTGCCGATGTCTTACGTTATTACATACCTCTCTCTCTCTCTCCTTTTTAATTATTATTGAAATTGTAATTACTCTGTTTAGAGCAATTTTTATTATATAATGAAGACTATAATCACACTATAATATGGCACAAATATTAAAACTTTTTAATAGGCTTTCCTTGACTATTTCTGAATCAGAAAAAAAGAAGACTATTTCTGAATAGTTAAATCATTTTGTTTTAGTTGGTAAAAGCTATGGAAAACTGCTTAGCATCCATGGCTGATTGCGTTTCCCCCTAATTTTTTCTCAATTTCTTAATAATTAGATATAACTCTATAAATGCAAATGACAAGTGCAAATACTGAATTTATAAAAGAAAAAGAAAAAAACAAATTTGTGTAACTTACAACACAAACAAACAATCGAGACCTAGAACAAGTTTTGGGCTAGACCTTGGTGTTGCAAGACCAATATTCAGACATGTAGGTTGTCCCATTTTAAAGTAGTTTCTTCTTCATAACTTGTGTATAATGGAATGGTATATGGATTTATGGAGCGGAGAAGTTGATTGTTATTTTATTGGGTCTTCTGATTCAAATCGATGATTATTATTGCTATAAAACACCACTTATAGACTTGAATACAGAATGCTATGGGAATAGTATGAAGTCTGCCACAAGGAATCATTTAGAAAACTGAACTTGCTTCTTGATGCATCCAAGCATTATGCGATGGATGGTAACCAATATTGATGTAAACATAGCTACAAAACCAACGAGGGAGAGACTGGTTCATCATTCACCGGATGTGACAAGTCAAACACATAAACCTAACCATATCAAAGTCTAAATACAATATTATATAAATGATAAAAAAAAAACAAAAATGGTTCCTAACTCATGAACTTGCAGCAACACAAGAGACCTTTCAATAGTCTAGTTTGAACCCTTTTTTTACGGGTGCAAAAGAATCATCCAAAGCTTTGTGAAACTCCATAAACTATCATATATAACTTTGTGGCAATCACAGTTTCAGAATACAACACACAGAGATAAAAATATTAGAGAACACAAACATAATTAAGTACTTGAGGAAATCAAAATAAAAGAAAAACTCAAAGCTATCAGAAGGACAAGAAAACCAAAAACAAAAGGTCACTACCAGCCATATACAACCTGTGTGTACCTATGCTTAAGCCATCTGAAGCTTTTTCTGAAAGAGCCTTTGACTTTGCCTTCAACACTATACATCTTGTAACTCGCCACCCTTTTCTTCCTCTGCAGCTCCGGGTCCGTTATCCCCCAAGACTTCGACCTCCCTATCGATTTTCCTTTCTTGATATCATACATGTTGTTCTCCGTCGCCGTCGTCCCGTAAGAAGCGCTATAGCTCCTGAAGTCTCCGGTTCCCGAACCGTAGTTGTAAGGTTGGATCTGCATCCCTCCGTACTGTCTTTGATGGCCGTAATCTTCCATTGAAGCCGGCGAGAGTTCAAGAGATTCTTTTTTTTTCTCTCTATGGTTACGGCTCAGAGAATAATAACGCGAGAGCCGTGTCTTTTGAGCTGGTCTCGATTTGACACTCGAACGTTACATTCATGCTTTTTTTCTTTCCTGGTTGTTTCTTAAATTTGAAAAAAGCAAAATGGCATTACTATGATTAATAAACAGTCGTTTATAAAATATAATTATCTCCGATCTCTTAACCGAAATTTTTAGCTTCATATAAGAGATGATTTTTATTTTTAATTTTTTTTAAAAAATTATTTTTTAAATAAAAAATATACAAACTGTCTCTTAACCGAAAAAGGTAAAAAAAAAATATCAAATAATGTTTAAAGTGCTTAATTGTGTTAGATGAAATAGAGAAAAAATGTATTTGTGCGTAAATTACTCATAAATATTTATTTTTTGATAGTTGACAAATGATTGATGTGAAGAAACGGTCAATGCGCAAGTTGTGTGTAATAATGTTGGTATTCACATATTCGTGTGGGAACGTGACAACCAGCTAACATACAAAGGGCCATACACACCTTTAATCAATGTGCTTAATTTTCCACGAGCTATCATTTTCCCACATGAACATTAGATTTCTTTATTAAAAAAAAATTGGGGTCAAATTTTATAAATTCTTATTATCAGAAAGTAAGGTGATAAGAAAATGAATGACTTGTTTAACGTCTAATACATAAAAAAAAAAAAGCAAAATCATTGCTAAAGGTAAGCACGGTCCAAAAGTAATCTGAGCCCAAGCCCACAGATTCCTTAGCGTTACCGGTAGACTAAGCCATACTACCAAGAATCGAATCGAATCGATTTTTTTAAAAATAGATGTGAAGGAATAAATGATGACGATGACCAGCGTGGTTCTGTTAACCACTTACGATGTGGGGGCTGGTCGGCAAATTCCTATCAACCACGTGTATACTCAGGGGCTCTCCACGTGATTCACGCCGAAAGTGGTGAAAAAACTGAGTTTAAACACCGGAGGTAAGAATCTTAACAGTACTAATACTAAAATAAATATCCTCTTAATTCTTTTTAATCCATCAAATATATATATATCTGTATCACTATCACCATACATTTATATGTCAAAAAGCTTTAATTAGTACTGTCATTTGTCGACCCACGAACATGCCTTCTTGATCTCTAACACCAACTCAATACTTTATAAAAAAGAATAATCTAAAAAACGTAGGTAATATTGATATATCTACTATACATGTATGTATATTGAATCATACTACACAATGTAATGCATGTTTAGTTTTTGACATTTTGTAGTACACAAAACATCGATAATAATTAAATTTTTCACTTTAAATGTGTGTTTGAGAAAGAAAGAAAACTTAAATTATCTGAATGTGACCGATATGTGATTCGTAGTAAACTGGTAATCATTCTGACTAAACAGATGACGTCTTGCAAGACAGTTTCTTTGCTTATATACTTGTATTAATTGAATCCCTTGTTTTTAAAAAAATAAAAATTAACTGAATTATTTTGTTTACTCTTTTCTTCTTTTCCACTCAGTTAAGGCTCCAAATGTTTTTGGAATCAGTCCAAAGTGTGTAAGTGCGTCAACTTCAAGCAACACCGAATCTATAATGGCTCCAAACTAGAAGTCAAATTAGTTAATATGTCCCTCAAAAGTCGATCTTATCGTTTGATATATACATATTATCACATAGATTTGCCAATAGAGGGAATGACCCATACATACGTTAATTTAATACTCCTTTTATTTCCCTTTAAATGATATTTAAAGTAAATATACATATATTAAGAACGAGCGTACACAATTTTATATAATCTATATTGTTTACATAAACTATCATTAAATCAAATGAATTTAATCAATAAAAAAGTAATGTATTATATGATTGGTTACAAATATCAAATAATATTAAATTTTTATTTAAAATAAAAAAATTAACATTTATTATAAAACAAAATAAAATTATTAAAGTGCATAGCAAAATAACATCAACACATAAATATTTCTCCATCACACAAATTATGAGGTAAATTCACCGCTCAGGGGATTTATTAATTAACTCCATCAGTCACTTAAAGTGCGATGAAGATCACAAGTATAATGCTATATAAACAAAATTATTAAAGTGCATAACAAAAAACTGAAAAATCAAATAAATCAATAATTTATGGTTCTATTGTGTGTGGTTTTCCCAAAAAGGAAACTTGCTAAGGAAGGAGGAATCATACGGGCATTTCCATATTCGGTATTATTAGGTAAGATTTATTGTTTTTTGGTGGTATATATTCTTCATCCTGACAGGAAAAAGAACTATCTCATACTCTGAACCTGCTTGTACGCACCAATGCTTCACGCATCAGGTCAGGTGTCATCATTACATGTTCACATTCTCAGCAGATCTCATCTCGCCGTGGTTTTGGATATAGAAAAAGTTAAAATAAGATAGCTATCTGTGGGGAAATTAGCTAAGCAACTAGAACTTTAAGAAAAATAGAAAATGTTTACCCAACAAAGAAAATGGTTATAAATAAGAAAAAAGGATTACAAAATTCTAAACTCAAAACTATTTTAACATGATCATCTTAGACCATGATTAAAGGGGGTTCTTAGAGGGGTTCTTAGAGGTGTAGGTCCCATGAATAGTGTAAGAACCGGTTTCAAAAGTTATTAATTAAGAACCGGTTCTTATGGGTTTCTTACACTGTTCACTGGCCCCACCGACACGTGGCGGCCCGCAATTGGTTCAATTTTTTTTTTTTTTTTAAAAAAAAATCAAAAAAGAAAAGAAAATTTAAGAAACCCATATGGGTTTCTTAGGGTTAATCATGCTCTTATATACATTTTGGGTTGACTTTAGTCTCGTTCTTTAATATAGAAATCTTGTAAAAAACTAATACAAAACATGTGGTTAATTACATGTTATATAACAATAACATACAAACTATTTGGTTATATATGTTTCGATGGAAGATTCTTGGAACTTCTATCAGTATAATTTGTGATGGAATTAAATACGTATTTGATGGAGGAAGTTTCATTGAGATAGAGCATATGTCATACAGTTTTTAAAATGGTTTTGAAAAAGCATGCATGCTTTAAGATGCTTTAGCGCCGTATTGAATATTTGGGTGTGGCTGAACTTTTTCATAATGAGTCTCTGTTGATTTTTAATTGGTCGGTCCAGTTTTATATTCTACTAAATCATATAAAGAAACAAAAGCCATATATGCTTTGCGCTAGCTAAAATTCCCAAACCAATCTATTCATAATAGAATTAAACTTTCATCCTTTTTTTTTGTTTGACAAACTTCATCTATATTTTATTCCAAAAAATTTGGACCACATTGATTAGTTGTAAATAAGCACTTTAGTTGATATGTTGTTCCCACTAAACATTTTGGAAAAATTAGTAAAAATATCTTCACGCTCATTTTATTTTTTACTTTAAAATATAGTTTAGAATTGAAAAAATAAACCTCTAACTCTCTTTTTATTTTATAATAGAATAAAAATAAATTAGTCTAAAATAGAATAATAAGTTTGTTTTTATTTATTAGTACATTTTAATTTTAAAATAAGAGTAAAACTGAATTACATTATGTACTTATTTCATTTAAAAATAAAGTAATATATTGAAGATGTTGTAACTCGTCACTAAGAATATATTTACATTATTTTGTATCCAAAATCATATTTACATATATGACAATCTTGTTAAATGAATTGAAAATATATAAAATATACCAATAAGATATCATCGTAAGACAATGATAAATTTTATAAAGGGTTTGCCTTTTAATTTGATTAGCAAAAGAGAAGGTGACATAGAAAACATCAAGTAGTAAGTCGGCATCTTAGTAGATAGCCATTCACGTGGTTAGAAAACGGAACAATCTTTATCAATAATTCATGAGAGAGATTTGAGTTTCTTTTTTCTTTCTCCCTCTTTGTTTTTATACCATTCTATCTCCTCCATTTTGGCTATAAAAAGACCCGACAGGTCTCAGTTTCTTCCCACATCAAAGACAGAAAGATGTAAGGTCTATATAACTATATGATCTTAAATATATATGTGTCTATATGATATATGTGTGTGCATATATATGAAAGTAGATTTGTTAGTTGAATTGATTGTTTTCGACAAGCCAAGGTTTTCGAGTCTGGTCACATGCTGTCTCTTCCATTGAAGGTAAGAGGAGGTGACAGAAGAGAGTGAGCACACATGGTGGCTTTCTTGCATGCTTTTAAAAAAAATATTATGGTTTCATGCTTGAAGCTATGTGTGCTTACTCTCTCTCTGTCACCCCTTCTCTCTCTTTTCTTTTGAACATGGTTAATTATAGCTGGTAAAAGATCTTTATTTGGTTTGATTATCTTTAAGGTTCTATGCTTCTTTTTTTTTGGGAACGCTTTAGGTTCTATGCTTAGTTATACTAACATCAAATGGAAAAAGAGTAATTTGAACTAAGTGAGCGTAGGTAGCTCTTGTGGAAGGTTGAACTCCCAAGCAGCCAATCTGGAACTTTGTCGGGGAACGGGATTATCAAAAACTGATCCTGACCAACAGACTATGTGCAAAAGGTCGAAATTTTCTTATTAACAAAAAGGGTAATGATATGAGAAGTTTGCAACTGGATCTGGATTTAATTATTTAACTATATTTTACATATATATATATATTTTTTTTTGTTTCATGATTATAAAATATCTTGCTGCGAATTTGTATTTAATTTCTCATAGAAAATATGGATTAGTTAGCTAGTTATGTGAATGGAGATTTGAGATAGTTTATCGCTGGCAGAAGATCAACTGATCGATGTACGATGTTTGACTGTAAGTAAAAGATATTTTTATGAGTTAGGGCTCGTTAGTTGTCATCCTTATTCGTTCAAAAATATACAAGATCATGTATCTATCTACTATATTAAAAAATGAGAAACACATTAGAATTAACTTTTATTTAAGGTGTGAATTACACAAATTGCCACTAAATTACAACTATTCATATGATTTTCATTAATGGTATTTTAGTTTCTTTGTCACCCTTAATTTATAACATCAAAATTGTGACCATATAAACATATCATATACAACTTGTTTTCACATTGATTAAACAGAGTTTAATTAAAACCATCTATTGATAGATGTACATGGTACAAAACAGGGAGATGAAGGAGTATCATATTAAAACATCATCATCTATTTTATTTAATCGTTTGAAAGTTATTACAATATTTAGTCGTCAAGTTTCTCGGGTGAACAAAGGCAAATAAAATTACTACAAGCAAAGACACGTTTGTCCACCAACTTACATTCATGTATACATTCATGACAAAAACTAATTATATCTCCACTATGACTTTCAGGGATGTTATATGTAAACTGATCTCTCTCAAAATCAGTTTGAGGACTTTGTGCAGAATTGGAAGAAGGTGCTTTCTCTTTTGAATTAGACTTTCCCATAATATTTGATGCATCTATAAAAAAAATCTATCAAAAGATTAGTGAACAACACATCATGTTTACTATTAAAGCGTATATATACGTATTTATCCTAAGTAAATGAGTATAACTTACATGATGAAAAGATAATTAGAAAAACGAAAAACAAAACTCTCGTCATTTGTTTATTAAAATTTCAATATTCTTCAAAATATATGATGCAATATTGCTGTATTTTTCTTGTAGTGATGGGTTGTGGAGTCAGTAAAGTTAGATAACATATATCATACTTATAGGTATCTTATTTGATACTACAAAACAGCTTGATGTCAACAGCAAAAAAAAAGTTACCAAATAGTTAATGTTCTTATCATCGTTTTTGCTGTAGTATTGGAGTTAGAAAACTATACCTTATTAACTATTTAATTTAATGTGGAAGTGTCGTAACAGACTAACGGTGACTAAACAATGTATAATAAAGTAAGTTGTAACGGTGACCAAACTAGAGACGTAACTTAACAGAGCCCAGAGGTAACGTTTAAGTAAATCAACAACTTCGTTTAGTTAGGCTACGATAAGTGGAACATTAACATATGAACCAATGCTTTTTTTGTTCAATATATACTTTTAATCTGAGAGCCAGAAAAGGTGGAAGTATTATGTTACAGATACATTTATAATATTGACAAGGGTTATATTTTACTTAAGCCATCTCTGCATGGCACTCCACTTACCACTTTCTTTCTTGAGAAGCAAGCAATCTCTCTATTGGTTCCTCATAGAAGTCTTCAAATAATTAAGAAATGTAAGATCTTCAGAGCCAGCTGCTAATTCTGGCTTCCTAATGAATAATACAGCATATTCAAAGCGTAAGCAATAAGGTTTTAGTAAATATAAAGATTTTTTTTTAAAAAAATATGTATCATAACATACCTGACTCATTGTCCATACCCAAGTTTCTTAACCTGAGAAGCTCTGGAACTATATCTTTTCCAAGATCTGGTCTATCTCTTTTCCTTAGCTCTGCACATTTTAAACACAGCTTAGCAAAACTTTTAGCTTCTTCAACAGGCCAATCAGGCACGACCGGATCAAGCATATCCTTGAAAGTTCCTTTATCAATAGCCCTCGACACATGATGAGCCAGACCCATCGGATTCCTGGCAGTGATGATCTGAAGCAGCATTATCCCTAACGAATATATATCTGATTTCGTGGTTAACTTTCCTGTTTGCTGGTACTCAGGGTCTATGTAACAAAACGTTCCTGCTGCAGATGTTATGTGGTATTGCGTGACGTTATTAGCCACTGACGCAGGGACTAACCGAGCTAATCCAACGTCACTGATCTTACTCACATAGTTTCTATCTAAGAGTATATTAGCAGGTTTGAGGTCACGGTGAACAAGAGGTTCTGGCTTTGTTTGGTGAAGGAAGGAGAGTGCAGTAGCAATCTCTGCTGCTATTTGGAACCTTTTCCTCCAAGAAAGAGGCGGTGAGTTTCCTCTACGGAAGAGTCTATCCTCTAAGCTCCCATTCTCCATGAACTCATACACTAAACACCCATATTCAGGACATGCACCAAGGAGAAGAACCATGTGAGGATGTCTTATGCAACTTAGAACCTCAACTTCTTGCTGAAACTGTTTCTTTCCTTGAGCAGCATCAGGTCTCAAGACTTTGATAGCAACAGGAGTGTGATCAAGTGTGCCTTTATAGACTGGTCCGTATCCTCCTTCTCCTACTTTCATGTTGCTTGCGAATCTATCAGTAGCTTCTTCAATCTCTTCTATAGAGTACTTTCTGTACCGGACATCGTTCTGTCCTAAAGCACTAAGCGCACGGTCTTTCTCCTGAGACTCTCTTCTTGCTTTCATCTCTGCTTGCTTCCTTCTTTGTCCTTCAAGTTCAGCCATTCTCTGAGCCTTCTCAGCTGCTTCCATTGCAGCTTTGCACTTGGCCTTCTCCATCTCCGCAACAGCCAGAGCTGCCTCTTCAGCACTCCTAGCTTCTTCAAATCTTCGAGCTTCTTCCTTTTTCCACATATTAAGCTCATTTGCCTAGAGAAACATTAAAGTGGTTAGATAGCAGCAAGACATCAACTAGCTCTGTTTCACACTTATATTTTTTCTTACAGTCTTTTTTGCATTAAGTGCTTCTTTGCAAGCTGAGCTGTACATGTCCATGGTTTGCCTGAGTTCAAGCTTTAACCTTTTCATCTCAGCTTCAATATCTCTCTGCACATGCATAAGCACCCAAACCATTTAATTAGTGTATACTAATCTTTTTTATCCTAAACAAAAGTATTGCATTACTGTTAATTAACATACAGTTGATTGTGAAACTGATTCATCAGAAGAGGCAGATCCACCAATGAAATCATAATTCTGAGCAGATAGATCAATGGAACCCATCATGAGAGACCCACCATCCAATTCATCAGAAAACGAGTTACGTCCCCTCTGACCATTTGCCTGCTTAAAATCATAATTAAAGTCCAATGATCCATTTGCAGCACTTTTGCGCCTTTCCCTCACAGCATTGAAGCCATTATCATATTGATACCTCTCTGGAGTTGTGTTTCTTGAATTACGCTGTCCCCTACAATGTATCAAAAACAGAGTTTTAAAGCCTTTGTCCATACAACATACTAATTGATGTTTAGGATTTGCACATATATTAACAAAAATCAAATATATATTTTGATTTATTAGTTTTTATAAGTTTTTATTTCCTTCCCAGTAAAGTTCTATCACTCATATTTTCAGATTTTGTTTTGTGTTTTTAAAATAAAATAAATTAATTAAAGTTAAAAAATTAAAACATCAATTATTTGTATATGGAGAGAAAACCATGTTGGTTATGTTATAATACCTAGGTAAGGGATCTTGATCAGGGTCAGGTAGATTTTGGAGATGAAATGTGGATGAAGGTGCACGAGGTGGGACAAGTGTATTGGTGATAGGCCTTTGCGCTGCTCGTGAAGACTGAACTTTGCCTTTAGCGATGACGTAGATGGAACAAAACTCAGGAGTTGATTTGAGAATAGAAGCTGGGACGTCATGGGATTTAGTGAACTTGAGAGATCTAGCGAATGGGTTCTTTGAGGATGATGATGATCCCAACACGATGTTGTTCACGAGATTCTTGTTAACGTAATCCAGTATTGCTCTCGCAACGTCGGTATCTTCTAGAATAACCTCCATCATTGAAATCTAATAAACACAACACACACAAAAGAAAGACAATATCAACTACGTACGTACGTACGTACGGGGTTTGAATGCATGTATTAAGATAGATAGAAGAAGGACATTCATCATTAATACCCCTTTTCGCGCGCAATAACCTCTGTACGGAACAAAAAGCTGATTCAATTCATCGTCTCCATCTGCAAACAACGTTTCGTTTATACAATTTAGAAGAAAGAATAATGTGCTTGTGACAACCTGTCTCGCTCACTCAAACTCAGGTTTACAGCGTTGCAGTGCATTGATCTCAATTTTTTTCTTATGAGTTCTTATTAACTCCATAATTTGGTTGTTGGTGCGCCTCGAACCCAAGATCAATTGATGATAGGTTTTTCTGTGAGAAGGTTGTTAAAAGGTGAAGTCTTGGGTTCGAGAGACGTCAAGCGCATCAAGAACCTACTGGTGGATGTAGAGATAGTTCTTTCCACGGTGAAGGGTTAAGGTCGATGCGAAGCAGCGTTGTGAAATTTGGGGTCTCCATGACAGGTTGTCACAGTTTTGGGAATTATTAATAAAATATAAAAACTGAGAAGAAGATACCTACGGTTAGAACTTTTAAGACGAACATGGACAAGAATCATGTTGGGGTTGTTGATCATGTTGAAGAGATGATCCACGGCCCAACGAACAGCGTAATGACTGTTCTTGTCTTTGTCAATGGCGACCACCGTCGAGTTCGCTGGCGCGTGCCCATCTTCCGATGAGTAACGAGCCATCTATCTAATGTCTCAACAAAACTATTGAAATAATATATGTAATAAAATAATATGTCACCAGACGTAGTGTCTGGGAAACGAACGCACACAAGAAGAGAAGACGAGAGAAAGAAGATGGTCGCTATCTTTCTTTCTTTCTTTCTCTCTGGTCTAACTTTCTCTCTTCTCTTCTTCCTTTTTTTTTCAATGGCTGTTCCTTAGAGAACAAAATCAGAGAAAATACCGGGAGTCAATATTTGTTATCAACCATTGTTTTTGAAGTTTCTTTTTTAAGGTGGTGGTTCTCTATTTCCTCTTCTCAGTTTTTGTGGGGTTTTATCTTTTCAAAACTCTTAAATGCAAATATTTTAAAAAAATATAAAAAAATCACTTCAGTTTGGGTTTTCAGTTCTTTTTCTTTCAAAAATACATCAAACAAATTATGAAATTGTAAAAAAAAATATTTTTCTTATTTTAGTGAGAAGTTAAAACAAACTCTGCATCCTTAACAGACGAGCTTCTTAACATATAATAATAGTATAGCTAAATTAAATAAATGAAAACTAAATAATAGAAAAGTTGGACCACTTTTTTTTTTTTTTTTGATAAAAAAAGAGAAGAAAATTAAGTCATCTCGCCGGTCTGTTTGCATCTGATCGGTGGATCCGACAAGGAAATGGCTATGAAATATGAACCACTAGACAAATGAGTGATGCCACAACACTGGCAACAATATGAAATGATTATCGTTTTGCAACGAAGTAGCATACATGTTTTTGAAGCACTACCATACCATAGCACAAAAGGGTAAAACCAACCTAGCTTGTTGGCTAATCTCGCATTCCAAAATACCAGATAATTAAATCTCATTCAGCTATTATACATTTTTGCTTATAGTATGTATATATAAAATATACGATGTAAGTTTCCTCTATTGCCTTAGTAACATCTGTGATCTAAAAGGTACAATACAATATGCATAAACCAAAGAATCAAAGTGAGTTTTGTTTATAGCTTATTGGAGGTGAAACTGTAAATAAACATTTTCCATAATCATTTGTTATAGGAAAGAAGTACCCGCGAGTCCATGATGCAATAGATTATGTGAGATAGTATCTCTCGCCTTCATTGCATTAACAGATCTCAATGCATTTTCAGGCAAAACCTCATCATCAACCACTTCAACCATCAGCTCCGGCTCCATCCTCTCCCCTCTGATTTCACATATGTTGTGTAACACACAGCAAGCGCCCAAGACCGTTGGCAAATCTTGCAGCTTCACTTCAGTCCGCTTCTGCAGACACGCCCACCTTCCTTTCAACCTCCCAAACGCTTCCTTAGCTACCCTCTGCACCTCACTCATCTTCTCGTTGAACGCGTGTTGCGTCCATGTCAAGTTCTGCTGAGTGTATGGAACCAAGACCCAGTCCAATAGCGGGTGACCCGATCCACCAGCGACCCACAACCCCTTTAAAAGACCTCCGTTGTTAGCTCTTTGATACAACAATGACTTCTCCAACACCTTATCATCAGGCATTGACCCGGGCCATCCGATGCACAAGTCAGTAAACACCCCTCGTGGATTCACAACGGCTTGGATTGTGATTGAATACGAAGTCTTTTGGTTCCTCTCGGTATGTCTCTTGTTGAAATAAGAAGCTACACTGATCTTAGGAGCTATGATGGGAATGTGAGTGGTATACATGGATCCAACAACGTTTGGAATACCAGAGATCGATTCGTATGTTTCTCTAATGCTTCTTAGAGACTCATCATCAGGCCATTGAAGGTACTTAGGCATTAGAACTTCTTTAATCGCTTTACATACCTCAAGAACGAGCTTGTGGCAAGTGGAGATTCCTAAACCGAACTTCTTGGAGACGAGACGTAGCGGCTCACCCGTGGCTAATCTCCAAACGCAAACCGCGACTCGCTGCCGCACGGGAATCGCGTTTCGCAACGCGGTGTCTTCTTTCGCGACCGCCGAGTTCAGCTCGTCGCAGATTAACTCGAACGTCGATTTGGACATCCGAAACGCTCTTTTGAAATCGTCTTCTGGGTAATCCGAACGGTTACACTCTTCCCACCACGCCCGGCTCCGATCCTTGACCCATAACCGCCTCTGCTGACCCGTACCGCGAACCGATTCGGATCCGGTTACCTCGCTGCTCTCCGCTTCCGTCTCCGTGACGGCCGCGGAGATAGAAGCGACGGCGCGTGAGGCGCGTGACTTCTTCCGATTGATATCTCCGTTTTCCTCGGCGTCGGCGTAGTAATCGGTGAGATCGGAGTAGTAATCGGACATGGTTCTTGCTCGTTTCCGGTAATTAGACTGGAACTCGGACATTTCGCGGCGGGAAGCGGCGTTTTGAGCTTCCTGGTTCTGCTTCTCGTGCTCCTCCATCAACAGCAAGGAAGTGAAGAATCCCTTGAGGTTTTTGCTGTCGTGGCTTCTCGTCTGAGTCTGGCTCTCTACCTTGCCGTCGAAGACATTACAGACTTCTTCTTCTTCTTCCTCGTCGTCTATTCCTTTCCGGAAAACGGCGGAGGAGGCGGCTTTCATCGACGTCGTGTTCGTTGGTGCGTTTTGGTTCGGACAAAAAGGTCTTTACTTTGGATTGGAAGAGAAGATATCTTTCCTTTGGTTCATAAATAGAAATCTCAGACAGACTTTGAAACTTGTGGGATTGTGTGTGAACACGCAAGTTTGACTTTACTAGGCAGGCTACCTCTTTTTCTTTTCCAATTTTATTTTAATTCTTATTATTTTAATTACTATTACTCATTTTTATTCTTCTTTTGTTACATTCTTTAGTTGTTTTAGATATTAGTTTATACAGAAAAGAAAGGAGCATTCTCTTTTTGGTGATTCAGATTTTGAAGCAAACTATGTGAAACCTGTTTTCTAAAAAATTAAAAAAATTTGAAGCTATTACTTGTGGCGACTCGTAATTTTAAAATTTAAATGATAAATTAAAATTTCATTCTAGGCTCTGTGTGTAGTTGATAAAATTAGGAATATTCAAAATATAATCTAGTGAATAAATAAATAAGAAATACTTGCACTAACAAAATTTATCACAAATATAATACATAAGTAAATAAATAAATAAGAAATACTCTATAATAGCATTAACAATTTTTATCATAAATATAATATACAAAGTTCAAAATAACTAAAATATTTCATTAGAGATATTAAAAAATATTTTATGGATTAACTAATCTAAATTTAAGATTTAAATTTGAGGGATGGATTTTGAGAATGAAGTTTAGAATTTAAAAAAATAATAACTAAAAACTAAGATAATATTTTTAAAAATATCTAATTTTTGGATAAGATACAAAGTTTTCAATTTAAAAGTATTTTTTGAAAATAATTTTTCTTTTCTATTTAATTTTTCTTTTAAAAATCATTTATATAATTATTTATGTATTATATATTATAGACTAATGGTACAATTTTTTTACCTCTTTAATAAAAATAATTTTGATCATTTTTCTCTTTTGTATGTTTTTTATTAAAAATTAAAAAATAATATTGATGAAAATTGCCCTGCATAAATATATGTATATATAGATCTATGTTTTTTTCTCTTCGTTATAGGAATCACTATGTTGTGCTACTAAATAATACTCCCTCTGTATCACTTTAAGTGATGTTTAAGCATTTTTATTTTGTTTCATAATAAGTGATGTTCTCACAAATCTAGAAAAAAAATTTAATGTTATTTAAAATTTGTGACCAATCACAAAATATTACATATTTTTCTTATTGGTTGAATTAATATCATTTTATATTATCAAGAGAAATTGCATTAAAGTTTGTATTTTCTTAATCTTTGTGTAAAAACCTTAAACACCTCTTAAAATGATACAGAGGAAGTACTGTAGAGAAGGCTGATGCAGTTATCAATTCATATGTTTTCCTACTTGCCAATATGAACTAGCTATTTTCGTAAATGGTAGTTGCATTTTTTTCTCTACATAGCAAGATTGTTAACGTTATTTCTATATTCGGATAGTTTGTGATATCATCATACCGTGTTTCCAACCAGGGATAGACACCAAACAAATTTCCGAATTTCAAGGATATCTATAATCTATTTTACTCCGTACGAATAATTGATTTTTTTAATTTAATTTGTAACTTTTCGAATAATAGACTCAATTTGTAAAAAACAATTAAAATTATTTTTTGAAAAAATTAATGTAACATTATTACAAAAATTTAAAATATTACATAATTTTATGAAGTTTAATAGTTAAATAATTATTTTAGTAACTAAATAATTATTTAATAAGAAAATATTATAAAATTTATATAAATCATATTACATATAATAGATCGAATCAAATATTTATTTTAAAAATATTACTCCCTCCGTTCTTATATGTAAGATTTTTTGTATGTTTTTACGTAGATTAAGAAATATTTAAAGCATTTTTCACATAACTTATGTCTTTAATTTTTTTGCTACGAGATCTGGTAGAATATTATTTTTTCTCATCTTTTCAATATGAATTATTATTTTAGTTTTTAATTATTGTATTTTAATCAATTTGCACACACTTTCTCACCTCTTCATATTCTTTGAAAGTGAATGCGAATTAATAAGAAATCATTTCAATTTCGTTAAAAACTTTATGGAGCCAAACTACATTTTTAAGAAATAAAATTTTAGAATGGAGCCAAACTATATTCTTGGAATGAAGCTCCTCTTCATTATAGTACGCCTTGTTCAAATCTAGTTCTTGGGTGGTGTATGATTTGATCCTTTAGACATCTCTTGATTCACCTTTGAAGATTTTTTTTTTCTAGTTTCATTTTTGCTTTCAAGTTTTCTTTTTTATTGTTTTATTATTTTTGGTATCTTATGATGTTTTTTTCTTGGTACTTTAGATTGAGAGAAAACTATAAAGAATAAAATGAAATTGGTATGAAATTTGAACTTTAATGTTACCAAAAAAATTGTCTTTTTCCAAAAAAACATTTAAGAAGTTGTCGTGAGTGAATATAAATCGATTGAGTTAATTTTTAATGAAAAAGAATTAATGATATTACACAAAATCTTTCTTTGTGGAACAAAAAAACCCTCCAAAAATCTTACTTTCAGGAACAGAGGGAGTATTATTTATGATTTGATTTATCTTTGATAAATATTAAATTCTAATATTTGTTTTGAGTTTTTTTGAATAATAGATATTTGCCGCCCACTCCTATAATCCCATTTTGATAATCAATGTTGAGATGAAGAACCATAAAAGCATGAGTCTTCTCTCGTTCAGATGTAACATTCGGTTTGGGAAAAGATGAGCTTTAGATATAGACATTTTTCTCCATCACTCTTTTATTATTATTATTATTTTTGTTATAACTTTTGTCAACAACATTTTATAAACGTTGTTATACACTTGTGGAGTGGATGTTCACACACATATCTTATAAACGAACCGGATAATATTTATTTACAATATTAAAATATCAAATGATTGTACCGAGAAGCTAAGAAAGCAGTGTGAACGCGTTAAGGAAGTATCGGACATTGGTGAGTGTTATATTTGGCGGTGCGGCACATTAGGTGGCCGATGTAGACTTTTTGGTCCCACGCCTTAGTTTTCTTTATGAAGGCAGTATCTCCTTAGTATTAAAATATTTGTTCAAAACTTGCATATAGCGGCCTCTTCCATCCTGGCCTAGATTCACGTTATTATTTTTTGTTTAATCAGGAAATCACAGATTATTTTTGCTTTTATAAACGAATTAATCTTCTCAGTATACAATTGTTATCTGAATTTTACAGTAAAAGGGAGGAGTCAAAAGACTCAAACAATAATTCTTCCAACTTTATTCTGATGATTATGTTACAAACTACTCCTTCCGTTCAATTAAGATAAAAGTTTTTAAAAAAATTTGGTTTCACAAAGATAAAAATTTATAGTTTTTTATATAATTTTTTATTTGTTTATCCATATTATTCTTATTAACTCTTAAAATAAATTATTAAATAGTTTATTTTGTTTTATAATTATAACATGAAATAAAAAATTATTTTTGATACTGTAAAAATGTTATTAAAAGGTGTGAAATGTCTAAAACTTATATTTTAATGGAACGGAAGAAATACAATATTTGGGGCACCTTACACGGGACTTTGCTCTTTTCAGTACCAAATAATATGTAGATATAAAGTTTTTTTCTCTTCCTGAAGTATGGACATCACCTAGCTACGTTAAGTATATATTTTCTGCTTGCTTAGTGTTTGTGGATTTCAGTTAACCGATTACGTATTAATCATGTTCGAAACTTGGCCGTTAGCAACACAAAAGAGCGAAAAAGCGTAAGCCTGCCATTTAAGAATGTGGAAAAAGGGTCATGCGACGGTGCGAGACAGTTTTTCTCTGTCGTTGGAAAAAGCGTAGGCACCTAACCACTTTTACAGCTCCCGTCCTCAGTCACCGGAATGTCGCAATGGGACCTAATTAATTAAGAAATTGTCTTTTTTTGTTTCGTCAGCAGTCTAATTCTGACGATTAACACAAAGAGACGCATTAAACCCAACAGAAGAAAAAAAAAAAAAAAATACTACCAGTAGTATAACAATGTATTCAACTACAACTTTTTTGAATTTTGAAGCTGTTTGGATAGAAGTAACTAGGCCTGGTTATTTAAGTACCGTTTGAATAATTATAAATTTCGGATCGAGTTTGGTTCGTACTTTTGTACTTGTCGAATCCAAGATATTATTAGGTATATCCAAAAATACGTTTCTAATACGAAATATCCAGTTTAAAACTTATTTTTTATATCTAAACATGTATAAAAATATTCAAAAGTAACTAAAGTATCTAAAACATCTAAATTATCTAAAAAACTAACATATTTAAAATATTTATTATAATTTTAATATTATAAATATTATAAGTATTAATATAATTAATATTTGTAGATATATATTTGTATTTCAGATATTTTCGGATACCCGTAAATTTTAGAATCGATTCAAGTTCAAATCCAGTTTTTCAGATATAAAAAATTATGTACCGTTCGGATATCTATGTTGGACTGGATTCGGTTCATACCTTAAAATTCAGATCAAATTCGGTTTGAAACTTTGGATCTGGATAATTTGCCCAGTCCTAGAAGTAACTTAATGGATTTTTCCTACTTGAGTTTCATCATCTCCCTCAAATTCATGACAACAAAGGGAGAAACTAAGGACTGTGGAAACAGAGGAATAACATTTTGCTATTTCAACGAACTCAGGGAGTTACTTCTTCATTTTTTATGTCAGAGTTAGATAAATAAAGACATGGCTAACAAAACCTAACAACAACCCAAGGAGATCATCTTGGTTCACATTGCGCGCCAAAGGCTTAAACGTAAGTTCATAATAGTTCCATTAGTTCCAAATCCAAAGAGAAAAGACACAAAACATAACAACAGCTTTTATTGCACATTAGAACACACGCACGCAGTCACTTACACTCCCATTACATCCACACCAGAGACAGAACAAACATACTATTAAACAAAAGAAAGAAAAAAACAGACGCTCAAGCAACTTGGACCTGAATAGTCTTAGGTTTCTTAGGCTCAGGAGGAGGAAGCTTCCCAACATTCACTTTCAACACACCGTCATTACAAGCAGCAGAGATCTTCTCCAAATCCGCATTCTCAGGCAACTGAAACTTCCTCATGAACTTCCCCATCCTCCTCTCCATCCTCACATACTTCACTCCCTCATTCTCCTTGTTCTCCCTCTTCCTCTCTCCACTCACCACAAGCACGTTATCGTTCTCAACATGCACCTTTATCTCGTCTCCTTTGATCCCAGGCATGTCCACAACAAAGGCATACGCGTCAGGATGCTCAACTACATCAGCTGGTGTAGCTGCCATCGCCTTTTGATCTCTCATGTAAGCTCTTGATGGATTGTTGCGGGTTTTCTCGCTGTGCTCTTCGGGAACTTCGAGCATGTCTTCGAGGATTGAGATGATTGGAAACCTTGCAAAATCCATTGTTCAACTTTTGACTAGCTTTTTGTTCTGATGCTTTTGTTGATATTTTTGTTTGGCTTTTAAGTTGGTTAGAGATCGTCTGATATTTAAATAGGAGTGAAGATGGATTGTTCTAGAGAGATGTAGACAAAAGAGTTATCACTCGGTCTGATATTTAAATAGGAGTGAAGATGGATTGTTCTAGAGAGATGTAGACAAAAGAGTTATCACTCGGTCTGATATTTTCAGTTCGAAGCGGTTCCGTATTGTTCGAGAAGCGTCCTGATCGTTCTTCTGGCCTTTTGAAATGTACTTCGCTTTTTGGAAAAGTGTTGGGCTTTAAATCTATCTGGGCCTTTTCTTATTAAGGCTACTTAAGGCCCATCGTTTTTTTTGTTTGGGAATTTCTGGATATTTGATTCATGCGGTTTGGCACGTTTTTGAATAAAAATTGAATTATGATTGGATATAGCAAAACCTATCAACTTCCAACTTTGGAAATCTTAAAAACTCTTTTATACTACAATATTGGTCGGTACAATATTGGTCAGTTTAACTGTGATTGTAGAGTAAAATTTTTTAAATTGATTAATTGGACATTTGTTTATGTATTAGACACTTTAGTTCATCGTCACTGTATAGTTCGAGTGAAGAACCTTTTTAATCCATATTAATCTCCCTCAAATCTGAAACTCCTGCAATCTCCTCCATGGCATCATCTTTCAAACCAGAACAAGCCAGAGTTCCCTCTGCTCTTCCCCTCCCGGCGCCTCCGTTGACCAAAGTCAGCTCCTTTCTCCTTCTTTTAACTGCTTTTATGTTATCAATTAATTTCCGTGATTCGATTGATCTTTAGTCTTCTGGTAAAACTTGTAGTTCAAAATCGGATTGTGTCAGCTATCCGTCACAACTGACAAAACAAGAAACATCTCCCACGCCAAAAACGCCATCGAAGAAGCTGCTTCCAAGGGAGCCAAGCTTGTTCTCTTACCCGTAAGTTTCCCATATCTTAGCTTCATGGTTCTCTCTTTTTTGCAACTAATAACAAAAGTGTAAGCTTTTAGTAGTTGATCATCTCTTCTCCAACCAGGTTTCTTCAACTAATAACAACGTGTTTCAGGAAATTTGGAACACTCCTTATTCCAAAGACAGTTTCCGAGTTTTCGCTGAAGACATTGATGCATGTGGTGATGCTGCTGCTTCTCCTTCAACCGCAATGCTTTCTGAAGTTTCTAAACGTCTCAAGATTACCATCATTGGTGGCTCTATACCTGAAATATCCGGGGGTCGTTTGTATAACACTTGCTGTGTCTTTGGTTCCCATGGTGAGCTCAAAGCTAAGCATCGTAAGGTTAGTTTTTTTCCAGAGATTAAGCTTTCACTTCAAAACGACCATTAGAAGAAAGCAATGAACTTTCTTCTGCTCTAGGCGATAGAGCTTATCTCACTTCTAAAACATTGATTCATGTTTTGAGATTTAAAGGGCATCATACAGCTTTCCAAGGGTGATAAGATTTTTTGTAGAAACTAATACCAGTTTTCCGGATCTAGTAGACTTAATCAGTATGAATAATGATGTGTTATATGATGTTCTAGCTTGAGTTCTTCATCATGTAGTCTAAGAGGGGGGGAGATGGACTTGAGCCAGCGAGCTTGCTTTTATTATCAGTTCTTGGAACAGCTTGTTCTTGATTGTTTTTACTTGAGCTTTCGTTTGACTTGTGCCTACAGATTCATTTATTTGACATAGACATTCCAGGGAAGATTACTTTCATGGAATCTAAAACTTTTACTGCTGGAGACACACCAACAGTCGTTGACACAGGTTTCACTCTGGTTCCTTCTGCCAAATATACTTTGCCAAGGCTGCGCATAAACAATCATGTTTCTTAGTTAGATAAACGTATCTTAAAAAAAAAATCGGCTTAGAATTTGACATCCTCCTGGAACAACGTTACCTACTGTTTTTTAATGATCAATGGAGAAGAGTACTTGTTTACCAATAATATTAATACGTTTTGCAGCGTTTGAGAATAATGGTTTTGCTGGTTGTTGCAGATGTGGGGCGTATTGGAATTGGCATCTGCTATGATATCCGGTTCCAGGAGTTAGCTATGTTGTATGCTGCAAGAGGTGAGTCTTTATATTATTATATACTATGAATTATTATCCAAATGCACTTCTAACTTTTCAGGTCCATTAGCTTCATAAAGAACCTAATCATCGACATGTTTCTTCTGCTAATTTCAGGGGCTCATTTGCTATGCTATCCAGGAGCCTTTAACATGACAACTGGACCGCTGCATTGGGACTTACTACAAAGGGCAAGGTACACAATTTCACAACCTGCTACCTCTTCATGAAACTTGCTTGGCTTTAGTTAATAATGAGTACATCACTAAGGCTCAATTGATCTGTTTTCTCCCATTTTTCAGGGCTACCGATAATCAGGTACATGAACAGAGTTAAAATACTTGTATTGATAGCTCAATGATAAGTCATTGGAGCAGTTGATAGAACTACTATGTATGCTACTTTGTCCAGTTATATGTAGCGACATGCTCACCTGCCAGAGATTATGGAGCTGGCTACGTTGCTTGGGGTCACTCTTCACTCGTCGGGCCTGTAAGCACTAAAACTTTTTTTTCTCCATGTTAGTTGATTGGTAAATGAAGCATTAGTTGAGCACTAAACTCGTAAAAGTAAACATTTGGCAGTTTGGAGAAATTATAGAGACCACTGAGCATGAGGAAGCAGTTATCATAGCAGAGATTGATTACTCTTTCCTTGAACAACGAAGGTAATCACGAGAGTACCGCAACTTCCCTGCTTTTTTTGTTTCTGTTTTTGATTAATCGTGCAGTCTGCTAATTGAATCTTGGTTTACCATATCTCAGGTCAAGTCTTCCACTGAATAAACAGCGGCGGGGAGATCTCTACCAGCTTGTAGACATACAGCGCCTGAACTATAAATGAATGCAGCAGAGGTTGTACATGTTGAGATCTTGTCTTTAGAAGTTTGGTTACTTACAACTTCATGGCCGACCATTTCTCATGCAACTTTGCAGAGATGAATAAATAAAAAACGTGATCATGGCCTTTAAATTCTTTCATACAATTTTTTTTATTTTCAAATAGAATCTAAGTGGAACAAGGAAAGGAAGATTTGAAAATGATATAACGTAAAACTTTGTCAGATTCTGCTTGATTTTAGTTGAGCAGTTGTTCAATGATAAGAAATGACCGGAACGACATAATGCAGTTAGAGCTTATTAAAACATTCAGAGTGTGTTCTCGTCTTTAGAGGGAGTCGCGTGTGATGAGGAGGCCAGCACGTGCGAGGAGGGTCCCATATGTAGAAGAGAACACACACACCAACAATGCTTCACGTGACAGTGTGGGACCTCACACAGACACAGTTGAGAGCTTCACCGCGTGAATGAATCTTTTTTTTTGTGTGTGTCAGCTCTTATTGTCTCCCTCCCCCCCCCCCCTCTGAGCAGCTGCATCTCTGACCCCCCCGTGCGATTTTCTTTTCCTTTAGTTTCTGTTTTTATCTCACACATACCTAAAACTAAATATCCATTGCAAGATTCTTTTGGTGATACGAGATAACGGGAAGAGAACAATATGGCTAAAGATGGTATCACATTTAATTTTTGGTATTATTCTATCTTCGTACAAGTATATATTTGTCCAGCTTGAAACAATATTTACGGGGGGAGTCTTGGGAACTTGATGTGAGAAAATGAGATATAAAAATGGAAACATCGGCAGAAGTGTGACAAAGAAGTATAATAGAAACAAGAAAACATAAGTGTTGATGAAATGAGGAACAGTGAAGGAACAAGAAAGGAAGGAAGCATGTGAGACCTGAAAAAGACGCAAAACAAGTACAGATCCTTAACCTCTCCTTGTCGAGACAACCCAATGGGCAAATGTGGGTGCAAGAGAGGCTTTGCTTAAAGTACTAGTATATAATATGACCATTTAATTAATCAAGTGCTTGCTTGATTCTAATCACATCCTTTTCCCAAAAGCCAACCAACGCTCGAGAGATCTGTCTAGACAATTTGAGACAATATTGTATATGCTTACATTTTGAATTCTTATTTTTTTGTGAAGTGGATGATTTTACTTCTTCTATTGATCAAGTGAAACCGCAACTGAATACTTCATTGGGGAGAATATTAATACTGGTTTAAGATCCACTAATCTGTAGGAAACATCGTTTAGGAGAAAGTTATCACATCAAAAATATAAAAGAAAGTTAAACAATATATAAGAGAACTATACCAATCCACTTATCACAACTAATTATTTTGAAGTTGTTAATAAGGTATGAGCCACCCAATGTTGGATCATTTGGTATATGTTGTTTCCACAATTGCATATGTTTGAACGAGATAGAGTGATAATGAATGAAAGTCTCACAGCTAGCTAAATAAACAATTCACTAACATATAAAAAGGATATGGTCAATCTACTTATTTGATTTTAAAATTGAAATATATGATAGATCTGAATTAAGCATGATAACATGATTCATACATGATCCTACCAATTCAACAGAGGAGGAGATCATGAGACATGAGTTTACTCACATTATGAGGAAAATGACATAAACCGTAGGTACATGCATACATAAAGAAAAACTGAAGAACGAACGCACTTGTAGTGGTCCATCTAGTAAAACAACACGCGCAGAGATTCTATATAAGTCATCTATCTCCCTCCTCTTCTCTCTCATTCGTCGTCTTCCTTTACAAGTTCCGATAAAGAAAAGAAATAACACCAAAACAGTTTTAAGACACAATCTCTTTCTTCTTTTGTCTCTTCTTCTCATTCTTCACCAATTCCCTTTTTTGTCGAGTTTCTCAGAACGAATCATGCATAGATCCAGAAACCCGTCATTCTCCTCCACTCTCCTCGATGATATCTACAATTCTATCGATCCTAAACCCCACAAAACCCAATCTTTATCCGGCTCTGTTCACACCACCAAGAAACAGAGCATAACCGTAACCAGACCGGTACCTGACCGGAAAATCCAGAAAGATCGGTTCTTCAGCTCCGTATCGTCCTCCTCTGATTCCAACTCCAGTATATTCTCATCTTCCGACACCGAACCATCTCACGCTAAGAAGACATCTTCTTCAAGACCGTTATGTTTCGGCCCATCTAAGACAACAACAAAACCAAGAAAAACAGAGGATAAAACTCTGTTTCACCAAAACAGAGCATTGTGTGAGGATACTATAACTAGAAGATCTTCGAAGAGTTCGAGTAGTAATCAGAAGAATCCAAAAACTCCAGCTTCACCTGGATTACGTATCGTTAACTTCATCAACTCGTTATTCAGCAACAACAACAACAACAACAGTTCAAAACATTCAACGACAGTTAAGAGTTATCCGGGGAAGATGAGCTACGACGATTCTTCTGCATTCGTTAGGAAACCAACTGAGTATTACCATCCATCTACTACTACAACGTGTTCTTCAGCTTCTTCCTTCTCCAGGTCGTGTCTGAACAGAAGCTCCGAGAAATCATCTGACCGTGTCAAAAGAAGCGTTCGGTTTTCTCCGGTTAATGTGATCGTCCCCGAGAGCAGATCATATATCGAAGAAGATGATTGTCTCAGGAGGGACGGTTACGTCAGAAAGTCAGTGAAGAAGAATGTGGAAGATGGAGGGAGGAGATCAGTGGAGGAGATTGCGAGAGAGTTTCTAAGAGATTATCATAAGAAACATGAAAACAGTTTGGTCAAGATTAATGATTTCGAGGATTATGAAGAAGATGATGATGATGTGGCAAGTGATTCGAGTTCTGATTTGTTTGAGCTGGATTTAGTTGGAACTCATCATCAGAACCTATACGGAGATGAACTTCCTGTGTATGAAACCACTTTTGCTGGTTTGATCTTGTGAAGTTTTTTATCTTATTTAACTTTTTCCTTAGGTTTCGTTTTTTTAATAAGTTTTAATTCCATGTGATTCACCATATCTGTGTTTGATTTTGTAATTATAGTGTCGTGTTATAAATTTTGTGTTTGTAAAAATTTGATCATCTCTCTTTTTCTCATGCCATCATTTTATTTTTTTCATTGTGTTACTAACTACTTACTCTATTTCATAATAAATGTCATTTTAATTTTTTTTTATACAAAAAATGTTAATTTAAATTTTCAAAGCAAATTATACTTACTTTTTGAAATTAATTGCAACTGCATTGATTTTATAAATAATTTTATTTATCTCGATACTATTGGTCAAATAGATGTAATTAATAACAACTTAAATACATTTTAGTCATTTCTTAATCTGTGTGAAAAATGTTAAAATGACATTTATATTGAAACAGAAAGAATATTAATATATAATAGAATAAACATCAAGAGACATTAACTATTTCATGTTTTCTACCAGACAAATGTTTTTAGAGCTCGATAAAGTTCAATCTGCATTGTTAGGTTATAAGCCAAGGATTGGGTATGGTGGTCACTCCTCAATGCTGAATGTAACATGTGTGGTATGGGGCTATGAAAACTGTTTTCCAGGTTAAATATACTTCAACAAATTTCAAACGAATAGCCACTGTAAAAATAGAGAACATTGACAATGATATTGTCGAGAGGGATCCGTTACGTGCAAAGTAAAATGATTTGTGTGATAATTGATTAAAGTGGTTGATGATCCCAAAGGGAAGAACAAAAATCAAGCTAGCAACTTTCTCTTTTTCGATGTATCTATCACATGCTTTAGATCCAAATTTTCATGAATGCAATAACTTTTAATATGAACTGAGTTTTCCATCTCTATATACATTTTAACAATTTAAAATAAAACTTACGGATCAAAGGTGTGAAATAGAAAATTTAGAGACACAAGTACAAAATACTTGGTCACCGTTCAAGAATATAATGTGCATGTAGCAGCTGAATGGTGTTCCACGAAAACTGTTAAAATATTTTAGTTATTTGGGAAAGTTTCTTATATTGTTTGAGTAGATAAATTTCAGCTTATGTATACTAAATTACATATATAAGTATATCTAAAGCTGGAATTTTTTCTCTCTCGGGTCCGAGAATCGAGGCGCCGTTAACCTTCATGTTCTTCGACGCCGGTGAGGCCGCTGGCCGCCGGCGTCGGGATCTCTGTGTCGTTACCTGCTTCCCACTATCCTCTGCTTGCTCTACCGTGTTCCCCTGCGACGTCTCCCTTCTCGGTGGCCCTCACGACGACCCGTCTCTCAGGAGACTGTCTCTGTCCGTGAGAAGAGGAGCTTCTTTCTTCAGGTTCAGAGTTCTGACCACCGACTCCGTGATATTCTGGGGGGTTCCCCACATTTCCGCCGTGCGTTTCAGCTTCAAGCAACACGGTGTCTTTCATCCATGTTGTCCTTCTCCCGAGCCTTTTACCGATAAAGCTTCAACGCCTGAGGGGATCTTTCACTCCTCCAGATCCATGGCTTCTAGGCCATTTTTCTGCCATCTCTACCGCCTCAGCTGCTCCTATGGTTCCGCCGCCGCTCTCTACCGCAAACGTTCTCTCCGTTCTTAAATCTTGATGCTTTACAGCCATGTGTAAGTGGGATTCCACTGTTGACCAAGGCTTTCGACCTGCACCGAGAGACGTTAAAGACGAGCCCTCCATACTCCGCCACTACCTTGTCTCCTTTGCCCCAATCCCATTCCGACGACCCTCTTTGGATTCCCGACGAGTTCTTTATTCCAAGCCTTAGGCTCGCCGGAAGTCTCGTTATCTCCGGTGAGCTATCCTTTGTACCGTCTATCGCCTCCCTCTCGTCAACCGTCGCCATTCTATCCTCCTCCAGCGTACTTTACAGTGAGCACATCCCGTTAAAGGGTTTGTTTTGCTCAGAATTGAAACCTTTCCTTTCATGGGCGTGGCCCGCTAAGAAGATTGTTTTCATCAGCCTAATCAAAAGCCCAGCAGTACTTATCAATTTCTTGAGTGTGGGTTTTCATATAGGTTCCAGGATTTCCGGTGGGCTCACCGGGATCCCTTTTGTGCGGATAGCGTTATTTTCTGCTTGTGTGAAGTTTTTTCAGGTGGATTCACCAGTTTCGGCCCTATTCCGATCGTCTTCCTCTCTCGAGGAGAAGATCTCTTCATCTTATCCTCTTTCTATGAAAAGAGGTGCTTCCTCGGACTCGTTGCCGAGTGTCTACTCCAGCTCTTTCATCAGTTTGTATTCTTGTGTAGCGGTCTCTACGGGACCTGAAGATGCAATCGAGTCCGCTTCGGTGTTTTTCGTAGATGAAATCTGGACGTTAACGTCACTTTTTGTGACTATTCTCTTGCTGCTTGACTTGGTCGTGAAGGCTCCCCCGACGCATTTAAGCATCGTCTTGAATCCGCTGTCATCTTCGCTTGAAGAACTATCATGCTTAACTTTTTTATCTAGTTTAATGTATGTCTATTGCCAAAGAGGATGTATAATTCCCTCCTTTTATTGTATTGTGGAACTTTGAGTTGGAATGAAATTAAGCTTGTGTTCAAAAAAAAAAAAGTATATCTAAAGCTGTTATTTAATAAAACATGGAACCAATGATATATATATATATATAGTGGTTAGTGTGTATAAAAAGAAAAGAAAGAGGGAGAATCGAGAAATTCGATATCCAAATGAGAAGCAAAGGGTGATTGAGCGGATCGTGAATGGACATATTAAAAGCCTTAAATAAATTGTAAAAATAAAAAATAAAGAAAGTGTAATTTTAAAATAAAGTGAAAGTATTTGTAGCGATGGATGAACATGAAGTGCCGATGCTTCCATGGGACAAGATAAAGTGGAGATAGAGCTTTTGCTTTACTTCTCTTTTTCACTTTGATCATCTTTAAAAGTTCCGATTACAATCTTCCCCAAGTATTTCAAAAAAAAAAGTGTTTCAAAAAAAAAACAATCTTCCCCATTACTTCTCTCAACAATTAAAAAAAAAATTACATAAAAACAAATATATATCACACGCATGGTCGCACGTATACATGGACCATTCTCAGTCCATGTGACCATGTCAAGTCATTTTGAATTTTGATTCTGATTCTTTAACTTAGATTACTAGAATTGAAGTTATCACAGATTTATCATTGAAATTATGGTAGGAGATATACGAAGATATGTATAATATACATGCTATTTGTCATATACAACTAGTTTAACAAAAGACTTAGTTTGGTGAAAACATATAATGGCGTATTTCTATTCAATTATGCAGCGGATTAAGTTATTCCGCCAAGAACGCTCGTTTCTTGTTGCCAATTCAACAACTAATCATAGTTAACTAAGTAAATTATTAAGATCGTGCCATGTATTTGCAAACAACAATACTCCCTCTAACTCCTAATGATTGCACATAACACGTAATGAAGTTAAGTAAATTATAATGTATTGAGATCATTGAAAGAGGGATACGTGAATAATATACAGACACCCATATTGCATTTGATACCACATGCGACACGTCCGGAATGTTAACGGTCTTGTCTAGTTATATCATGAAATTCAACTTCTCGAGTTAATTTCTTGAAACTCTAGTTACAAATTCTGTAAACTTTCATTGTTAGTTTCGTCAATTGTAAATAAAATTATTATTTAGTAAGTATTTAAATTATATTTGATTTAACATAAACTAAAATTATCGTTCATAGTATATGCATCTATGGGTCGTTAATATACTCTGATAAATTAGGTATGAGTTTATAGCTTTGGATCAACAAACCTTATATTTAATAGAGTAATTAAATGAAGAGTAAGAGATGATAATTGTTTACTATATTGACAAATTCCTCAGCTCAATTCTCGTTGGGATTTAAATTATATTGTTTGGTTAGTTGAAGAGTATCATTATCTACGGTCTCTTAACCAGGATTTTTAGCTTCGAATAAGAGATGGTTCTTAATTTTTCTTATTTTTTAACTAATAAAAACTAATAACCATCTATTAAATAAGAGATATAAGAATCATTTCTTAGCTGAAAAATATTAAAAAAAAAACAAAAAAAAACATTAAATCATAAGTTAAAAACTCCGATTAAGAGATCGAGGATAATGATGCCTTTAGACTTAAAGACTTCAGCATGCATAGTTAATGAGCAACCATCGGTCGATCGAATGGTATTACATAGGAAGACATTTTAAACTTGGATCAGAAAGTTTGATAACCAGTCTACTCTGTAACAATATGGGAATCGAGTTGGGTCGGTTAACTTCTGGAATGTTGATTTCATCCTCTACTCTAAGAAGTCTAAGATAAAACAGTACCGTAACATATGATATTAAATCTCTTAAACAACGGTTTTAGTAAAAACCAAACCGGGGTTTTTCAGTTTTTGTCGAGCTTGGTGAGATGGACTTGTTGAGGAAGAAGAGTGTAATCAATGTGAAGATCCTCCAACATTTTCTTAATCGCCAAAGACTGTTCAGTTCTTCTAATATTCCTCTCTCTATATTCCTGAAACGTGATGGTGTGGTTGCTGTATAGAGCCATCTTCAGCTTGTTCATGTTCTCTATCTCCTTAACCACAACCGTGTGTATCGGTGACCAATGCTGCGGGTTCTGCTCCAAGTACCTGTTTTGTTTCCACACACCAAATCAAGAACTCTTTCAAGATTTGACCAAAAACAGTTTCAAATGAGTGAAGGGTACTTACTCAGCGATTCTTTCTTTGAGATGTGCAATCTTAGAGACTGGTGTTGAAAATGCGATAGAGAATTCCACAGTTTCTCCCATATCTGGACTTCTGAAGTAGTTGCTTATCGGCTTCGTTGCCAAAACACTGTTCGGATAATAAACTTTCTCGTTGTCAAGTTTCAAGAACACCGTCGATAACAGATTCATTTCTTCAACCAGCATCTGAGAAAAACAAACTTCAAGCATGTGAAAAGCTCTTTTTTTTATAAATAATACATAAAAGATCTTTGGTGGTGAGTTTTACCGGAACACCCTCGACAACGCAGCGATCACCAACATCAAAAGGATGCATGACGAAGACAAACACAATGGACTCAAAGAGGTTCTTGCAAGTGCTTCCGATTATAAAAGCAAGAGCCACGAGTTGAGTGGAGAAGAAGAGCAAAACTTTGGTCGTTGCTACTTCTAGAAGCAGCAGCCAAATGACTATTGTAATAACGATCAAGATCGCTGTCACGAGTTTGTTTAACTGCTTAACAGCTGTTTTTGTGTCGTTTAAGGAATGTGCTAGAGCTTTTCGGCTAGTGTACACTTTAACCTGTTCAAACATCAACACAACACAACACAAGTGGTTAACATCAAGAACGAAAGAACAAAGAACATGAACGTGTTTGAGGAGACTTACCACCCATTCTGTGAAAGCTTTTCTGTTCTTTATTTCTGTTGTATACGCTTTCAACTTGATGGAGGAGAGGAAAGAGTTATGGAGTGATCTGAAATCACACCAAGACTCGCCTTTAATCGGGAAAAGACCATGGATAGTTTGTGGAGATTTCAATGAGGTTTTGGACGTCCAGGAGCATTCAGGTTATGTTAATTCACCAACCTTGGCTCCAGGGATGGGCGATTTTCAGGAGGTAACTAGATACTGTTCATTCATTGACATGTCATATCATGGTCCGAAATTTACTTGGTGCAATAAGAGAGATGGAGATCTTATCTGTAAGAAGTTGGATCGTACTTTGATCAATGGGGTTTGGATGAGGCAGTTCCCCCAAGCTTATTGTGTTTTTGAAGCTGGTGGATGTTCAGATCATCAGAGATGTAGAATTTCTATCAAAAAAGAAGCTCTGAAGCCAAAGCGTCCTTTTAAGTTTACAAACGCAGTAGTCGACATGCCTGAGTTTCTTCCTTTGATTCAGTCTTTCTGGTCAGAAACTGATCCTCTTTTTGTTTCCACATCTGCGTTATATAGGCTGGCTAAGAAATTAAAAGGTCTTAAGCCGTTGCTGCGGAAACTGAGCAAGGAAAAAATTGGCAATATTGTGAAGAAGACAAAAAATGCTTATTCTAAGCTTTGTGAATGTCAGTCCACAACAATGTCTGATCCATCGCAAGAGAATATGGCAGAAGAATCGATGGCACGAGAGAGATGGCAAACTCTCTCGGAGCTGGAAGAAAAAGTTCTTAGTCAGAAAGCAAAGCTTCATTGGTTAAGTATTGGAGATGGGAATAACAAGCAATACCACAGAGCTGCTCGTGTACGAGAGATTCGTAATGCGATAAGAGAGATTAGAAGAGCCGATGGTACAGTGGCTGATAATCAGGAGGATATTAAAAGCGAGGCAGTGCAATACTTTAGTAAATTTTTGGCTCATAAGCCACCAGACTACGAAGGAGTTACACTGGAGAAGATGCAAAGTTTGTTGGCTTATGAGTGTGATGATGAAACACGAGAAGCTATGGTCAAAGAAGTATCGACTGAGGAAATTAAAAAAGTGGTTTTTGGTATGGCAAAGAATAAATCACCGGGTCCAGATGGGTATACTTGTGAGTTTTTCAAAGCTGCTTGGCCTGTGATTGGTGGGGATTTTGTTATCGCTATTCGATCATTTTTTGAGAAGGGGTTTCTGCCTAAGGGGATTAACTCAACAATTCTTGCACTCATCCCAAAGAAGGACGATGCAATACTCATGAAAGACTACAGACCCATCTCATGCTGTAATGTTCTCTACAAAGTCATTTCTAAGATCCTGGCAAAGCGCTTGAAAGGGTTTCTGCCTGGATTCATCTCGTCCAATCAGTCGGCCTTTGTAAAAGATCGATTATTAATGGAAAATGTCCTTCTGGCTTCCGAGCTGGTGAAAAACTACCATAAGTCTTCTGTCTCTTCGAGATGTGCGGTAAAGATCGACATTTCAAAAGCTTTTGACTCGGTTCAATGGCCTTTCTTGCTCACAGTCTTATCTGCTATCAACCTCCCAGAGAAATTTGTAGTCTGGATAAAGAAATGTATTGAGCTTGCTTCATTCTCTGTTCAGGTCAATGGGGAGCTTGCGGGTTATTTTAATAGTGAAAGAGGTTTGCGCCAAGGCTGTTCATTATCGCCTTATCTCTTTGTTATATGCATGCAAGTCTTATCAAATCTGATGGACGAAGCAGCGGCTGCAAAGAGAATAGGATTTCATCCGTATTGTCAGGATATTAGCCTCACTCATCTCTGTTTTGCTGATGATATTCTTGTTTTCTCTGATGGGAAGAAGAGTTCAATCGAAGGTATCATGGAGGTGTTTAAGGAGTTTGCGGCGATCTCAGGTCTGTCTATAAGCCTTGAGAAATCCACTTTATTTCTTGCTGGAGTGTGTGAAAGTGATAGAGATGTCATTCTCGATCAGTTTCCCTTTGAGGCTGGTTCTCTTCCGGTAAGATACTTGGGTCTCCCTTTATTGACAAAGAGAATGACGGTAAACGATTACAACCCACTTCTTGAGCGAATCAGAAAGAAAATTAGTTCCTGGACAGCAAGGCATCTCACTTTTGCAGGTCGTCTGCAGCTCATTAGTTCGGTTATCCATAGCCTTACAAATTTTTGGATGTCAGCTTTTCGTTTACCGAAGCAATGCATTACGGAGATCGACAAGATATGCTCGGCTTTTCTTTGGTCGGGGCCTGTGCTCTCTTCCCATAAAGCTAAGATTGCTTGGACAGAAGTTTGTAAACCGAAAGAAGAAGGTGGATTGGGGCTGAGGTCTTTGACTGAAGTGAATACAGTGAGTTGTTTGAAGTTGATATGGAGAATATTAACAGCTCAGTCGTCACTATGGGTCTGTTGGATTCACCATTACTTGATTCGGAAGGGCTCATTCTGGAGTGTAAGTGAACGTAGCTCCTTGGGGTCCTGGATGTGGAGGAAGTTGCTCAAGTTGCGTCCACTTGCTTCGACTCTAACGAAAGTGGAGATTGGAAATGGCTCGACTACATCATTTTGGTATGATGTTTGGTCTCCTTTGGGGAGGTTGATTGATTTAACTGGTCCTCGTGGCAGTATAGATTTGGGTATTCACATAAACACAACTGTGGAGATGGCAGTACAAACTTATCGGAGGCGTAGGCACAGAGTTAGTGTACTGGTTCAGATAGAGGATGAGATTCTTAGCCTCAGGTCTCGGGGTCTCTCTCAGGCAGATGATGATCGACTGTGGAAAACAGAGGCAGATGGGTTTAAAGCCGGTTTCAGTTCAAAACAGACATGGCACATCACGCGACTACACTTTTCACTAGTACCATGGTGCAAGGGGATTTGGTTCACAGGAATGACCCCAAAGTACGCCTTTATGGCATGGATTGCAATGCATGATCGTCTCTCTACTGGAGACAGAATTTTAAAATGGAATATGCAGGCTGATGCTCAATGTTTGTTGTGTAAGAATGCAATGGAATCAAGAGATCATCTTTATTTCCTATGCTCTTATACGGAGGTGGTATGGAAGGGACTCTTGGGTAAGCTACTGGGAACTCGCTACTCTAATCAATGGAATCAGATTCAACAGATTCTAGTGAATGGCTCTCGTAATGCTATAACTTTGTTCCTGGTTCGGTACGCGTTCCAGTTAGCAGTGTACTCAGTCTGGCGCCAGAGGAATGCTCGTCGAGTGGGGGATAGAGAGCTGTCTTCAACGGAGCTGCTTCAATACTTGGATAAGCAGATGAGAAATCGTATATCTACTCTACAAAGAGGTGAAGAATGCAAGAAACTAGAAAAAGCTATGCAAGTGTGGTTTGGTAGTAGATAAAAATTTTCTCTTAAGTAAAATGATTTTCAGTTTCTAAATTGTTTATTTCTTAAACCATGGATGCATTTATTGTAAAAAATGTTTTGATATGAATAAATTTAACATTCATTCAAAAAAAAAAAAAAAGAAAGCTTTTCTGGTGATTCTCCCGGTCTCAGCAGCACCATCAAATAAAGGAAACACAAGATCAACCTCTTCTTTAATCATGAACCTAAGCAAATCTTCTTCCTCTATGTAACTGAGACAACAACCAAGACCAGAGATTTTCATTACAGAATGCACATGAAATAGGCATGGGATTTTTGTCCGAATTTCGGTTAGTTCGGTTAGGTTTGATTCGGTAGTTTTTTTTTAAAAAAATGGTTTTCGATTTGTTCAGCAATCACTTACTTCATTTAAAAAAAATATATATATAATCAAACTAAACAAAATTTTGAACCGAACTAAATCAAATTAACCAAAATTTTAATAAAATTAAACCAAAATTTAATCAAAAACTTCCATAAGATTTTCAAAAAATCGAACTAACCCAATAACAAACCGAACCCGCATGTATAAGAGCAAAAAGTATAGGAATATTGTTATGCTCACCTGAAGCAAGGCTGAGCAACATTTCTAAAGACATGATAAGCAGCAGCTAAAGCCTCCATCTCACTAGTAATGGCTCCTCTCTCAGCTTGCTCTTTCCCATCTCCATAAGCTGTTTCATCCAACGTGTCAGAGATTGTAGAGAGACCTGAAGTTCTAACAGCTTCCACTAGAACCCGCATTGTCCATGCAGAAACTTTCTCCCGCTTCATCTTATGAACTTTCCCCATATCAATCACTTTCTTCTCTTTAACCGTTCCTTTCTTCCCTACGCTGGTGAAACTCAAATGCCCTGTGCTTGGCTCACGCCCAACCCTCTCTGCCTCTTCCATAAGCGGAGGACCAGAGAGCGTTTGCAGAACATATTGGTGGAAAACAGATTCTTGAATCCTGTCAAAGAAGTTAACCACGTTGAAGTTTGCTGCTAGGATTTTCAGCAAGAGAGTTTTCACCAGCCAAAGGAAGGCTCCTGTGAGAAGGGAGATAAGAGTCCTGGTTATAGCGGTGAGTATCTTTGTGGCTGTAGGGGATCGATGCACGTCGTGGTTGAAGAGAAAGACCCAAGCAATAAGGACCAAGCTGAGCCATATGAAGACTTGGACGCTCTTCTTCAAGCCATGCACGAAGTAAAGCACTTTCCTCCTCAAAAGGAAGTTTGTTTCAATGAGGAACACAACCAAATGCATGAACCAGTTCGTCACCAACATTCCGCTGAATGTAACCATCACAAGCACACACCATTTCCATACTTCTAGCCCCCACAAGGTGTAAGTTTTCAGTACATCAATGGTTAAACTAGCAACCAAAGCGCTCGAAACCGCCACAAAGAAAGCTAGCTCTATCAATGTCAATGTACTCACCCTGCTCCGCATCTCTTTACTCAGCTTCACCTTTTTGTAGATTTCTTCATCTTTGTCCACCTCAGCTGCTTTACTTGGAGTCAGCGGTGCTGTTGAACCCACACTCCTTGTGGATTTGTTATTTGGAGAACCTCCACTAACAGAAATAACAGCACCAAGTGACTCCTTAACCTCCCCCTCTAGATTACTTGTGTCTACAGGACAAGATGGTTCAACAAACCGGGACTTGGGTTTGGAGTAAACCGACCTAGCAAAAGATTTCCTCTGAGTTAAACCTTCACTGCTCGGGTTTGGAGCTCTAGGAGGCTTGTTAGGACTACCAATAAGCTTAGAGATTTCAGGAGAGGAGCTCTTGGTGATGGACATTGCTTTTTCTGTCTCTGGTGAATCCATCTTAAAAGAAACCCTTGAAGCTTCCTCACCTGATACATTGATAACGACTTCTCTTCCTCCATTGGTACTCTTTCTTTCTGCTATTCCATTGCTACTAGCATCCATTTCACAACAGTGGCTCTGAATATTTACCCAGGAAAAAGAGTACTATTGTTAACAAAAAAAGACCTTAGGGACAAAAGGTTAAAGAAACTATGGCTCTTGTTCTTAGTTTTTGAGGAAATTTATGGAGTCTAAACCTAAACCTTTAAGCAGAGATGAGTACCAAAGTTAGTACCCATCATTTACCTCTAATGAGTCTATAAGATCTAAACTTCCACAAGAAGCAAATAAAAATATGTATTTCCCTAGAAAAACAACAAGAAGCTTTGGAGAGTCAACAGTTAAACACGAGGGAAACGAGGTTACCTACCACTAGTTAGGTACAATGAATCTTCTTCTTCTTATGTGAGTACTAATCAGCTCATTCTTGAAGGGAAGACCCTGAAAAAAAAAAGAAGCAAAAGATAAACCAGAGATCTTAGGAGATAGTACACACCACGACTACGTCTAAAGAGAAGAATTCAAACATTTAGTAAAGAAAAGTCAGTTAATAATGACCTAAAAAGAAGAAGCGAATAATAGCAGGTGATAAGAAGAGGCGGTGGAAAAAGTTTGGCTGAGAAAAATGGCTTCAACCCAGAAGGCAGCCAAATATATATATAAAATATAAAAGAAAAACATGAAAAGACCAAAGAGAAAAAGGGTTTTGAGAAGATCTTACATGAACGCAACACTCAGGCGGGTCCAAAAGAGTGAGATATCTTTGTTCAACAGTCAATACTTTACTAAGCCTAATAAATAAGCATTTCCTGAAGATGCTAAGCTGGTGAAAGTAGTAGTTAACCACCATTTAATGCTAAAGTATTTTACAATAATTGCTAATAAACTCCTTCCTTTTGTCGTCAACAGTAAAATTACACAAATCTATAGTCTAAATTATTCAAATGTATAGGGGAAAGTGTCCACACCACAAAACTTGTTTTTTAGTTAAAGAATCTAACCAAAGTCCTCTTTATTATAAAACTATTTTTTTATTAATAACTCCTATGTACTATCCTGACACAATAAGACAAATGCCCTGTCCTAAAAATGTCAGAATATAATATGGAATCTGTGCACGTCCACCACTATTTAACTTTCTTTTGTTTTACGACAAATAAAAATTCAAATTTCAAATTCCAACTGAGCACGAATTTTAATAAAAAAAATTCAGATACTGGTCATAAACAAACACAAAGTGTGAAAGTATTTATTTTATTTTATAAAGGGCCAAAGTGTCAAAGTTGATTAACTGGAGTGATGTTAACTAAAATTTGTGACTTTTATTGTTAAATTTTTTTGGGTCTAATTGTTAACTTTTTATTACTATTAACTTTGATCAAAAAAAAATAAAAATTATTACTATTAACTATTAAGAAACACTGCAACACAATGACACTAATTCTTCAGATGGATGAGACAAGTGTGAGTGCGGGACAGTGGCCATAGATGCCCACTCTCTGGCTCCATCACGTATCAATTCCATTAAGTCGTTGCTAAAGAACTGTTTTAATAACTTTCTTCTGTTTTTCTTTTATTTTTGTATATTGTTTCTGATTAATAAACATGCCATTCTTAGCGTCTAACTATTCTGCTAAAAGTTATTTAACTTGTAATTCACTCGACCATCTGGATTTACATAGTCGTGTTAACCGACAATATAATATTCCAACGTCGTTGTAGAAACGTTGCACAATTACTTTTAACCTTTTCACTTTATGTCCAGACAAAGAAAAAACTTGGTTTTTAATTTAAGTATCTAAACCATGTTCGAGTTATTATATTATTCCTCTCTACTGGATTGTCCAAAATAATATACGTACCTTTTCAAAAATTGTATTCTTCGTGCATCAAATGTCGAATAATATTCAGAAAGCAATCGGCGTTGTGTGTAAAAGGGTGATTGAGAGATGTTTGTTCACACCAGTTTCCAAAACATGTGTTCGTTTTGTATGGGCAAGAAGAAAAGCCCATATCAAGCCCATCTCTGTTTTCTTATTTTTGTCGGCCCATTCTTTTTTTTTAAAGTAAGATTTAGGTGTCTTCACTCTTGCCGAGCGTCTCCTCCGGCAACTCCTAAGGATGGTGGTGACTCGCTTACGACTCGTTTCGAAATCTTCTCGTTACGCCACCGTGAAGTTGCCCAAGTCTGCCTCTTTATGCTCATGTCGTCTCTTCTCTACCTCCTCCGATACGACTCACCCAGGACCCGAATCTCAATCCGACCAATCCCCGTCTCTGAATCCCGTCACCGGAGACGGAGATCGACAGGAGAAGCTCCGGAATCTCCGAGTACTTCTCCAGCAGAACCGGATCGAAACGGCGCGTGGGGCTCTCACCTCGCTGCTTCGATCAGGCTCCGCGCCTTTCACATCGCCGAAAGAACTCTTCTCCGCCTTCGCAATGTCATCTCCTTCGTTGAAGAACAATTTCTCCTACTTGCTTTTCTCCGTGCTAACGGAATCGAGCATGATCCTCGAAGCCACGGACTTGTTCTTCGCCTTGAGGAGCGAAGGTATCATCCCCAGCTCTGATTCGTTAACGCTGTTGTTCGATCATCTCGGGAAGGCGAAGCAATTCAAAGTGACGATCAACGTATTTTTGAATCTCCTCGAATCGGATTATCGTCCGAGCAAGTTCATGTTTGCGAAAGCAGTTTACGCCGCCGTGAAATTGAGCGATTTAGGCAAAGGTTTAGAGCTGTTTAACCGCATGAAGCACGATCGAATCTCACCCACTGTCTTTGTTTACAACGTTCTTATCGATGGGTTGTGTAAATCGGGAAGAGTGAAGGATGCAGAGAAGCTGTTCGTCGAAATGCTTCAGAGAAGATTGGTGCCTACTTTGATAACGTATAACACTTTGATCGATGGGTATTGCAAAAGTGGGTGTCTTGAAAAGACTTTTAAGGTGAGAGAACGCATGAAAGCGGATGGTGTTGATCCGAATCTTGTTACTTTCAATACGTTGCTTAAGGGGATGTTTAACGCGAGAATGGTGGAGGATGCAGAGAGTGTTTTGAAGGAGATGAAAGATCATGGCTTTGTGCCTGATGCGTTCACGTTTAGTATTCTGTTTGATGGGTATTCGAGTAACGAGAAAGCTGAGGCTGCTTTGGGTGTTTATGAGGCAGCTGTTGATTCTGGCGTGAAGATGAATGCTTATACGTGTAGCATTTTGTTGAATGCGTTGTGCAAAGATGGGAAGATAGAGAAGGCTGAAGAGATTTTGGGGAGGGAAGTGGGCAAGGGGCTTGTCCCCAACCAGATTATTTATAACACTATGGTTGATGGATACTGTCGAAAAGGTGATCTGGTTGGAGCTGGAATGAAAATCGAAGCGATGGAGACACAAGGGATGAAGCCAAATCATTTGGCGTACAATTGCTTGGTTAAGAGATTTTGTGAACTGGGGGAGATGGAGAATGCTGAGCAAGAGGTTAACAAGATGAAACTAAAAGGAGTATCTCCTAGCGTGGAGACATATAACATCTTGATTGGGGGATATGGGAGGAAGAGTGAGTTTGATAAGTGTTTCGACATTCTCAAAGAAATGGAAAACAACGGGACGATGCCGAATGTAGTTAGCTACGGGAATCTGATAAATTGTCTGTGCAAAGGTTCTAAGCTTCTTGAAGCTGAGATTGTTAAGAGAGATATGGAAGACAGAGGGGTTTCACCTAATGTTAGGATATATAACATGTTGATCGATGGTTGTTGCTCAAAGGGGAAGATAGAAGATGCTTTTCGGTTTTCTGAGGAGATGCTGACAAAGGGAATAGATTTGAACTTGGTGACTTATAACACCCTCATCAATGGGTTGGCCATGACTGGAAAACTAGCAGAAGCCGAAGACTTGTTTCTCGAAATCTCAAGAAAGGGTTTTGTACCAGATATATTCACGTATAACTCGCTGATATCTGGATACGAACGTGTTGGAAACGTGCAAAGATGTATCGCTCTGTACGAAATGATGAAAGGATCAGGAGTGAAACCCAATCTGAAGACATATCATCTTTTGATCAGTTTGTGCACCAAGGAGGGTGTAGAGCTCACTGAGAAAATATTTGGAGAGATGTCGTTGGAACCAGACTTGATAGTTTACAATGGAGTTCTTCATTGCTACGCCAAACATGGAGAAATGGATAAGGCTTTGAAAATGCAGAACCAAATGGTGGAGAAGGGAATAGATTTGGATAAGACGAGTTATAACAGCTTGATTATGGGACAGCTGAAAGTAGGAAAGCTGAGTGAGGCTAGAAGTTTGTTTAAGGAGATGAAAACTCGAGAACTGGATCCTGAAGCTGATACGTATAACATAATGGTGAAAGGGCATTGTGAGAAGAAGGATTATATGGGAGCATATGATTGGTACAGAGAGATGCATGAAAAGGATTTGCGATTGGATGCTTGTATAGGCGCAGAGCTAGTGACTGGTCTTAGAGAAGAATGGAGGTCAAAGGAGGCACAGATTGTCAGTTCTGAGATGAATGGTGACAAGCTTGATGATATAACAGAGGACAAGGGTCTGTCTGCAACAGAGAAGCTGTGAATATCAAGAACGTGCTCTTCAAACCAACGTCATGACTCCATGAGTGACACAACTTTTTATTAATCGGGATCCATGTCATGGGTGAAAGTTTAGATTATAACAATCACTTTGGACGTGACTCAACGTTAAACTGTGGAGTACACTATTTTTCTAAAGTAATTTTTTGCCATCAGAAAAAAATTGACAGGTTTTGTGAATATAGAACTAAAGAGTGTTATTGAATATGTATGTATTCATGAAAGGATATAATAAGATGAGAAGTGAAAAAGACTTTATGCTCCAAAGACACCTTGAGTAGAGTTTTCAAGCGTGCGAGACGCACGGTGGGACGGATGCCTCTAGAAAGGATGTAATAAGACTTTAAACCAGTTTATCTCCACGTTGGACCGGTCCGAACGTGATACTGAGAATATTCTACTCTGGTTTAGGAGTTTCTAGAGATTACACACTGCTTTTTCTTTTAAGGCGCCAACTATCTCTGTCTCTCTGTCTTGATTCTCTTTGTCACTTCCACAGAAGCATTAATTTGAGCTGCAATGGCGATTAAGTTTTCAGATCTCCACACAGAACAAGGTCTTAAAGCCGTCGAGGAACATCTCTCCGGAAAAACTTACATCTCCGGGTAAACTCCATCTTCTTTTGTCACAGGGTTGTATCTGAATTGTTCTCTTAATTTTCTTTTATAATAATTTTCCAGTGACAAGCTTTCAGTGGATGACGTGAAGGTCTACGCTGCTGTATTGGAGAAACCAGGTGATGGCTTCCCTAATGTTAGCAAGTGGTATGATACCGTTGCTTCCCATCTCTCTAAAAGGTTCGTATAGATAGAATCACTCTCTTTTCTTTTTCTTGTTGATGTTCTGTAAAACTGTAACCTTTACTTTGTATCTAGATTTGCTCTTCCGACAATGACTTGAGTAGTTGAGTTATTATGTTACTTATTTTATACGTTGCTAGTTTTCCCGGGAAAGCTGTTGGAGTGAAAATTGGTGGCGGTATTACTCAATTTGAAGCTCCGAAAACAGAGGTACTACCTTATTAATGGAAAGTTCTTGTTGACTTAATCACGTTTCTTAGACAGTCAAAGTAATCTAGAAATTTGATATAAGAAGCGAAATTTGAATACTTACTTATGTTGCTTATATTTTGAAATGGTTTCGTAGATTATCTTTCTTTTCATGAACTCTTTGTGTAGGCACCTGCCGCTGATGATGATGATATAGATCTTTTCGCTGATGAGACTGAGGATGAGAAAAAGGCTGCAGAGGAGAGGGAAGCTGCTAAGAAGCATACCAAGAAACCTAAAGAGAGTATGTCTTTCTCTTGTTTTGATTGGATCACTCTTCTTGTAGTGAATTGTTAAATATGTTCTGGTGGATAAAACTGTATGCCCCCAACATCTCTGATTTTACTCTCTTAACTGAGATTTAGGTGGAACTTCTCACTTTTAAGAACCTCTCTTTACTTGTTTTGTTAGGTGGAAAGTCGTCTGTGCTACTTGATGTTAAGCCATGGGACGATGAAACAGATATGAAGAAGTTGGAAGAAGCTGTCCGTAGTGTTCAGATGCCTGGTCTTTATTGGGGAGCTTGTAAGTTAAAAAAAAACAGATTTCAATCTAAATCTACAATTTTTCACGCAAGGAAAAGCCCAAGTGTTCCTCCTTTTTCTTCTCTGATGTGAGAAAATTTGTTGCAGCCAAACTGGTACCGGTTGGTTACGGGATAAAGAAACTCACGATTATGATGACTATTGATGATGACCTTGTCTCTGTGGACAACCTCATTGAAGACCATCTTACCTCAGAGCCTAACAACGAGTACATCCAAAGTGTTTACATTGTCGCTTTTAACAAAATCTAGAAAGACACTAAAAACCTTTCCACCACTTGAGAAGATGTAGCCGAGTTCACAGTTTAAGTTCCATTCACGGTCTTCTTCCTGTCATTTTGTCCTTTCTAAGGTTTTGATGTGTTTTTAAAAGTCGTCTCTTTCATGTTGCAAGACCCACTTTGGTGTTTAAACTCTAGCTTCTACTGCTTGTCTCAAGGCGAGTTGCTGTTAAATAAAAATTTTGGGTTGGTACCGTGTAACTGTGTAAGGAGACTCACCATTCATACGAATCAAGCATTAAAAACCTCAGTTATCATATCCTAACTTGTTTACTGCGCTTTGTCTGGTTAGAAAAGAAGAAAGCAGGGTATACTCAACTCAATGGTGTGAGTTTTATTGTCGCCTTTTGATAGCTTTCCAATGTTATGTGTATGTTGGGAGGGATTAAAATATTAGGAAACTTGAAAGATCCATTTCTGAGCAAACAAGCAAGAAAACACTTGATAAAAACTAGTAACCACAAACTCACCATCCATCCATCATCTCTTTCTCTCTCTCTCTCCCAATGCATTTTTTTTTTCATTATTCTAGAAGCAACTTTCACCTTCAAAGAGAAGGAGGTACATACTGTCTAGACAAACTAAACAGATCTTTACCCTCAAACGGTGATGTCCATTCTCTCCCATTCCCTACTAAAGCAGCTTCCTGAGCTCCCATTGCCATACTCATCCCATTCCCGTTCCCCATCATTCTTGTCCTTCCGATGTTTGCTTCATATGGGGATGCTTCCACGTACTGTTGTTGATTTGGTCTCGGACAAGCTAGGCCTCTGTCTAAACTCCAGTCAATGTTGTTGTAATCCAATTTCGCCACTGACCCATCCGTACTCCACCCCAGCCCAGATGAAGGTGTTGATCCATACCCAGAGAAGAGCCCAAGAGAAGCAGCTGGAGCCACAGCATGCGGCGAAGAAGCCCCCGCCATTCTGTGTCCATTGTTCACTTGGCCTTGATATTGTTGATACTGAAGTTGCTGGTACATCAGGTTTGGGTTAAGATCAGTAGCAGGCAGAGTTCTTGTGGGCAAGTACCCGTTAGATTGAGCCACCTCAGATCTATTTGCAGGGTACCAACCGCTGCCTCCTCCTGCTGCTGCTGCTGCCGTAGCTGCTACGGTAAAGGATGTATTCATGGTAGAGACAGGTAACACATTTGTTTTAGCAGGTTGAGAGCGTTGTTGTTGTTGCATCACCATCACTGGTTCCCTCATTTCTTGCTGATGTACTCTCTTGAATTGATCACCTAGAGCCGCCACATAATGCGTTTCTTCTGTTGGCCGTGGCAGTGGTTTCTGTTGATACGACATGCGTTTCTTCTCTTCCAGGGCAGCATTCTGTTGTTGCATTTTCATCCACTCCATTTTCATGTTAATTTTATCCATCGGATTTACACTTTGGTTTCCAGATTCACCACTAATGTAGCTGGATCCTCTGGGGTAACCAAGATTCTTTCTCTCTTCTTGTCCGCCTGCATGATACATACCTGAGTTAGGTTGCAACTGGGCTACTGAGTTCTGACTTGTGTGCACAGAAGGGACTTTGCTAGCAGAAGAAGCACTATTACTAACATCCTCTACTTTTATAGAAGCAGCAGACTGGTCTTCCTTTTGTCTTCTTAATGATTCTTCTGCCTTCTCAATGTCCCCTTCTGCTGTAACCACAGATTTTTCTACATCCTGCTTGGAGCATTTATATTTCGTTTCCAGCTCCAAGATTCTACCCAACTCTTGTGATATGTCAAGTTTTAAGTTCCCGGAGGTAGGAACCAGCTTCTTATCTGCTAAATTTGCCCCATTATTATCAAACAGCCAGTTAACGGACTCCTCTATTTTCCCTTCATTCAACATAAGAGCGTAAGTTGCATGCTCATGAGCAATCCCTATAGCTATGATCTGCTGAGCAAGGACTTCAAGTTTCCTCGACATGAGAAACTGACAGCACCGCTCATGCAACTCCTGAGCTCGCTTTTCCTTCTGACGCTGGTGCTTTCTTTCGTTCTTCAGCCGCATCTTCTCCCGCTTGTCATTGTCAGCTCCGGGAATGGTTTCCTGTTTTGCAGTAGTAGTAGTAGTAGCTGTAGTAGGTGCTGCTTTCTCTTTGTGGTCTTCCGAATCACCAGACCAGCTACCGTTATTAGAGGCGGAATCACAGTTCGAATCCGACTCGTCAATGTTTTTAAAACGGCCGTTATTGTGAAGCGATGAGTCAACGGTTTGGAATGTCCCCAAAAGAGGATTGTAAGCACCACCAGTAGTTGCACCTATGGATCCCGAGGCTGCTTTACTCGGTGTCTTCTGTGATTCATTCACAACCTTCTTGTCTCTAGATTTGGTCTTGGCAACGGTAGACATCTTCCTCAAATACAAAGTTATCCTGCAGTTCTCACAAAAACAAGAAATAGTCAAAAACATAGCACAACCAAAGATTAATGGTCAAAGGTAGAGACTTTGAATGGGAAATACAGAAAAAATGATAGGGACGATTGTTGATGGATAAGCAGAAACGCATAGATCCATTCGCAAGAAGGAATCTCCAGAGACATTTCGATCGAATAAGGTCAAAGCGCGAAATTTCAGGCGGAGGATAAGCTAAGAAGGCGAATCCAAACCATAAACAATAAGAAAGGTCATGTTTTGAGCAGCGGAGGAAGCGAAATTCGAGCGAATCTAGAAAACCTAAAAGGAAATGCGTTTTGACGGAATAGTCTTGAATCGTAGTATTAGATCAGTGATGAGAAGGAAGAGAGAGGGAGAGAAGGAGGGAACCTGATTGATTTTGATCGGCGTCGTTGACGGAGATGCAGATCCGGAGAAAGTTTAAAGAAGGTGAGAGAGCTTTTGAGGCGATGACGATGAGGATGAGGAACGTGAGGAGTGCGTTGTTGTGAATATAACCAAACGTCTCGCCGTTTCGATTCCCCCAAATGTCAATGCCAAATCGAAATTAGGGTTTGGTTTAGCGAGAAGAAAAAAAAACGATTTATTTTTTTACAGAAAACCAAAAAAAAAAGAGTGGCGAAAACCAAACCAAAGTCTTTGTTGTAATAGATTATTCCTTTTTAATAATTCTGAGCCATTTGATTTATTTTATTTTTATATTTGCAGTTATTTTTTATTATATTCCAGTCTCATTTCCAGTTGTGTTTAGATTATAAAACAGATTTTACATGGGTAAGACTCAGTACAGATGTATGATGTATCCTAGGTTTAGATATTCGAGCACTTTCGTAAACAAATTATTATTTTATCTTTACAAAAAAAAAATCCAAAATCACTTGATATATAAAATTACTGAAAAATAACGCTAATAAATCATACAGTCTTTTATTTAATTAGCTGGAGCTAATGAATTCTAACTACATAGTTTTACATATATAAACATTACTGAATTTATACGATTAGAAGGAAACTAAATTAGATTTTACTAAATTAGATTTTTTTTTTTTACTAAAAAAAAAAAAAAAAAAAAAAAAAAATTAGATTTTACTTTGATATTCAGAAAACCGGAAAAGAACTTAAACCATAACCAGACCGAAGCGGCGAAACCCAGTAATTACACTACATATTCAGGTCGGGTCGGGTCAAAAAGGTCCGGTGGCAAAATAAAACGACACCGTTTTAAAGGTCTTGGACGATTAATAGTGGTCACTCGCATAAATCATAATTTGATTTTTTTTTTTGGATTTGTACGCAAACGCAATGAGCTTAGCTTCAGTTATCCACCACGGAGTTCTCGCTCCGGCGAAACCGGATCGAATCTTTGTTAGCGTTCCGGTGATTCCGCCGGATCTCCGAGCTCGTGGATGGACTGAGTCTCGTTTCTCTCTCCTTACAAATCCCTCTCTCGTCTCAGGTTCTCTCTTTTTAGTACACATCTTTGAATGGACGGATTCGTCTAATGCTAATGTGCGTTTCAGCTGCAAATCTTCGTCTCCCTCCTCGTCTTCTTCCTCCTATTGCTTGCTCCCGAGGAACTGATCAGGAAGATGGTGTTTCTTCTTCTTCTTCTTCTTCAGGTGAATGCTTCTTCTCCAATATTACATTTTTTCGATTCAATTTTGCTAGTAAGGCACACGTGTTACCTCTTAAAGAGAAAAGAGATAGGCTTTGTGTTGGTGACAATAATTTTGTTTGTGGGCATGTTAGTACAGAGAAGGAGAGTAGAGATCTTTTACCACACAAAGATGACGATGAAGGCCTGAGAAGAGATACTCTACAAGATGAGACTTACAAAACTTCCTTCAAGACTGTTGCCTTGTGTGTTAGTAATCTTCTTTCCATCTGCTTTTTTCTTTTTTTTTTTTTTTGCTCTGTAAAAGAAACGTAAATGTCATGTTTAATCTCTGAACAGGTAAGCGCTGCTGTGGCATTTGGAATCGGAATAGGTTTGAAGGATGGTGCTGGCAAGGCATCAGAGTTTTTTGCAGGGTGCGTAGGTGCTTTTTAGATGTGTTATATAGACGATTTCTTATTATTATCTGTTTTTACAACTCTTGCAGATATTTATTGGAGCAAAGCTTGTCAGTGGACAACTTGTTTGTTTTTGTTCTCGTCTTCAAGTACTTCAAAGTGCCACTCATGTATCAGGTAACGAACTATATGCACCATAGATTTAGCGCTTGAACATCAGAGAGTAATCTGATTCTGTTTCCTTTCTATAGAATCGGGTGCTTACCTATGGTGTAGCTGGCGCAATTATCTTCCGCTTCACCCTCATATTAATAGGAACAGCTACTCTTCAGGTGAGTCCTGTGCTTGGGTCGAAATTTAATTGTCTCCGCCTCATTTGATTCTAAATCCTCTCTATCTTTCAGAAATTTGAAGCAGTCAACCTACTGCTTGCAGCAGTTCTCTTATATTCGTCTTTCAAGGTGCATATTACCTATAATTACACCGCAACTATTGGTATGGAATGTAAAGCTTGACACTTAATTTCTTTTTTGTTGTGTGTGTCTAATATCTTTTTACAGTTATTTTCAAGTGAAGAAGATGATACCGATCTATCTGACAACTTCATTGTGAAGACATGCCAGAGATTTATTCCTGTCACATGTAATACACCCAGTCAATTTCTTTGTTGTTCCTGCTAGCTGCTTATGTTTGTTACCTACAAAAGTTCATTTCGTTGGGTATTTATGCGTCTCAGTGCTAATACTGTTTAGAATGTTTCCGTAGCTGATATATTTGAGTTCTTTGTTATGTTTTCAACTGTGGGCAGCAACTTACGATGGGAATCGTTTTTTCACAAAGCATGATGGCATTTGGAAAGTAAGTTTATGACTAAATTTTCATTTATATTTAAGATTTATGTAGCAGGCACTATTAATTTTCTTATACGATGATTCCATGGTCTATATTCATCCAAGTATCTTTTGAATGGCTCCTAATTGATTTGAAAACATTGCAGGCCACACCCTTGCTTCTCACAGTAGCAGTGATCGAGCTCAGTGACATAGCATTTGCTGTATCCTCCTCCATCACCACTTTGTGATTCTTTTTTTTTTTGGGCTCTTTTAAAGAAAATGAAGCAAAACACTGATACTGGTTGCCCATTCTCTTAGGTTGACTCAATACCAGCTGTTTTTGGTGTCACAAGGGATCCTTTTATTGTCTTGTCCTCTAACCTGTTTGCAATCCTAGGTATTAAATTTGTTGTCTATACTTAGTGTCGATGCGGCCTCATTAATGTTCTTGGAAGTTTGAATTGAAGTTCATTTTATTTACTTGCATGCAGGACTAAGGTCTCTCTATACCCTGATATCTGAAGGAATGGACGAGCTGGAATACTTGCAGGTATCATTTTATCACTAGCTTATCTCTGTTTCATGTTTAAATAAAGCTATTACCCTCAAATACATGAGACAGTTTCTTAACTAGGTAGCCAATGGGACAAGTTTTGATTTATATCTAATATGTTGTCTTTTGCCATAACCAGCCATCAATAGCAGTGGTTCTTGGCTTCATCGGATGCAAGATGATCCTCGATTTCTTTGGTATATATATAATATATTCATTGATCCACAATTTTCTGCTTGAACAAAACCACCACAATAACTCTGTCAACATTTCTATCTCCTTGCAGGCTTCCATGTATCAACCGAGGCATCACTTGGTATCGTGGCGCTTTCGCTCAGCACCGGGGTACTATTGAGCCTAACAAATAAATCCGGCGACAGCTAACTAAGAACGTGGAACAGATTACAGATGTAGTCAATCAAACAGTTCGTTAGAACAAAATCGCATTGTTCATTTCACAGATGTGTTACTGTAGATATAAAAGGGGTATTGCTTTGTAAGACGTATTTGTTCGTTAAATTTTTTTGCTTCGGCGTTCATACTACTCCATGCTCATGATTATAATGGAGAAAGCATATGAGTATTCAATAGTAATGTCAGCTTCTGGTATTGTGAACAACGTAACCGCTTCGTCAGACTTTATGGGTGGTTTTGTTTCAGACTAAAGACATGAGGAAGCAGGTGAAGACAATGGATTACATTTTGCTGAATGTATGATATGATAGTTTACGTAATCAACGGTCTCAGCTTGATCATGATCTTGAAATGATCTGAATCTACATCTTGAATCGAATTTCTGATACCAATTAGAGATACTTGAAAATTAACATCTGATGTCAAGATGCTTTTGCAATGATACTCATCACCTCTAGGTTTAATCATGAGACTACTATTATCAGGTCTTGTAGAATCATAGCAGATAAGATACACAAAACCAAAGTCATAATAGATAAACACAATACCAGTTCCATAACCCACACACATCAATCAAACCAAACACATGGAGTAGAATCACATTCACTTATTTTTAACGAGTTTACCCAATTGGTTAAAAAACCAGGGACTCTTTATCACGTAGAATGCGATGTGTTTAATAACTCCGCATAGAAAAGCTGAGCTCTGATGAAACTAAACATCGTGAAGGTGGTTAAAGGCCTCCAACTTCTTGAGATTCTCCCAGGCCTTCTCCAAAACCTTGGCCTCGTAGACCTTCTTGGTTTCACCATCAGCCACCTCCACAGTGAGATGGTGCATCGTTCCTGCTACAACCTGCGTTTTCGCACCAATGAGCCTCCTGTACTCCAGACTCACGTTCTGCACACATGAAGACATGAAAATTCATATGTTTCTCTGAAGCGATTTCAATTATTCTCAATTCATAAAGATCGGAACAGAAACTCAAATGATCGGATCAAACAGATTCAAGGTATAGAAACGAACCTCCTTCTTGTTGTGCTCATCGACAGCGAAACGAGCGAGACTCTCCACTTGAAGATCGTTTGCATTAGCATCAACATCGCGTACTCCTCCCAACACTGTGTGATCCGCCATTATCGCCTCTTTTGATTCCTAGATAAGTCTCTCTCTCTCTCTCACCTCTTCCTATTATATATTACACAGAGAATTTAGTAAAGCGCGTTTTTTTCTTATCTTCAAGAATATTTCTTTTCCACCGAATAATTAAATAGTTAAATATTAACCCACTATCTCTATAGTCTATTTTTACTTTTCACAATTACTTTTTAATTTATGTTATAGTTTTCTTTTGATTTTTTTTGTTATAAATTAATTTTAGATAATTTTATAGTAGATACAAAAGATAAACATTTTACAAAACCTCTATGATAATTCTTTAAAATCTTATACATAAATCACACTAACAAAAACGTACGAGAAAACCAACTTCTAATCATTTTGGTCCATAGATATAGTCGGTTTGGCTTTAAACCGGTGTTTTACAAGCATGTCTGCATGAGAGTCTGCAAAAGCTGAGACTTTATACATTTTCTTTTTCTGATTACTTGGATAAAAAGAGGGGGAGAGGGGAAGAAACTGCTTTTTAAAGAGCTTAGTTCCAAGGTGGAGAAGAAGACGACGATCTATGCACAGAAGAAGAGGAACCATAGTTGAGGTCTAGATTCTGAATCTGTTGCATAAGCTGTGACCGTCTTTCCTTGAAGAAATCCAGACGAGTTGTTAGCTCCATGAGAGCTGCAGATGCTGCAGGAGGAGGATTGTTATGCTCATGTCTTGCGTACTCCATCACCTACAAAGACCGTTACAATTATTAGTAAGATTCTGCAGGATTTTAGTTTTTACAAGACAAGAAAAGAGAAACACACTAACAGGTGAGAACTCTTCCATTGGAATGCCTAAGGATGCTTCATTTAGCCTCGGCGAGCCTGGTACTTGTCTGTTGTTTCCTCTACCGTTTCTCCATTCTGCTCTTAAGCTGCTCTCATCCTATATGATTCCAATACAAGCGAATGTTACTAATATATATAAAGGGGTCAGTGCTTGGTAAGATCTCTCTTATTTGTACCGTTCTCTGATTCCTTTCTTGATTAACGAAAGCAAGAATGGAATCAAAGTCCTGTTGAAAAGACTTCCTGCAACATTGTAAAAGTAAGAGTATTAATATCTTTCTAGCGAGTTTACTTTCGAGTAATAAGATGGATTGTATATGAACTCACAGTTGAGTATTGTGATTCTGGAGGAACTGATGATGGCTTTGAGCATCTGGGAGTGAGGTTAAGTGATGATGGCGCTGCTGACTAAGCTGATGATGTAACTCCGCAACTTTCTGCTTCAGTCTTGCAACATCAGCTTCAGCGAGGGCAATCTCCTCAAGCTCAGCCCTTGTCTTCGCATTCATTGTGATGTTAGAAACAAGGGAGAGCAAGTGATATAACCGTAAACATAAGGAACAAAAAACAAAACTGATTGCTCAAGCTAAAGTGTATACTGACTTTAGAATCCGCAGCTTGTGAGCTAAATTGTCCACAAGAAATGCTAAGACCAACTTCAAGAGCGGATCTGAGGTCTCTCTCAGCTTGTAGCTGCTCTTGTAATCTGCCAACCTGATAGTTTCATGGGAAGCTTGGTCAGCAAAACGGAAGTTTACTTTCCCTCAAGACATATAAATCAAAACTGGAGAACAGAACACACAAAATTTCAAGAGAAGGTTCATCATACATCTTGTTCAAGTGCCAACCGACGTTCGTGCAAAGCCTGCTTCCTTCTCTCCAAGCTAGCTTGTAATACTGCATTTCCCTTAGCCTGCAGTAGTCAAGACTCAATCAGTACAACAACACTATGTAATCAGTAGATAGTACTTCTACTGCCTGAACAATTACCTCCTTAGCGATTCTTTGCCGCAGCTCATCTTTCATGAGCTCGAGCCTCTGTATAAGAAGCCTACAAAAGCAGTGAAGCAGCATTCACATAAGCATAAGCAAACCTCATAAAAAAATAGGAGTGTTATTGAACCACAATATATGCATTCAGGATTGAATATCTTACTCGTCATTTCCTGAATTATCAAATGATCCTTTAGCAGGAGTTTTTTGGCCCTGCATACAGTAAACAAAGAAAAGAATTGGAAGCTGTGACAACAGAAATATCACTTCATGACTTCATGCCAAGAATTGAAAACTTACATTGCCTCTTCCCCAGGGTGAAGAACGCTTAGCACTGACTGTTGATAAACCAGCAACTTTGTTTGCAGGTTTCTCAGCTGAAGTTGTGTATCTAGGGGGAGTGAGAGGTGTACTGGGATTGACTGATGGCATAGCCTCTCTCCCTGATTGATAACAGTTTTCAGTAGGTGATACGCTGGCGATTTCTATATCTTTAAAAGGCTCTTCAATTTGTCTTTTCACTCTAGCCGGAAAGTCTGTACTCTCGACTGAACAATGGATGTCTTTAGGAGACTCAGCATCTGAATCTTCAACCCCGAATTCCTGAGAGAAAGCACACTCAAAGGAAAGAATAAATTAGGATGAATTTTGTAGCAGCTTAAAGTAGTACCAGTTTCCCTACGGAAGACCTAAAGTTCAAACACCAAACATAGCTATAATGATAAACAAGATAGTAGTTAATGGTTGAAGGAATGAAGACAAATGGAAACGACTCCATATAGGGCAGTGGGATAAAATGGAAAGAACAAACCTGGTAGTCATACAGATCACTGCCAGCATAACCACTGCTTTCACTAGGTTTTCTGCTCAGCATTACATCATTATCATCATCTGTTTGACCATCTTCTATATCCACATTTTGCAAGTCAGGACGTTTAACCTCTATGTCCTCTTCATCACTTGAGTTCTCAGGCCCACTGTCGCCAATATGAGAATCAGTAGAAATGGAGCATCTTTGGAGACCTTCATCCTGCAAACAAATAGTTGAGCAAGTTGTTTTGTGTGGCACCAGATATAAATTAAATAAGTGATCGGATGGCCTCTTACATTGATCATATTCCCATAGTCTTCCAAAAGAGCTGTGACAATGGCTTGGGCATTATTGGCAGCATTAGCGGCAGCAAGAAGCTGGGCAGAGTTATCTTCTAGAGCGTCAAAACCTTCGAGATCACATTCTCCAGCCAGTAGAGGACGTAAGAGCAATGGGGACATACAAGCAGCTACAGCAGATGAAGTCATCCGGTTCTCACGGGAATGAGAGGTGATAGTATGCATCATCTTTAGAATCCTACAAAATAAACCTCATGCTGAGAATAAAGCTGTTTGAAGTTCCCCAAGGCATATGCAGCTGAGGATTTAAATATCCTAATGAGCTTTAGAAAATCATATCAATGACTACATATCTCAAAGCATACCGCAGTAGTAGTCGCCTGTTTGGTTCTGGAAATGTTTCAACTATGGCAGAGCGCAGTGACTTAACCCGAGCTTCTTTATGATCGATTTCTACAAAACAAAAAGGTTAAAGAAAAAAAAACTGAGTTATATACACAAACATAAAAGAAAGTAGAAACATAGATTCCATATACAAAACAGACTTACTATAAGCTTCTAGCAAAGCAGTGCAGCATGAAGCAGGAACTGGAGAAGAAGGCAACTGCCGCAGAACATGCTGTAGATACAAATAACATTAACACAAATATTTCAACACAATAAAATTTGAACTGGAAGCATAGTTGACGGCGCACTATAATAATACCTTAACACAGTCTCCAACAACATGTGGATCCTCTTCAGGACTAAAATCTGTCTTGCCTATATAAGTACATTTGAAAAATTTAGAGAAAAAAATCAGAAAAGTATATACCTTTCCGAAGTTTTATAGCCAAAAGAAAAAAAATAGGTACATATGTACACAATATCAATACCTTGTTCGTACTCATGAACTCTGCGTTCTACCTCCTCAACATCTGCAGACTGCCTTAGGATTCCCTCTACTTTGGTTCCTGTGTGGAAAAAAGAGAAGCGCGATAAAAAACGAAAACATTTCTACAATAGCCTATATAGCTTACAATAGATTTAATTAAACTAGGAGGCAAAAACTCACCATGTGTCTCAAGAAACTGAAGTGCTTTCTCAAGAAACGATGGACTTCCATCTATTTCTTCTAGAGCAAGCAAGATTGGCCTTCCAACAACAGAAGACTTCAATGGGCGCTGATCTCTCCCTGCATGCCAGAGTGTGATTCATATACATAGGTAATATGAAAGAGAACCATAGCATAGGATCTAATCATGACAATAAAAAACCGAACTAACATGAACTAAAGGACCCTTCAACTGTATTGTTTGCTTCTGTTCGGAATATTCCATTTTGACCAATTACCAATGCTGCGTTAGGAGCTTGTGCAAGGGCTTGCTCAAGAGCTGCCTTCCACTCATACAAGTCTTCTAAAGACTCAGCCTACGTGAGCCAAAAAATTAGCATTTCAATGGAAGCATAACACAGGAGTCATAGCTCATTAGGGGGACGAAAACTGAAGTCAACTTCCTAAATATAAAAATCACCTTGAGGGTGAAGGCTCGTCCATCACGACCATCTGGGAATAATACAGTCAACAACTTTTTATCCTCTCTCACCACGACACTGCAAACGAAAAAATGTTAACACATGCTAGAAAATATGGAGGTGTTCTTATAAACAAGAATTACAGGCAGTACATACCTCCCGGAACTGTTCAAGTCAATGCCTCCAAGAGTCAAATTTACTTCACCCCCTTTTTGTGGTAATGCACTCTGCATACAATGAGCTAAGAGTAATTAATGGTTCAAGTAAACTGGAGTTGATAGTGTAAATTAATATCCACTTGAACTCCATGCACATTGGTATAGCAGACTGGAAAAGATATAACAAGTGATTAGTGAGCACTGACCGGGTCGTTTTTGAAGAACACCAGAGAGTTTCGAGTAAGAATAAACCAACGCTTCTTCCAGGATGTCCAACCAAGTCCTGCCAATCAGAATGAAAAAAAAAAATTGTAGACAACAAAATGGTGGTAACTAAGGAATCAAGACTGATACACAGTTGGTAGAGCCGTGGAGGTGCATCGTAGATGATGTTGAAAGAAGGAAGAATTATAGAAGGACACCTTTTGATGAAATGAAGAGAGGACCACTCTTGTAAACCTGTCAAGAGATTCATAGTGGAATACAAGAAAGAATTATCATCGGTTTGAATTATTATATAGATCAACCACTAAAATACTACAGATAGAAAGAACAAACACATCTGAAAGATTCTTCCATTACCAACAAACCAGTAAGACTATATAACTGTTTTCGCTTCAGTTGGCTGATAGTTTATTAATACCAAGCTAGTAACAGGAGATCCACAGACGCAGAAGCCACAGCAAAAAAATCAAATACTACACCTTGTGATGCATAGAGATATTTAATTAATCAATAATGATGCCTATATAATAGGGATATGAGGTAATGAATTTGAAACCCCAGAAGTCCCCACAGAAGAATGAATATAATCACTTCTTATCCACTGGCTCCAGTTAATTTGAGCAAAAATCTAATCTTTCCCAAAAAAAAGTCTCATACTTTTTTCTAAAATTGTCTCATATGCCTTCAAACAAAAACCACTAATCTTAGTTTTATCACATCAATCTTCAACAATCCCACGAATTAAACAAGATGATAAGAACGATAGAGGAAGCGAAGTAGAGACTCTGTGATTACCGTATTTGAAGCTCCAACTTGAGGCCGATGCATAGCCGCTAAAGAAGCCGCCATTGTAGAGAAGTACACTGCTTACTCTATAAAAATGATTATAAAAAAAAAAAAAAGCACAAAAGTCTGGATTGCTTTTTCTCTCTAAACCCTCTACAGACGAATCAAATGATGCACATTAGCCCGAGTCGATTGCCTTGTTTACTCCCATTTTTCCCTTTGCTTTCCGCTACAGAGAGAGATCAGAGCTAAACGAAGAAGAAACTATTGGTCTGACCTACTGCAGCTACTGAGTGAAGGGGAAGAGACAGAGAAAGGGGGCAAGTTCAGGCACAACACGGTCTAGTCTAATTCTATGCATCGGTCCAATCAAAAGGCTCCACGACAAAGACATTTCTTACCCTTTTGTCTTTTTCTTGTCAGCGTTTCACATTACACATTTGACAAAAATCTCATTTCGTGAAAAAACACTCCCAAGATTTCTATATTTTTCTTTAAAATAAAGTAATTTTTCTTATAAAAATTAGTATTTTAACGATATGTCTGTATAATAGAATATAGTATTTTATAAAAATGTATATAATGAGTTAGAAATGCTTTTAGTCTTTTTGCTTATAAGCACAATTAGTGTTAAAATTTCTAGAAACTTTTTGCAAGTCTATGAATAAAATGAATTGGAACTGAAAAAGTTGACATTTTTGTATGTTGCTAGCTGCAAAACGATGACATTAGATCTGAATATCATAGAATATTTCGATGATCTTAACTGAAAGAAGTTGACATTTTTCTATGTTACTAGCTCGATTTTTGTATTAGTTAATGACAAATTTTGTATTAGTTAATGACAACTTTCAATAAATTAGTTTATCCCAAACGTTTTTTTTACTTTAAATAACAATTACAGACTAAGCTTTGGTCCTAAACTTCCTCCCCATCAACAAACGCTATACTCCTATGAACCAAAGGCCAACGAAGAGAACAAAACATTCTATTGATAGCCATTCACAACCAAAGCACCCAAAACTTTTCTTGGTAAAGAAGAAACAAAAAAAACAGAGGAAGAATAAGAGAATAAACACACAAACAAAAAAAGAAAAGAAAAACCTCTCATTTCTTTCCCTCCTTGAGCTTTTACCTCCTTCCTCTTCTCTCAACCTTTAATGCAACAATGGGAAACTGCTGCTCTAACGGACGGGACTCAGGCGATAACGGTGACACACGCGGCATAGCCACTTCAAACGCTGGTCCCACTGCTGAAGCTTCGGTACCACAATCCAAACATGCCCCTCCTTCTCCTCCTTCTGCAACCAAACAAGGCCCTATAGGACCTGTCTTAGGTCGTCCTATGGAAGATGTAAAATCCTCATATTCTTTAGGGAAAGAGCTAGGGAGAGGTCAGTTTGGTGTCACGCATCTCTGCACGCAGAAGGCAACAGGTCAGCAATTTGCTTGCAAGACAATTGCTAAAAGAAAGCTTGTGAACAAAGAAGATATTGAAGATGTAAGAAGAGAAGTTCAGATAATGCACCATCTGACTGGTCAGCCTAACATTGTGGAGCTTAAAGGAGCTTATGAGGACAAGCATTCTGTGCATTTGGTCATGGAGCTTTGTGCAGGTGGAGAGTTGTTTGATAGGATTATTGCTAAAGGACATTACTCAGAGAGAGCAGCTGCTTCCTTGTTAAGAACCATTGTTCAAATTGTGCATACTTGTCATTCCATGGGGGTTATTCACAGGGATTTGAAGCCTGAGAATTTTTTGTTGCTCAGCAAAGATGAGAAAGCTCCTCTCAAAGCTACCGACTTTGGATTGTCCGTTTTCTACAAGCCAGGAGAAGTGTTCAAAGATATTGTGGGTAGTGCTTATTACATAGCACCTGAGGTTTTGAAAAGGAAATATGGACCAGAAGCTGATATTTGGAGTATTGGTGTCATGTTGTATATCCTCTTATGTGGTGTCCCACCCTTTTGGGCTGGTAAAGTCATTCCTCTTTCTTCTTTGTCTACAAAAAAAAAAAAAATTATAAACATATCTAGAAATGATTTGTTTAAATATATTAATGTGATGTTATTACTTGATGATCATAGAATCAGAGAATGGAATATTTAACGCTATCTTAAAAGGGCATGTTGATTTCTCAAGTGATCCATGGACATCTATCTCACCTCAGGCGAAGGATCTTGTAAAGAAGATGCTCAACTCTGATCCTAAGCAAAGACTAACTGCTGCTCAAGTTCTCAGTAAGCTTCTACAAAACAAACCAAAACGCCAAAAGCAAAACAATCACTTTGCATGCTAACTTATATTTTCTCTTTTTGTCTTCTTTTTTCCTATGTAAAGATCATCCATGGATCAAGGAGGATGGAGAAGCACCAGATGTTCCTCTTGACAATGCGGTGATGTCCAGGCTCAAACAATTCAAAGCAATGAACAATTTCAAGAAAGTTGCATTACGGGTAACAGTCACATCCCTTGCCCAATAGGAAGTATGAATGTGTCTCTTAGTAGTAGAGTATCCTAACCTCAAAACTTGGAACCCTTGAGCAGGTGATAGCAGGTTGCTTATCAGAGGAAGAGATCATGGGGTTGAAAGAGATGTTTAAAGGTATGGACTCTGATAACAGTGGAACAATTACACTCGAGGAGCTAAGACAGGGACTCGCTAAGCAAGGAACAAGGTTATCAGAATATGAAGTCCAGCAACTAATGGAAGCTGTAAGTTCTTTGCGTACTAACAACAATTTTACCCTCTTTCATATGCGGAGAAACAAGGAGACTCACCACTGATTTTCTAAATTTTTGCTGTGTAACCATGGTATTCTATAGGCCGATGCTGATGGTAATGGAACAATAGACTATGGAGAGTTTATCGCAGCCACAATGCATATCAACAGACTTGACAGAGAAGAACATCTCTACTCAGCCTTCCAACATTTCGACAAAGACAACAGCGGGTAAGCACTCAACAGTTTTGTAATATAATTGATTCTTAAAAGACTTCAAACACCAGAAACAGAAGTATAAAGCTTGCTACGAATCCAAATGTTCACCTCAAATAATACTTGTTGATCCCAGATATATCACAATGGAAGAGTTGGAGCAAGCCCTCCGGGAATTTGGCATGAATGATGGCAGAGACATTAAAGAAATAATCTCAGAGGTTGATGGAGACAATGTAAGAAACAACAGCCACTTTACACTGAAACAAAGCATCTAACAATCTTATTATTAATAACCAAATTTCTTATGCAGGATGGTCGGATAAACTATGATGAGTTTGTGGCAATGATGAGAAAAGGAAACCCGGATCCTATCCCAAAGAAGCGGCGTGACCTTTCATTTAAATAACCAAATGTTGAAAGTAGAGGAAGAGAGAAGATACAAAAAGAGAGCAGAACATGAGTCAGGAAACTCATCTTCCTTTTAACAATGAAAAGACAAGGCACATCAAAACTAAAAGCATGCTCGGGTTACTAATGGTTGAAACTGTGGAGGACATCGTTAAGAGATGAGAAGGCTCAAGAAGGGAGGAAAACAAAAACAAAAAAATCATTAATAGGGGATTTTGGGGGGAGGTGTTTGATATATTGTACATTTTCTTTTCTGGTTTGTCGTACTTAAGATTCTTTTTCAATTCTATTGTATGTGTTAGTGATATACGTTCTCACTTCTTAGCAAAACACCATCCAATCCTGAAAAGATACAAAACCTAGGAATAGTTCTCGCAAAATATCCTTCAGAATCTATAGTGTTGCAGCAAATCTAAGACCATCAAAATGGATCAAAAGCACAAATTTTTGTAACATCAATAGCTACAAGGAGCTGAAAAGAGGTATTCTTCATTGCTTGGTTCAACATACATACCAACTTCCACCAAATACAGATAAGCAAAAAAGGTTTGACCTTTACCAAATTAAAAACCCTAAATTCGCAGGTACGAGCATGATAAAACATCGAAATCGAATCAAGGACACGTGTTTACTTATCTTTGGTAGAGACACCATACTTCTCCTGCAACTTAGCAACCTCTTCTTCATTCTTCTTCTGATCGAACTTCTTGCTCATCTTCGCGTGCTGGTAGTAGAGCACGATCAGGTACCGATTCGCGACGTTGAACCCGGAGAGATGGTCCACGGCGTTCTTCGCATCGTAGATATCCTCGTAGACTACAAAGGCCGTTCCTTTCGTGTCCTTGTTGCAGCCGATACGAATCTGGCGAATCGCGCCGTACTTGCCGAAGATGTCGTACATCTCCTCGCTCGTTATGTTGAAGGGAAGGTTTCGAACGTAGATCACGCGGTTCACCTCCGGTGGGAGCCTCGTGTTTTGCTTGCGGAGACTGATTGTCGTCATAAGCTCTATCTATCTCCTTCTCTTTGTCGCCGGAGAGTTCTTACACCGTCCGGTATATAACAAATAAATATCTATAAGCGGGTAAATAAAGGGTAAAATCGTCTTTGCGCCGACATGGATGCTGTCCTAAGCCCAATAACTAAAAGGCCCAAACACGAGTTTCGGATATAAATGCAAAGCCTAGGGCTCAGTTTATTTCTTTTCTCACAAGGATCTGCTTAGTTACTTGATTAGCAAGCTTTAGATCTTCAAGCCGTTTGTTCTCCCCTTATTCTCAACGTCACGGCGGAGATGTTCCTTCCCAGATGAGGTACATTTTCTTATCTCTCTATTCAAAACACTCTTGTGGAGTGAACACATCACTTTGCACATTACAATGTGGGAGAAGGAGAAGCCCTAACACACTCACTGTCTTTGTGAGAACGTCGCTTGTGGTAGTATATGCAGGGAAATGACTATCATACTCATAAGTGGACACAACAGAGAACTGCTTTTGTTCATAATAGTTCTTTGGATTCCGTTGATAAAAAGTAAGTTATGTACAAATATCCGTATAGAATCAAACGATGAATAAGCAGATGATACTTGCCAATTATGTAGTAGTAGCTTCAGACCTGACACGCTTAACTGGAGCTCGAAGAGAGGATAGATAATTAGCATCAGATTTCTCAATCCCATCGAAAAGGTAGCTGAAAGGAGGCATCTCTATATACTTTCCACTTCCTGGAACAACTTTTAGCTCATCGTTTTCCCATACGATTCGTCCTCCCGCTATTGTCACTTCAACTTTTCCCTGAGAACAAAATGTTATCATCAGGACTTTTGTTTTATACATATCAGTTAAGAGAGGCTTTGCAAAATGGATATTACCTGTCCTCTTCTGCCCTCATAGACATTAGTGTCGGATCTTGAATGATGAGACTTTGAGCTAATCTCGTAGCTTGAGTTTGGATTCAGTATAATAATGTCTGCATCCGAGCCAGGAAGAATAGCTCCTTTCCGTGGATATATGTTGAAAATTTTAGCACTGATAATCAAAACCATTAGTCAATAAAATGAAATCAAAATCATATCATCGATATCAAGAAATTCAGTGTGATTAATGGCAAAACATACCACTCGGTGCTGGTTATTCGAACAAAATCAGTAGCAGAGATTTGACCAGACCCCTGGAATATTATTATGATACAATTAAAACGATTAAAAACTTCTCTAAAGAAAGAAGATTTTATAGCCCACGAGTGAGTTACTTACCACCATCGTGTCCCATGTCAGATGCATCCGTTCTTCAAGGCCTATACAAATTACAATAGATTAGCACAGAAGCAGAGACAAACGAGCACAGAAGCAGAGAAAAACGAGCACAGAGAGCAAGAAACAAGTCATGTCAGCTGTTATACCATTTACACCATTAGGTATTTTGCGGAAATCATCAAGTCCCAAAGCTTTTTGTGTAGAATTGAAAGTGCAGTGATCGGTTCCTACAAGCTGCACAGATAATGCCAAGAAAATGCCTTTTTTTTTAAATGATATAAAACATTTCTATTTATAAAGGAAACAAACCTGAAGGATTCCTGTTGAAAGGGCATCTTGCAAGGCTTTCCCATGCCCTACTTGTCTAATTGGTGGACTCATGACATATCTGAAATATTGAGAAGGAAAAAGAAAACTTTCAATGAGAACCTGAAAGAATAAAATGGGGAAACTCTTTGACCAGCAGAGCTGAGAGGATTTTCTTACTTGGATGCAATTGTGAAGTCAGGATCCCAAAGCCAATGATCATCGAGGATTAATCCAGACACAACAGGCTCTCCGATAACCTTCTGCCCTGAAATACATGTTGACTAAATCTTTTAACAAGGATATGTTACACTAATGGTTGTTCCATACAAGGAGCAGAGAAAAGGGAAAAAAAAAAGGAAAAGAGGACCTGATTTTCGAGCTTTAGCAATCTCATCCATTGCATCAACACTCATCACGTGAACAACATAGAGAGGCGTGTTAACAAAACGAGCCAAACGAATTGCTCGTGAAGTCGCTTCGCCCTCAAGCTGCCATATGTCAAACAAGCATCTCGGTTTTTAACTTGAACAAAGTTTACAGAAAGAGAAAAAAATCCTATGAGGCTTACTATAAATTACCACAGGAGGCCTTGAAAGAGCATGACCTTCTGGACCTGTAATGCCCAGTTCAATCATTCTTTTCTGTCCTTCGAACACTGCATCTCCATTTTCAGCGTGAACCATCGCCAAGGCACCGAGGGATTTACATCTTTTAAGACCTTCGAGGAGGAGGTCATCAGTTACCATGAGCGATCCTTTATACGCTAGGAAGAATTTGAAAGAGTTGATTCCTTCAAGTTAAGAGACAAAATGCACTCAGTTTCATCATAGCAGTGGGAAACTAAAAGAGACTGAGAAACACCAAAACTATTAGGCATGAATCAAATGGCATTTACCTTTTTCCTTGACCATTATCTCCATGTCCTTGGAAACAGCTTCATCCCACTTTGTGATGGCCATATGGAAACCGTAATCCATGCAGGAGTTTCTGGATTTGTTTACATAGGATTCAAAACCAGTGACCAGATTCCCATTAACCGGAATAACAAAGTCTATATGCATAGTTGTTCCACCAGCTAGCGCTGCTGCTTGGCCACTGAAGAAATCATCAATAGTCTCTGTACCCATAAATTCCATGGCTAGGTGCGTGTGTGGATCAATTCCTCCTGTTTACAATTGAAGAAAAGAAGAAGATCTGAGGAAAAGGAAGATGGAAGGCTAACCATTTTTTAATCAGAAGTAAATATGCTTATATGATCAGATCTATAACTGTGGAAACAAAACTTCATAATGTGATCATAGGCATCCAGTAGAAGAAGAAGAAGAAAAAGGCCAAAACTTGATGAACGTATCAACTAATATGAATTGATATTAACCTGGCATGACAAATTTTCCAGTAGCATCGAGTACAGTAACTTTGTCCCCAACCTGATACAGAGTGACAAGAGAATCAAAACTGGAATTTTAGATTATCAAAAATAACAAGGGAGTTGTTAAGTTAATACCTTAATGTTTGGCTGCACAGCGACAATAATCCCATCTTCGACATAGACATCAGCAAGTTGTTGATGATGTGCATTCACAACTGTACCTCCTTTGATCAAAATCCTAGTAGATGAAGAAGATGGAACCCCACAAGATTCCACACCAGGTCCTCTCTCTGCACTACAAAACTGCAAAAAAAAAAAAAAAAAATCAAGAAAAGAAACACATTCAAATCCCATCAGACAGTTGATAGTCGATTGTCAGATCGTGTGTCTGGATAAACTTCCTTTAAGAAATTACAAGTCAATGTAAAAGTTTAGCTTTTTTCAATTTCAATTTATTGGATTAGCAAATAACTTAAAAACTAATATGTTACTTGCTTAAAATCAAGCTCAAGACTTAGACAAGATTAGATGTTTTTTTAACTGGATTGAGCTTGTTGAACTCGATACGATGAACAGTTAATAAGAGAGACAGATCAAAACAACGAGACAAAACAGAAGCTGTTAACTGGTCATTTCAAGGTTCAAAGGCGCAAAGAAAAAAAGAAAAAGAGCGAGTGTTCGATCAAACACACACACACACACCTGAGTAGCTGAATCTGAGACGGACGGAGACGGAAGCAGAAGAAGTAGAGAGATGATGGAGAAGAAGATAGCATCATAGATAGGTCTTAGCGCCATTGATAATGAAGCTCTGACGAAAGATTCTCCCTCCACGTCTGTGTGTTTGTTCACCTTCCTAATAATTGTTCCGTTCTCTTTGTTATTGGCTGATCAAAGTTTTGTCAACGCAACGCAAAATCAAATGAAGATCGAACCGAACCGCGATTTGATAAGATATTCCGGTACAGCTACACAAAACCACAATTAGAAGAAAAACCAAGTTCATTTAATAAAACTGGTTGAATCGGTTTGGCCGGACGGTTCGCGGTTTACTGTAGGACCCCCTGACGGAGAAAGAAGGTTTCATGTTAGAGAAAAAGGTTAAGAAGTTTATTCTTCTCTCCGATCTTCAGAGTCCCCCACGAATCGCGCGACTTGTGTCTTCTGGATCCAAGTAGATGAGCTCCTCTTCGTCTTCTTCCTCCCAGGTAACCAGTTTTCTCTCTTGGACGAATTGCGAACTACTCATTCAATGATCTCTTGTTTCGATTTCTAGTTCAGGTGCTTGGTCTCGTTCTTTGTCATCTGAATTTGAATTATGGGTTTGATTAAAATATGCTTGTTGATGATCAATTTCATACGACCTCGAATCGAATTCACTTCAATCATATAATTTAGGTTTAAAAACTTATAACTTGGTGTTTTGCGTAGCTGATCATCATAGCTTATACTTAAGTGTTTAATGATTATGGAGATTTTAACTCAGTGAAGTAAACTAAGCTTTGCATTTTTCCAAGTTAAAGTCTTTTTTTTAATGGAGATTCTTCCATTTGTGCCAAGTTACTGAATCTGCTGTGAATCATTTATAGCAGATGGATCAGCTTGTAGCTGACAAGCATGTAAGTTACATTATCATGTCAGAAAAGGTAACTATAAATCACCCCCTTTCCTCATTCTCAACTGTGATTGTAACTTTATTCTTTTTCGTTTTTCAATTGCTTTTGAATTGTATTTACCTTTGCTAGAAGAAAGAGAGTTTTGAGTCGGTGGTGATGGATCATCTCAGAATGAATGGCGCATACTGGGGACTCACCACTCTAGACTTACTCGACAAGCTTCCCTCTGTTTCCATTGATGAAGTCGTTCCATGGCTCAGGACCTGCCAGCACGAATCTGGTGTGTACCATAGTTATTATATTTCTCTACCATACGGTTTTGCAGATCAGCTATTTTTACTTAACAAAAGAACTTAACTATAGAAAATGATATAGGCACTGAAAATTATATGAAGACCATTTGGACTTGCTATATAAGCTTTCACATTTTTTTCCCAATCATAAGATATCTCTTCAGAATAAATGTTTAACTTCTCTGAGCAGGTGGCTTTGCCGGAAATACTGGGCATGATCCACATGTTTTATATACACTGAGTGCTGTACAAATCTTGGCCCTCTTTGACAAGCTAGACATTCTTGACGTTGGAAAAGTATCAAGTTGTATCCTTTAGCACTTGGCTTCTTTACTCATGGTGGAACTTTCATATGATTATGCAAAGAAAAAATGCTCTGCAAATTGCTTATGGTTGGTATTATTATGGTTTCCTATACACGAAATTAGATGTTGCTGGTTTGCAGAATGAAGATGGATCCTTCTCTGGAGATATGTGGGGAGAAGTAGATACGAGGTAGTACGGAGATCTTATATGTTTCCTGTTGGAGATTTCACTTTGTTGATTCTGACGTGGCTGAGACTGTTTATGTAGGTTTTCTTACATAGCTATATGCTGTCTCTCTATATTGAAATGTCTTGACAAAATCAATGTAGAGAAGGCCGTTGATTACATTGTCAGCTGCAAAAACCTTGATGGTGGTTTCGGGTGCACACCTGGAGCAGAATCACATGCAGGACAGAGTATGTTATGCTACCTGAGCTTTTTTCTTCCTGTGTCCACCCGATTGTTACTTGCACTTGGTTTTTAAGATGACTACTGAGTTAACTAGTCCTATAAACTACTCCAGTGACTGGGATATTCAGATATGCTTTGTTTCTGTAGTTGAGGTGTTATTGCTAAACCCTTGTGTAAACAGTCTGGGGAAAGTTTCAGGGTAGCAGAACTTTTATTATTTATTTTGTTTCTTCTGTATCTGCAGTTTTCTGCTGCGTGGGTGCTCTTGCAATCACCGGTAGTCTTCATCATGTCGATAAGGACTTACTTGGGTGGTGGTTATGTGAAAGACAAGTCAAGTCAGGGGGTTTAAATGGTCGACCCGAGAAGCTCCCTGATGTAAGCATTACGATCCTCTCCATTAGAGAGACCTTTATATACGTACCCTAGTTCTTAACACACTTTTGATTGGCAGGTTTGCTATTCTTGGTGGGTTCTATCGAGCCTGATCATGATAGATAGAGTTCACTGGATCGACAAAGCAAAGCTTGTCAAGTTCATCTTGGACTGTCAGGTTTGTCTCCAACATGTCTAGGAAAGTAGTATCGTTGCTAATTTGCTTTAAAGATCTCATATTCCCTGATTTGAGTAGGATTTGGAGAACGGGGGCATCTCAGACAGACCCGACGATGCTGTTGATATCTTCCACACCTACTTTGGAGTTGCAGGTAACTAATTATTAACTTAGATGCGTCTCTTTGAACTCATCTTTGTTAATTTATAGCCAAACAAAGCGGTCTCATTTCATCAAAACTTGGTGCAGGGCTTTCCCTCCTCGAGTATCCTGGAGTCAAAGCAATTGATCCAGCCTACGCTTTGCCTGTTGATGTCATCAATCGAATTCTCCTAACCAAATGAAGGCAAATGGTGTTTGACACATAAGGTCAAATAACATATGGAAGTTCTTTGCTTGATTCATTGTTTGGTCTACTTAGCCGGTTTTAGAAGTTCATTTGAATGCATGCTCAACGAGGAGATTGTAATTTGGGAATATTAAAAGAACTAATGGAAGATGGGATGGCTTCTAAAGTTAAAATCTGTGTTTGATTGAAATTTTTGGAAACGTTTACAGGCATACAGATATATTGGAACACTAACAGTTCCTTTTTCAACAACATTAATTGGATAACATTATTTTACATGAATAATAGTAAACATTGCGAATGTATTTTGATTTTATACACAGAAAAGATATGGAATAAGAAAACACCTACCCAAGACCAAAATGTTACAAAGCTGCCACCAAATCAATTGTGTGATATGAATTCTGCTTCTTCTTCTTCTTCTTCACAAGTTTCCCCTTTCTTCTTCTTCTTCACGGAATGAAATCACCATTTTGAGATTTTAACCTACAAAGCCAATTCCAGGACGAAGCAAAACGAATCCTCTTGTTCAAAACCAACACAACTTAAAATATAAGGGGAACAAAAATGTAAGGAATCCTGACTTATTTGTTAGCTGACACTATCTCATTCCATTAGAAACACATATTCTATCTATGATATCGGTTCTTTTTAACAGGTTAAGATGTGTATGAAGTGCAGCTTTCTTAATAACCAGAGAAGAATCCTATACTAACATAGAAGTCACACAGTTAGGATACGTGCAATGTTCCCTAGAAAATAATATGCTATTTGGACTTCAGTAACTTCAACAACACAAAAGACACTCCGAGTATGCCAAAATTTGTAATGTAGTGACAAACCATTTCCCCTAACAAGGGATTATAGAAACAGTGTATGGATTATGATGACAGATATATGTTCTATGAAGGATCCTGGAATACCAACATGAGTTGTACTGAAAATGAAACGATGGATAGCCAAGAACGCCAAGCTAACTAAACAAGAGAGACACATGACGGTACAGTACACAAATACTTACCTAATAATATTGTCTACAGTGAGTTGAAAAGTGATTCTAAACCTCCTCCATGACACCTACTGGTTTGCAGAACACGGAATTGGGAATGTCTACCAATTTAGCCAGCAACCCTTATTGCACCCATCTCATCCAGCTTTGAGCTCTTATGCTGCAACGAGATAAATCGAGAGCGGAATCAATTAATTTCCTAAAAGACATCATACTAGTTCTGTGAAACCTTTAATTATGGTGGGAACTTCAAGTTGAGTACAAGTAAAATTTGAGCCCCGCCTGCACTACCATTACCTTGTTTTTCTTGTGCCTCTGAATGTCATTTAGATCTTCATCCCCATCGTGTTTCCTTTTCTGAAACATAACTACTCCATGTGATTTCCATAGCATCACGCAATCAAAATATATACATGAAACAAACAAGTCTTACCTTATCATGATGTTTCTTAGAGTGTTCACCCGACTCGTGGTGGCCATTTTTTTCCTTTTTTCTGTCTCGGTCCTTGTCTTTATCTTTACTTCTGTCTTTATGCCTGTGCTTGTGCTTCTTATGCTCTCTATCTTTGTCCTTACCTCTGTCCTTGTGTTTTTTATGTTTCCTGTCCTTATCTTTCGACTCACTTTTTGACTTGGGTGGAATTGTAGGAGCTCCCTTCTCTTCCTGAAAAAAAAAAAAAACAGGCCGTGTTCATATTCTAGTACCTACGTCAATCATAGGATATCCAGATGTAATCCAGCTTATCAGGCAATGATTATCAATTAACCAAAGAAGTGGATGTTACATGACATTCATTACTAAACCCTATTTTCAATGTCAAATATTGGGAAAAAAAACGGTGTATCTTCAAGTCAAAACTCAAAACCAGCAAGAGAGAGAAGATTGTTACTAGAGGCAAATCAACAGGGGTCATATCATTGAGTTGGAAAGCCTCCATAAGCTCATCCATAACAAAAGGTTGGATTCGGGTATTATTAGTCTCCCGGCTCTGTGACATGTTCTGAATAAGCTGATCTAACTGCATTCCATCTCCCTTTCTGATCTCTGTGTCCCCAACCACATTATGAAGATAATGGGAATCTGATAGAGACGCGGGAAGTGATTTTTTGCAAAAGAATTCATGGTGCTGCAATAGTTTGTATTGGGATATAAGATCCACGGCACCACACAACTCTCTAGGACCTGCACTCATACAACCAACCAGCACATTGACCACAAGATGATGATCCAAAGTAGGGGAAAAAAAGAGAGAAGAAACTGAGTCTACATAGTTGAAGAATCTCTTAAATTTGAAACCAAACTTACCTCCAAATTTAGTATGTTCAGGTTCCATCTTCTTTATCACGCTCTGAATTACTTTTGCATGATCACTGCAATACGATTCCTGTCTCATAACGAAATATTCAAAAAAAAAAAAACTAACAATTTGAAGCTCAAACAAATGAACATTACTAAAAAAACATAATAACTATAGCTAATTACCAGCTCCTATTGCATAGTGACTAAAATTTTCGGAGACTCAACAAAACTAAGAGCTAACAAATATCTGAAATTAGCATAAATTGCTATTAAAAAAAAAAACTTAGACATTGGAAAAGTATTGTAGAAAGTTTGTATTAAGTAAAAGAATGAATTTTTGGTATCACCTAGTCAACAAGAAAGTTTCTTTCTATCTTTGCTTCTATACGAAAGGTCTAAAATTCAATAATAATAATAATTAATAGTCGATAAAAAGCAAGTAGCTCAACAGGAATTCCGAGAGAATGATCTGAGGATTGAGATTTGAAAACAAAACAAGGAGACAAAGCTCAGATTCAATTGGTACGCGAAAGAGACGAAGCAGAGGAGAAAGAACATACAAGTTCGTTTGGACAAAGTCCCAGATCTCGGTTCGGAGAAATCAAATCTAGCTACGGCGCTCTGTATCCACCAGCACTCTAAAAATAAACGGATAGAAAAGTTGGTTTCTGGTAACTTAGATTTCCCGCGCAAATTTGATTAACGGAAGTGGAAGAGAAAAGGGACAAAGATCTCGAGGGAGGGAAGGAGAGAGCCCGAGACCGAGACCGAGACCGAGAGAGAGAGAGAGTACTTTGTTTGTTCGTTGTTTAGGGTTTGAGACCAACCAGACAGACAAAAGAGTTTCTGTTTCTTAACCAATCGGGATAAAACCATTTCTCCCCTCTTTTTTTTATTATTTTTTTAATCTCTTTTGTTTGCTGCTTTTTTTAATATATTTTTATGGGTTCCCCGTGGGCTTCACGCGACCTGTGTGTACGGCCCATATATATACACATAAATTATCGTTTCAAACTCGACCCTCCCTCCCAATCAAAGCTTAAAAGGCTGATAATAAAACACTGTGTTGTCGTTACCTAGAAACATTTTCTTATCGCATAATAGTAACCCAATTTCTACATATATAATAACCATGAACAGCAACAACAACAAATCATAATTCCAATCATATTTTTGGTAGGACACTCAACTTCACTAGTTTATAAAATATATATTAGTAATTATCTTAATTTACACTTAAAGAAAAACGATTTCAAGAGTGGAAGATTATCATTCATACTGGAGAATCATATCCATTTGGCATACATTTCTTTTCCTCTTAATTCCTAATTTTAAAAAACTAACAAAAAAAAAAGTTAAAATATTCTAGAAAGACAAAATGAAAAAAAATAAAATAAGAAGGGACATTCAAGTGGAATCTGATTTTTTTCATGTGTGTGAGTGTCAATGTGGGTGAGGAATGAGAAAAAAGGTAGTGAAGACAGACAACATCATTTTCCTCAAAGAAAACTAAGTCTTAGAATCATCACTCCAGTTCCCTTTTTTGGCCCCCTTTTCTATTTCTTGTTTCTTTGACCCTTCTTCACTTAATTACTCTTACCTACATGCTTTTTGACACCCTCATTACTCTCTAAATTAACCACTCTAATAAGTAATAACACCACTAACCAATTATTCCAGCTAATACCTTTGGACATCATTCAACCAAAGCTTAGTTAAGAAAATATAATGATACTTACAAAAACTCTAGTTTTCTTCTCTTTTTTATTATCTTTATAAAGTGATAGATGAAGGGGAAAAAAGGGAAAGGGAGAGCAGCAAACTTTTAGAGCAAGTCATAGTTTAAAAGCCCCCTATCTTTTCCTTCCATCACTTTCATTCCTCTCTTCTCATTCTAAGTGAGACTTTCCACAGACAATTCAAGAGATCTTGTTCAAATCTTTCAACTATTGTTATCTCTTATAGCTATAGAGAAACTCTGTATATCTTGAAGATTTTGAAAAGATGGGAAGTTACTACTCAAGAAGAAAATCTCGGAAACACATCACTACTGTTGCCTTCACCATCCTTCTTCTTTTGTTTCTGTTTCTTTACGCTAAAGCTTCATCCTCGTCCTCTCCTGCTGGTATTCATCATCACTCAACTCATGGAAGCTTGAAAAAAACTGGAGTTTTGGATCCAAAGCTTCATGATCCTAGTTCCAATGACGCGTCAAGAGAATCAAGATATACTAATGAAGGTGGTGAACATGTTTTTGAAGTTAACAAGAGAAGGGTCTTCACAGGTCCAAATCCTTTGCACAATAGATAAATCTTTTTTTAATAAGTTTTGTGAAATTTTGTCTGAATAAAACGTATTTGTTCAAATAAAAAAAAAAAACATGTTTATTTACCTTTTTCTTACACTGATATACATTACATCGTACGTGATCTCGGCCATGATTTGTATAATGTTTCTATGTGGAGGTATGAGATTTTAAGAGTGTTAAACAAAGAGTCTTTGAAAAATAGTAAATACTGCATTTTTCATATGATAATTAAGATGAGTGTTCTTAGTTTATTAAATATTAAGCATGATTATCTTTGGAAAGAGTATGAAACTGGTGGAGATTTCGTATGGTACGAATATTTTGACGATGATGATGAAATGAGGCATCATTGTTGATGCCAACGAAAAGAAAAGAAAAGAATGAACATCATTGTTCAATTGAAATTAATATAAAGCTACTCTTTTACAGAGTTTGATGTGAAAGATAGGCTATTTCATGTCATGCTGCTGCAATATTAAAACTACAATCGGTTTCTTCAACATATGATTTATCACTCTTGCATAGACAACTATTCACTATAGAAAAGCCTTGTAATACACTGAGTAACATCAGGTTGAAGTCGAATATAATTACAAACATACAAAATGTGAACTTCATCTGCAGCAGAACCTACAGTTTTTAGATTTAACTTGAGACGACAGTTTGGTCGTATACAGTATAATTTTATTTACCGCGAAGCATTTTTGCCAGGCTTTGAATTTTACTAGACATTGCCAGTATGTAAGAAGCAGACTGAGAACTGTCGGAATAAGATAGGACCGGGGAAATAAAGACAGAAAAAAAAAAAAACTGATTACATTTTTCATTGAAAATTCGAGATGTAGGGACAACAAATAGATTTTCCCATAGCCATAATCAAGAATCAAAAACGAGAATTTAGCAATCATAGATATATAAAACTAAGAATGTTGAAAAAATATATATACTAAATTAATAATAGATGATAATTAATCATGTCCCAAACATAACTTTTTCTACCATATAAGATGAGAATCATCATTAGATGAACACGAGAAGAGAAATGTATTGTTGACCACTCATACATAATTACGATAATCAAAAAGCAAAAAAGAAAAAGAGTCCAAAAATATTTCCACATAATCTCAAACCTTAGTTTGCTTATATTGTAATGAAGACATGAAGTTTAAGAGTTTAATAAGTATCGCTTTGCAGTTTCAGGATCCAACTCTTCATAAACCTGCAGTAAACCGAGACACATGAGACAAAACAAAATGTCTCCGGCATGAGTACCGACCGACCTGCAATAAATGCCTTTAGAAGATAATGTGGGAGTGAGGGACACATACAAGTTTCTTGTGGAGTTTCTCGAAAGCCTTGCAAAACCTCTCTGCTTCAACCTCACCAACCTTCAAAACATGTGATGTTCATTAAGGTTTTAGAATCAGAGGTGAAACAAGAATAAATTTCTTCCAGTGAAAGTATCTAAGTTCACAAGTCAAAGAACGAACAAGTCTCCTATGGAAAAACTTAGCTTGCTATGAACACGAGCTTGAAGCCTTTAAACCTTAAAATCTTATACAACAACTTGAAAAACGTTTGAACAAAGTCGCTGGTGATGATTGATTACCTTCTTCGCAGCAGCCGCTCTGAGTTTATCCCAGAATGTAAACGTATCTATCAAAAGAAGTCCACAAATCAGCATGTATAGCCATCTTACTCATAGTAATCATTAAACTGTAGCATGATCCAGATGGCAGCTATGTGTTGAGCAAATGCAATTAATGGGTTTATTAGCTTTTTGTCTAAACGGAGCAATGGATGCTTCATTTCATTGGTCATATATCACATGAAAGAACATATCAGAATCAACCTAAGGAAACACACAACAAAAGCTAAAACAAGTAGGTAACAAGATTCATCTCACAATTCTTCTTGATCCAAAAGATTTTTTAGACACATCTCTTTAATGAATGAAGGAGAACACAATGTATCTTAGCTTTCTCACTGAAACAGATTTAGTCACATAATTCGAAGGAGCTATTATTTAACACCGAGTTAGTAAGTAAAAAAATGAATACCTTGATCAGTGTTGCAATCTTTAAAGTGTTTCGGCTCATCAACAGTTAGCTGCTTTGAGTGATTCCAAGTTCCATCACACTTCAATTCAAGCGTGTATATTTTTTTAGCAAAAATAAAAAAAGAAGACTTCAGAAATGTACCTCTCGCTCAACAACTGACTGTGAAGTTGATTGCTTTGGACTTGAAGAATCTAAATCAACCTGAAACCATATTACATATTAAAAACACAACGAGTAGTGAGTGAACTATTATGGATCAGACGAAAATCCAGCCTTAGACATTTTTAGAACAATCTTTTAGATAAACACCAGGTTGCTGTGTAAAAAGCCCTTTCGGATGCATAAACTAGACGAACTAATTAGGAAAATTAGGGTTCTCAAAAGAAGAACCAAGTTCGTGTCAAATAAGCTGACAGTAGCAGCAGAAGCAGCAACAATCAACAAAAAGGAGTTTTCTCGGAGAAAAAGGGAAGAGAGAGATTTACACGGTGGTCGCGAGAGCGTACGACGGGGAAGAGAGTGAGGATGCTACGAAACTCTTGCTCGTCCATCGCTTCCCTTTTCTCCTCCGACTCTCTCTCTGTCTCTCTTAAATCTAAATCTTCTTCTAATGTACTGCGCCTCTCTTACAGGCTTTGTAAATTTTCATTAATATTATAAAATACTCTCTCTGTTTCACAAAGAGTGTCATTTTACCACTTTTTTCTTGTTACACAAAGAATGTCATTTTAGAATTTCAATGTAACTTATAGCTTAATATTAATTGCAAAATGCATTGGTTTTATAAATAAATCTATTTATCTCAAATATTATTGGTTAAATAGGTGTAATTAATACAATCATAAATGCATTTCAATCATTTTCTTAATATGTGTGAAATGTGTCTAAGTGACACTCTTTGTGAAACGGAGGGAGTATATAATTTGCAGGACCAACCCTTTCATTTTAATCTGGTTTTAATTAACACATTAAATACTAATTGACTAGTATGTCTAACAAATTAACAATTTACAACACAAATTGTAGAATATTGCAAAAGGAGTTTGCAAAAACATACTGAACCGCAAGCTGCAAGTTGTGAAAGGAGCTTATCTTTTCTTTTGTACCAAAGAAAATTAAAAGCCAATTGGTTTATGGTGTTTTTAAAGACAATGATGGTGAAGTTTTTTTTCCTTTGAAAGATGTTCAGATACATATCTACTAAACACTAATCCGGAAAATAATTATTTGAAGCAGCAAGAGCATAAAACACACACACAATAGACTTCTTTTATAACACCACAACAAAATAGAAAAATATTGAGCTCCAACCTCACTTTTACACACAAGACAATCACAAAACAAGTAGAAAAAGAAACTCAACAAAAACTACTACAGGGGAGGGATAAAGAACATGAGATGGTGATACGGTAGTCTCAGCAGCATTTTCAGTCATGATACTCCACTTCTTCCTCCTCCTCTTCTTCGTACTCGCCTTCTTCATCTGCGGTTGCGTCTTGGTATTGCTGATATCCGGAGACCAGATCGTTCATGTTGCTCTCAGCTTCAGTAAACTCCATCTTATCCATTCTTGTGTACCAATGCAAGAAAGCTTTCCTCCTAAACATGGCTGTGAACTGCTCACTCACCCGCCTAAACATCTCTTGGATCGATTTGGAGTTCCCAATGAAGGTCGATGCCATCGACAGACCTCTAGGCGCTATGTCACAGACGCTTGACTTCACGTTGTTTGGTATCCATCCCACAAAGTAGGATGAGTTTTTGTTCTGCACGTTTATCATCTGCGGCACACATCATGTTCTTTGAATCCCACATCTGTTGAGTGAGCTCTGGGACGGTGAGTGCGCGGTACTGCTGGGAGCCACGGGAGGTGAGAGGAGCAGAACCGACCATGAAAAAGTGGAGACGAGGGAAAGGGATCAGGTTCACTGCAAGCTTCCTCAGATCAGAGTTGAGCTGACCAGGGAACCTAAGACAGCATGTAACTCCACTCATGGTTGCAGAGATCAGATGATTCAGATCACCAACTGTTGCAGACATCAGCAAACAGTTACGACAACAAGAATCATACATAATTGGAGACTCTGTCAAGGAAGGACACATTGATATATTAACAAACAACAATATTCATGGTTGCAAGGATTAATGATTCGGTTTCACAAAAGAAGAAGAACGTGGAAGGGACTAACAGCTAGGAGTGGTAAGCTTCAGAGTTCTAAAACAGATGTCATAAAGAGCTTCATTGTCCAGAACCATACATTCATCAGCATTTTCAACCAACTGATGAACTGAAAGTGTCGCATTGATCTTAAAAAAATTAAAGTATTTAACGTGTATGAGAGATGATAACGTTTTCACATAAGAGGTCATTTTCACGCTAGCCATATCACATTGCTCATGGGGTGTTGAAGGCAAAATGAAATAGACTACTTAATATGTCTACTGACTTTGTTTGATTAAACTAATGGATCTGATTAAGGGGAAACATAACTCATAACTGTAAATATCAGAAAGAGGGAATCAATGCACATGAAGTCATGAGCCCCCCACCCCCTTGCGTCCCATGTGACCCAGCCAACAACTCACCTGACTTGAATCCTTGCTCTTCTTCTTCTTTTTTCCTATCAGTTTCTTTCTACTGTTTTTCTATAGTTCTAGTTTGTAATTTTCAGCCAGTTTCTTGTTTTCCCCCCCTTTCAGTTCTATATTCTTCTAAACTAGGCTAAAACGTCATTATCTTGGCGGATTAGATATTTTAATGGATTCTACCAAAATGGTTTATGATAAGGAAAGACAACCTGATTCCATTTCAATATATTTCATTTGTAATTATACATTTTATTCATCTATTCCACCACAATTTACATTCTAAATTCCACTCAGAAAACTGCCATTAAGCTCCACCAAACTCCAATGCTACTATCAACAGTCACCAAACGAAAGAGGGAGAATTTAGGATTGGCGTCACTCTTTGTGCAAACACACACACACACACCTAAGAAAAAAAACAAATAACGTATTCAACAGCCATTCCACTGTTTAGAGATCATACAACAACCATTCCTACTGATTAAACAAATTTAATCTGAAAATAAACTTGTAATCTCTCTCCCCTATACATTCTTCATATGATTTGTTCCAACTTCCTCCTAACATATAAATATATATTTTTTTTTAAATAACATATAAATATATGTATTGCATTTCATTTTAGTAGTTAATATTAAATTAAGCGACAAAAAAAAAAAAAAAAGATTTACCTTTGCACATGATGCGTGCTTTCACTTTAGTTTGCTAAAGCTTTCTTCTTTCTTCTTTCTCAATTGAGAAGAAACCTAACTGTGATCCATGGCGATGGTATTCACCCAACCCAAGAAGAACCTACTTCCTCTCCTCCTTTTCCTCTTCTGCATTTCCGTCATCATTCTCCTCATCCTCGTCTCCGAGACCACACACTCTTCCCCCGAACGAGCCACCACTTTCCACCGAAACCACAACAACAACCTCCCACCTTTCACTTTCCTCATCAAAGTCCTCACCTTTAACCGTCTCCACTCCCTCTCCCGCTGTCTCCACTCCCTCTCCGCCGCCGAATACGGCATCGCAGGCGACGCGCGACGCATTCACCTCCACGTCTACATCGACCACTTCACACTCTCACCTAACGATAAACCCGTGGAGGGTAGCTTGAATAGCGCGAAGGAGATCTTGGATTTTGTGGATAAGTTCGAGTGGAGATTCGGGGAGAAACTGGTTCATTATCGGACCGGTAACGCCGGTTTACAGGGACAGTGGCTGGAGGCTTGGTGGCCGAGCTCAGATCACGAGTTTGCGTTTGTTGTTGAAGATGATGTTGAGGTTTCTCCGCTTTACTATGGGTTTCTGGAAAGCGTGATTCGTAATTACTATTATGATCGTTCCAATTACAACCCTTCTATCTATGGAGCTTCGCTTCAGAGACCAAGGTTCGTTCCAGGTAACATTTAGATTGATAAAGTTTGTGTCTTTGCAACTATGGTGACACATTGTTCCAGTTATGTAGTTGATGTGGATCAGTGAGAAGTAGGATTCATGTGCTCATGGTTAGTGTTTGGTAGTAACTGATTGATGTGGTGGTTATATGCAGGTAAGCATGGAAATAAACTACATGTAGATCACAAAACGAATGTTTTCTTATACCAGTTGGTGGGAACTTGGGGGCAACTTCTCTTTCCAAGACCGTGGAAAGAGTTCAGGCTATGGTATGACGAGCACAAATCCATGGACAAGAAGCCTTTCCTTGATGGCATGGTAACTTAGAAGCTGTTCTGTTCTGTCTTCCTCATTATTTATAATAATTCCAATGTTTATTATGTCGTTTGATGTTTTCTCAGGTGACGAATGGATGGTACAAGAGGATTGGAGAAAGAATATGGACTCCTTGGTTCATAAAGTTTATTCACTCTCGTGGCTATTTTAACATCTACACCAATTTCCCAAACGAGAGGGCTCTGAGTGTATCTCACAGGGATGCTGGTGTTAACTATGGGAAAACCATTGGACCAGACTCGCAGCTACTGAATAAAAGCTCCATCAGCTCTGATTTTCTGAAACTCCAGCCCTTGAGCAACCTTAAATGGTATGATTACTGTTTCAGTGAAGTTGTTCCCGGTAGAGTTGTGAGGAACCTGAATGAGCTTGGAACCATTCTTCCTTCTGTGCAGAGAGAGAAAACCGTAGTTCTGGTCAGTCTATTTGCTGCAGACAAGATGTTTATCAGGAACTTGCTATGCCATTTCGAGAAGCTTGATACTCGAAACCACATTTTTATAGGCCCTAGCTCTGAGTTGTTCTATGATCTTTCAAGAAGGGGACATCCTGTGATTGATGCGGATATGTTTCTCGACAAGTTGGTAAAAGGCAAAACTTCGTACTCAAACTCTGTGAAGGAGGCTCTGGGCAATGCTTACGTTGTAAAGAAATGCTTAGAACTTGGATACAGTACATGGGTCTTTTCAAGTAATGCGCTTCTGGTGGATAAAGTTCCACTCCTTGACAGAGTCAGATCAGAATACGACTTTTATATTGGTGAAAGCTCTGGAATTTTGATTGTTAAATCTTCATCGACCACTCAGAAGTTATGGAGCAATGAGCTTCTGCATAGCATTGTATCTTCAGCAACGAAGAGTCCTTCCCCAAAACAAGGTCTAGATTTTATTCGTCTAGTGAAAGAGCTAGTGGAGAGAAATGGCAAGATGATTAAGACTGTAGAGACGATGAGTATTGCAGAGAATACCAATGCCAATAGTGTAAACCGGTCGTTGGGAGATGGCAAACCAGTGGCTTCTTGGTCACCTGAAGTTGATTCCAATATCATTCAGACAAAGCTTGCGGAATTGAACTTGTGGCTCATTGATGATGATCTGTCTTGCAAGGCTGTGATTTGTCATAGCTCATTACGTTAAATTAAAAAGGAAAGCTATTGGCATTTTGTGGCGATGGCATCGCAATGATTCACGGGTGAAACACGGGGCTGTGTGAGGGGTCAGCTGTATCTCTGGTAAGAGATGTGAAACTGATTGTTTGTTACCCTACAGGCCATTTAGAGATTTATCCTTCTTTTTAGTACAATGTCCTGTTTAGATTTTTGTTACTAAAATACTGAAACACGGTTACAGGAATATCATGTGAATGTAACATAGAGAGATCGCTTAGCAAAGAAGCTAAAATATCACAAAAACACTTATTTGCAGATGAGTTCTTGATTCCATTAAAAGAAGGCTCTGCTACCGTAAAAGACACGAGGCCCTTCTTTTTTCTTCTCAGTGCCATTATCATTTTTATTATTCCGATTCTGAATCTGAGTTTCAGTGTTGTTGTTGTGATCCATGGGAAGCTTCATCTTTGCTAAAGACTCGGTGAATTGTTGCATACTTCTCATATACATTTCTGCTATCTGCTTCTGCATCGATGTTTCCTCTGTTTCCACATTCATTTTCTCTTCTCCTTCCTCTTCTTCTTCTTCTCCTTTGCTTCTTCTTAATACCTTTGCGACCTCTCGGTTCTCGTTTGAATCCGCTGTGTTCTTGTCATCGCTTAAGCTTGTTGTTGTTGAAGAAGAAGCCATAAAACTTCCATTCCCGTTAAGCTCTTTGTCTTCCAAGCACACCATTGTTATGTCAGTCTCAGGCAAATGTGTTGAGCCGAGACAGAGAAAAGATGCTGTTCCAGACCTGACACCCATTCCATTGAAGTACTCGGTAACCATCTGTTTGTTCTCGTTAACAACATTGATGTCAGGGAACTCAATCCTCGTGTAATCCACAGTTTCAGAAACTTGGGGGCTAAGCAACACGACCTCGGAAGAAATTGAAGTGTTAACCTTGGGATTGGATGAAGAGGAAGTAGCAACAAGAGAAGGGTTGACGATGGAAAGCGTGAGCTTCACGGTACCAGCAGGTGAATGGAAGAGATCAGTGGAAGAGAGACTATAGTCTTGAGTAACACTGTCTTGACCTATGATGTCTGACACTGGGACAAGCGCGAAACCAAGAAGCTGGTCTTCCATGTAATGTCTGGCTCTGCTCATCATCCAGATCTCACATTTGAGAACTGCAGCATCGATCTGGTTCACATTGATCATAAGCTTCTGGTTAAACTCTGGGTTCTTGCCAGCTCTGTGGACGATTCTGGTGGAGATGGTGTCGTCAGGATTGTATGTGAGAGAGAACTTGGCGTAGACGTCTTGGTTATCGTAGATGCAGATGTTGTGGATGTTTCTTGCGTTGTGAACAAACACTTGGAGAACGCCTGAGAAGCCTTGATGGTAGCAGAACCTAGAAGAAGAAGCTTGTTTCATAGATTCCATAGGAGAAAAAAGATAGAGATGTCTGTATAGTTTCTTCACAAGATCACCAAGAAAAGCCAAGGAAAAGCTATAGATAATAAGCTAACGTTTAAAGTGAGGCTGAACAGTAGCATGACCTCAAAGGAAAGTCATGAGAAGAGCTAGAGGTAGAGAGAGAGAGAAGTGTTGGTGAAGCAAGGGGAGCTTTTGCTTTGAGGAAATTCAGGAGCATTGAATCGGAGGTTAATATGGTTGGTGGAGAAAATGAAACATAACATATCAATTTCAAGAAGATAAAAAGTAGATTATGATGAGAAACATGATCATTATCAAGACCATGAAAATCTATAGATTTCAGTATTTCACTCACAGCAAGAACAACAACAATTTATATTGGTCAACAAAGTTGACATGAACTAATCATTCCATGGTCTTAATGGGGTAGGTAAAGGATCGAGATGTCTCTACTTTTGTGAATCAGTTATATACTATAATGAATAGATCTTTTAGCTTGTAGCCTTGATATTGCTTTGGATTGCAGCCTGCACCACCCAAAAATTGGCCTAAGTCAATGGCAGTCCCCACCAAAACCCACTCTTCATGATCATCATTACCATCACCACTTAATCGTCATTCCATATGATTCAATATCCAAATCATAACCTATAGTATGCCTCACTCACCACACCAATAATAAAGAAAGAAGTAAAATTCAATAAACTAACAAAGATTTGTCGTTCAGCCATTATTAGATTCTACTTGCTATACAGAATCTGAAGTATGGATTGGAAGTGAGTTGATTTTGGGGTTGGTAAGTTTAATTACAGATTTACATCTACACTCACTTCCTTCCCAACCTAACCAACAGAGCCTCATGCTTTGCAGCTGCTACTGCTTCAGCAGCTTTGTTTGCAGCTTCGCGCTTCATTGCCCTCTTCGCACGCCTTCCTGTTGCGGCACTGCTACTAGTCTTCTCCTTTGGTTCACGTGAGGAAGAAGAGCTGGATTCAGAGCCAGACGCTTGGCCACCACCTCGGTGCTTATGCTGCTGGGCCGGTCTTGCTTCTTGGCGGCCTGATCTGACAAAACCATTGTCACCCCACCTCCTGTTTCCTAAACGAAGACTTGAGCCATGCAAAAACTCATCAAGGTCATCATCATCATCTTCATCTTCCTCTCCCTCGTACTCAGGTGGAATGTCGAAATCATAATTGTCAATGTCATTGCATGAGACCCGCTCCACTGCTTCAAGTGGCTGAAACCAGGATGCTCTCAGGAGCAGGCATACACTCTCCTCGAACATAAAATCTTCCACGCTGCAGTGAAATATAACATTTAACAGTTAGTTGCGGAGGAATAACATAGATAAAGATAGTCAAGCAAATAAAAGTGAACAAAAACGTAACCAAATGTAAATGAAGGAAGATTTTTTACCTGCCGTCAAGAGCGCGGTGGACATTGAGAAAATCAAATGGATGCTTGCACTGTGGGCAGGTGTGTATCTCTTTGTAACTTGCCCAGCGGAGGATGCACGTCACACTATATATAGAGATATACATGAATCATACCTCTTAGAAACGAAAGAGAATCTCTATGTCAGTCCTAATCCAATACTAATCAAACATACTTTACCTTCACACAGAATCAAATGAAGGAAACAAAAAAAAAACACAGGTAATAACAGTTTTTTTACAACATGAAGCAAACACCAAAGCACACTTAACTGATCTAACCACAAAGAGTAACTCAGTAATGTAAATATACCAGTAAGCATGCTCACAGCCTTTAACCATAGCAGTTTCTTGAAGAGGTATAGTATCCAAGCATATTGCACAACACCCGCCATGGTTCCCGAAACTCAGCTCACTCCCCACTTGTTCTGTCTTCTTTCCATCCTAACACATAGAAAACCACAACTTCAATCATCCCTTCTGAACTAATAATAATAAGGGCAGATCAGATGAAAATGGTGTTGATGAACATAAGTCACAAGATCAACCAAAAGTTCCAAAATTTAAGCTAACCATAGAACTCAAATAGCTAAGAGAATGAAGGAATCAACCAAAACACAAACAAGAAACGCAGAGAATAACTAATTAAATCAATCAAGTAAAACAAAAAAACAAAACCTGATTAACAAGAGACAAACTTTCCACTTGCTTCTCATCATCAACGATTTGGATCAAAGAGGAACTCATGGTTCGGACACCTAAAAGAACAATTAGAGATCCTCCGCAGGAACCGACCAAGGAGAGGGAGATTGTAGATCAGAGAGAGACAATACCCTCCCCACTTCTACACCCAAGAAAAAAGTAACCTAGCGGTGTTAAACTTAACGATTTATCATTTTTTTATTTTATTTTGGAGATCTCGCGGCGTTGCAGGAGGGAGGTGCAGTGACGTTAGGTTTCCGTCAACACGTCTTCGTCTCCCACGTGTTCGACACGTGTGTTGTTCTCATTAATCCTTATCTTTATTCTCAGAAGTTAAACAAATTGGGCGTCATATTGAAACGAATTGGTATTGGGTTTTGAGCCCATGATAATTGGGCCTTTAATGAAAGTTATTTGTCAGATAAAAAATAAATATCGAAATTTATATTTATTTTAATTCCCAGAAAACACAAGGTGTCAAGAACCCTAAACCCAGACGGAAACCCTCATTGATTGAAATTAGATTTCGTCCGGTGGAGAAGGATGGGAGCAGAAACGGTCGTGGAAGCAGAGAAAGTTGACGACTTGCTCGAGGTATGTCCTCTGCTCTTCCTTTAAATCCCCATTTTTTAAACATATTCGTAAAATAAATTGAGTGTGATTGATTGATTGAATGAATGATATAGGCTGCTAGATACAATGATATCGATGATCTCAAAAGCTTGGCTTTTGATGGTGTCTCTCTTAACTCTCGCGATTCCCAAGGCCGTACAGGTTTTTGCATCTTTCTAAATTAAAAAAAAAAAAAAAAAGTTCTTCACTTTTGTTAAATGAAACAGCTTTTGATCAGTTCTTGGAACATTGGGTTTCTTTCATGTTTTACAGCGCTTCACATGGCCGCGGCGAATGGGCATATGAATATAGTTGAGTATCTCATCAGTCAAGGAGTGGTAAGAATCATAATAAGAATAGTTTTTGAGATGCTTATAGATAGATTTTGAGGATTTGCTATTTTAATGGTAAGCAGGATATTAACGCTCTTAACGAGGAGAACAATGCTCCTCTGCATTGGGCTTGTTTGAATGGTCATATCGAGGTTACAAACAAACCTACCTTCCCCATTTATGGTTTTAGTTTCCAGCCTTTAAACTTAACTAACTGGGAAAGCTACTTACAGGTTGTGAAGAGAATGATCTTGGCTGGAGCCAGTTTAAGTCTTTTGAATCGGTTTGTCTCTTTAATCTTTTTTCTTCTCCATCGAACTGAACTGAACCAGTAGAAGCTTTGATCAATTTTGTCAGGTACGAGAGGACTCCCATGGATGAAGCTATTGGTGCAGGGAAGATGGAGATTATAGATGCCATCAACACTACTGTTGCACAAATGGAACTTGAAAACACCACTCTGGCCTGACTTTAAAGACGTCTTCACCATCTTCCTAAATGCTCTCTCTCTCTCTAGTTTAGTTTTTGTACTGTGTAAAAGTTTTGGGTTGTTATGTAGACTGCTGGTTGTTTAGAGATGGAATCATCTATATTCGAATTTCTCCATATGGATCGCTTGCTACAGTTGAAAATTCCAATGGCTTAATAGTAATATAAAAAAACAGAACAATGTTCCCTTCGAAAACGTTACTAACTAACTAAAGTTCATTATGTGTGAATGCCTGCATATATTTCCTTATACTCGAGTGTTTGCTCAGTATACGTATCAACTACAAGTTCTTTCTTGCAACATCATCACTGCTAACTCAAGTTTATGTCTCTTAGATGCATCCAATATAATTAGAATAAGATGTAAAGTAGTCATCTTTCGGTGCACCCCATCCCCTTAAAGTTTTAACATGTGCTGCAGTGAACACACCATTGTTCAGTTGGATGTTAGCAATATTAAACAAAGCAAAAAAGTTACAGTCATTCAATTTTGGTTTAGTACGAAGGGGAATGAATCTCTCTTTAATTAGCAAATTCATGCACCTCTTAATTTACTTACTTCCATCATTTGTCCTACATTGTCACGTTGTCTTTGCACATGCCTTTCACTTTTATCAAACAATTTCATATTTTTACATCAAAACTATATACTAAAATATTTTTTAAAAAAAACATTATCAAACGTTTTCACAGTTGGCAAACAAAATCATTTTTAAAACTTTCGGCATAGACTCTCATTCCTGATGCAGACTGACGCTGACGCCGTATTATACATGTCTCTTCATGATAAATATATATATATATATACACTTTATTTTGTCGAAATGATATACAACTTTAATATGTTCTTAAGAACATCAATTTTAGGATTTCAAATAAAGCATTTCTACGGATATCTTTGTCTCTTTAACACTTCTATTTTTTGTAACGTTGTAGTTTTCTTTTATTGTTTAGCCATTAAGTTTACATCTGGTTGTAACCGTTTAAGTCTTTTCTATTTTTAGATTAATATAATCCTTCATTGTCCAAAATATATACAACTTGAAAAATGTTTTTTATCGTCAACAAATTCCTCGCTCCTTTTTTTGATTGTCACATACAAATTGAGGAAAAAGTTATGCTCTGGCTATGTATTTAATTGATTACTAATGGAAGTAAAAAAATGAGCAGGTGTCTTACACCACACACAATGGAGGTGGGATTCAACTGTTGAACCTAACTGGTGAACCTCTTTCAACGAAAGTGTTGAAATTTTAGAACAAATCTATGTGGCATCAACTATGTTGTAAATATTCAATAACTGAAAACTTTTTTTTTGTGGGTCAGCTTTACTACATAGTATAATTAAACTGAGAGAAAATTTTGGACAGATTTTTTAATTTTTATTTTCATCCAATAATTCCGATTCATTTATTCTATAATAGAATTTTGTAAGAAAATATATATCAAATTTCATAATTTTTTGTGATCTATAAATATTTATTAACATTATTTTCATTATAATCAACTATTTTAATTATTTTAATAATATTAATTTTGTATTATTTTAAAAGAAAATAAGAAAGGTATAAAAATAAAATAACAATTATTAAAGTTATGTTATTTTAGCTTTTAAATTAATTACAACTAAATTATTAATATATAATTATCATATTGTAAAAGATAAATATATAAATTAAAAATAATGGGGAAAGGTGTTGAGTTTTTTAAAACAAACATTTGCAAAGGTTAAAAATAAAATGGTTATTGAATAAATTATGTAGAAAAAGAAAGATTATGTGGAATGTTAAAAAAAAATGAGATGTGTATTGAAACTATTGTACATAGTCCAATGATCTAACTTTTTATGTAATATTTTTTTCATACCTTTTCAATGTTAATGTGCTTCATCCCCAACAATACATTGTGGCTGAATTAGTGACTATGCTTGTGTCATGATTGACTGAATTACTGTGCTTTGGTCTTAACTCTTATGTTTGTACTTTGTTTTGTGTAGTGGTGATTGTACTAAAATGGAAAAGGTTTCCAAAATATCATTGCGGTAAATGCAAGAATTATTCGAGTAGTCTATAGTTTGTAATAAGTTAATAACCTTTATTAACATTACCTAGACAGTCTGTGACTCGATGTCATATATTATAGATTTGAATGATTTCACTTTTCATGTCACACATGCATGGTACATAGTGTCGTACATTCCAAAAACTATATATATGTATACTTCTCCTCCGCAATCTTTTAAACCTTTATGGCTATGGATCACCAATGTGTAATGTTGTACAAGCAGAGAAACTGTTCAGCACCATAGTCCATAATGGCCACCAACGAGAAACCATGTGCCTGCAGAATGAACACATATACATATTAGGTTTTAGTTCCTTATATACATATACATGCTCATCAATATTATACAGATGTACCCCAAAGATATATAAATATAATTAAATATAAAGATCTGCGCTAGATATTTATTTATTTTGTGAGGGTGGACGAATATAGCGTTCGAAAGTTCAAAAAAGCCTAAACCCTATAAAGCCTATGACAACGAAGTCGAATATATTAATATTTTGTTTGTATGGTGGAGTGTTTGAAAGAATATAGTAATATTATTATTTTTGGCTTTATTCCTACATAAAGCCAAATCGTAAACATATTAGCGTTGAATTAATTTAGGTTCGAAATATTCAAATTCTTTTTTTTTTTTTGAAAAGAAAATATTCAAATTCGCGTTCAGTTTAGAAATATAGTTCTCAAGTACAATAATTGGTTTCACCAAGTGTCTTCATGATTAAGTGTATCTTATCAAACAAATACATTCAAGTTTTAGAAATTAGAAGTCTCCTTTTATGTTACAACAACACGTGTATAATTATGGAAATGCATTTTGTATCCAAACAAGAGTCCATATGTTCTGAGATGTTTTTGTAAGATGTAAATGCGAGGTCTGTAGAACAATGTTGTAATGCTCATCAGATATTTCAAAATATAAATTTTGAACTCGAACAGCTATCCAAGTTTCTAAAATCTCCATAAAAGAAGAGCTAGGGATCAAACACCTATATGCTATATATACAGCATACAGTACACCAACCTTCCTAGGTTGAGGCCACAAGATTACGAAGTCTCCTGCGTAAATTTAATCTAAGTCAGCGAGAAAAGTAACACAAAAGTGCAGAGATAGGCTCAGTGAGTCAGTTTATAGCAAAATCAGCTTTTAAACCCTAACCATTTGGATGGGGAATAACTCATAAGTTGAATTAATATATTTGACCCCCCAAAAGAATTAATATATAGAACGTAGAATTTAATTTGGGAGTGGAAGAAAATCCAAAATTTAGTTTAAAAATAAATAAAAAGCTATAATGAAACTAGATTTTATTTGAAATATAACATGGGTTGACAAATGAAATATAATAGTATATGCCAATAGATTATATTTTTGGTACATATATTATTAAAATTCAAAACTACTTTATAAAATTCGTGGAGATATGCATTCATTCTGTGCCAGAAGAAATAGAAACAAGACAATTAAAAACCATAGTAAACAATAACCTCTCTCAACCAGTTAAGGTAAAAAAACATCTGCCAAGAATGTTTCTAGCAGCCTTAGAAGTACTTCGTCCACATGAACAATTTGCTTATATCCAAAACCATTTGGAGAAAGAAAAAACCACCAAAGATGACTTACATCTTCTCTTTCAAATAATGAAACTGTTTAGATATGGTTTAACCGTAAAACCCACCGCCTGAACCACCACCACCACCGTATACATTTGGCGGGTCGAGAATAGGCGGTGAGGCAGACACTCCGTTATTGTTATTGTTGGCTCCCCCACCTAAATGCAAGTCCGACATATTAGGAAAACCTTCTTTAGGCTCAAGCCCTTGATCATACAAGAAGCCTTTAAAGACATGGCCACCTATTTTCACCACCGCCTGGTATGCATACTCGTCGTCCCCGTCCTCCACTGCCGTCACTCTCACACACTTGAACACTGCCGCGGCCCTAACCTGCCCCGGCCAAGCTTCTCTTGACCCTCCATCTTGCACATGTAAAACATTAATATGGTTCATTATCACCAAATCAACACAATTATAATCATTAGTATATTAATGCTTCCATTTCATTTTAATTGTCGTTTAGATTTGGACACACAAATACATTGAATTTTGCAAAATTTCAAAATAAAAACATCATTACCAATACATTTAACCACATTTCAACCAATAACAAAATAGATTATAAAAAAATCAATAAATTTTGCACTAAAACTATAAAACAACATTTATACTGAAACGAAAAATTTTACTAAACAACGACAATTAAACTGAAACGGAGGGACTGCTATATTACCATCAAACACCCACTTTTCACCAATGCAACATCAACAAATGTTAAAATGCATATATATAAAAAACATGAATTCATGTAGACATATATGTATACAAGTTAATGAAATGTAAACATACCTTGGCGGCTGGAGCTGGTATCGAAACTTTGAGGAGGCGTGTTAGAAGTTGAAGTATGAGAAGTGGCTTGTTGTTGTTGAGACCCAACGATTCTAGGCCTCTTGATCCCTGAAGAGGTCGAAGAGCCAGCCGTTGGATTCACGTTAGGCATCACGACCTGCCGTTCTCTCCTACGAGCCGCAGAGACCCACGTGCTCTTCACGTGAGTCGAACAAGCAAAGCCACGGCTCTTGCAGCACGTCCTGCACCGCCTCTGCTTACATTCTTTCTTCGCCTGGTTTCCACAGTCTTGACACGTGGCGGTTCCTGACGCTGCCGAGCCAGAACCCGAGTTGTTCGAGCTAGATGCAACTGCTGTCTGGTGACTACTCTTGAACTGAAGATACTGCGTCTGGTTGTTGTTCTGCCATCTCCGACTGTCTCCGAGGAAGTTAATGTCGGTGTCTTCAACGTTTTGCTGATGCGGCAGAGCCGCCGTGAGAAGAGGAATCATTCCAACGCCGAGCGATGCATTACTGTTGATCTGATCTGATCCCGATACAACTCCGGCGTTCTGATGGTGGTGGTACGCCGGAGAAACTAGGTAGACGTCTCTTAGTCCGACCATACCCATCTCCGTTGCCGCCGCCGCCGACGACGGGAGGCCATAACGGACAGAGGATCCGAGAGGCCACGATGGAACGCCAGCGGCGGCGGCGGCAGAAGCTGAGCCTAAACCACCGTGGACGACAGGTGGAGCAGCATTAAAACCAAGAGAAAGATCCTCGGTGGCGCGTGAAGAAGTCGTCGTCGTAGCTGCCCAGTCGGTGAAGGCACCGGAGTCCGACGTTGGGAGATTATGCTTCCTCGTCGTTGCCACAGCTGATCAAATCTAAACCCTAAACCCCCACAAATTATATAATTAAAAAAAACAAACAATATATCTTCTCTTTGCTAATAATCTAGCACAAGAGCTCCCAATGTACATAACCCATAAACCTATAAATGTTTATTACTTTTCAGAAAAATCTACAATAGAATCTTGTGATGTTAGAAGAAGAAGAAGATACTGCAATATAGTGTCACTAACTGATATTTTCTTGTACTCTCTCTCTAATGGATCTTCTCTTGCCTTCCTTACAAAAACAAAACTCTGTGATGAATGTTTTGTTTCCTTCTTCTAGATTGTTTCTTCTTGTTCCTCCTGTCTCTCTCTAATAATAATCATCAAGGACAACTGCAGAAAGATAGAGGAAAGTGAAAAAGAAAAAAGTTATGTTTTTCTTTGCCCTTTTTGTTTATTACATTTTCATGGTTTTTAATAATAATCACTCAAAGAAATGGCACATGATACCTTCTTTTCATTTTCTTTTGGATTCTAGCTGAAGTTTTATTTTCAATTTCTTAAATATTTTATCAGATGACAAAGTTCACCACCACCGCTCGTGCGCGTGGCTCCACTTGCGCGTAAACCATTCTCGGAATTCTGTTTCCTAACGAACCGGCTGCACCGGTTCACTCTTTCAGGTACATGGTTCGGTAAATAAAACTATTTAGGCGTTAATTCTCAATTGGTTATAGTAAAGTTTATGCATATTTTTACGTACGTTTATTGCAATTGTGAAAGAAATTCGCTTTATGTTTTTTTTTTATATAGAAGCTTTAAAAAGAGAAAATTTGGTTTGAGTTATGCACGTGAAATAACACTTTGAATAAAAGTTCCGTCGGCTCCTTCCCACGCTTTGCGGCCGTCGAATCATTGCTTTTTCTTTTGAACTCTTTAGGTCTTTTGTGTTAAATTACATAAAACCACGGTCCTTTCTTAACACGGCCTTAATCTCATATTTGTGTTTATAAGTATACTTTTGTGCTTTACTTGATAATTTTTTTAGACTTCCTTCCTAACTAAAATGTTACAAAATTGTATGTATAATGGAGTTGAGTTTCATTGACTGATTTATCTTTTCAAATACTGCTATATCATTTGTTAGTGTTACTAAAAAGTATGGTTGAATGTCATTAAGTTATTAAACATATTGCATTGCAAAAAGAGATTTATCTCATTTCTAATAGGGCAATTCTCTTAAATAGTACTTTTTAAGTTTTTGTCATAAAAATAGCCCTCAAAAAATTTTATGACCAAAATAGACTTTTTTTTTTGAAATTTTGATTTTTTTTAATTTTTTTTTGAAATTGGAAACCCTAACCCCAAACCCACCCCTTTACTCTAAACCCTAAAGTCCAAATTAGTTAACCCTAGGGGTAGAAATTTTGATTTTTTAGCTTAAAAAAAAAATATTTTGGTCATTTTCTTCTTTAAAAATTATTTTTGTGATAAACAAACCAAAAGAGACTATCTAAGAGAATTTCTCTTTCTAATATATTGTGTTATATTTTTAAAAAATTTGAGAAATTTTATAACAAATATGTATTCTTTTATAATAGCAATCTTCAAAATATAGAGTAAAATAGAGAATTATATTTGTTTAGTTATGAAGGAAAAATAACAATTCTATTTTAAAGATATAAATAACAATGAATTGAAGTGAAATTGATTCTGAATGTTATTATAAAATCAAAAATAACAATAAAAGTATTATAGGAAAACATTTTTTCCATCGTTCCATATGCTTCTCTTTCTAGATCTTATAGGAAAATATAAAAGTATTAACATCCTCAAAAATAATTTTAAAACAGAGGGAAATAAAAGCATGGAAACAGTAGGATTTATGAGCAAAGTAAAAGAAAAGGAGCAGAAGGCACGGGGCTCGAGAGAAGAAAAATGTTTTACAATAACCAATAATGGAGGGAAGTCGAGACAAAGATGAATGCTTCTTTGCCTAATCGGCGCTAGGTGGCGTGTTGTCACACTTCTCCCCGACATGCGTTTCCCCCACGCGCCTTGTTTCACCCTTTTTCTTTTTATTTACGAACCGCGTACCCAAACTGGCCGCCGGTTCATGATTACGATGACTTGACGGTTTGGTTTTTGGTTTAATGTCGGAAGCTTTTGGAAGCGAGCAAACCATGCAATCGAGTTTTGAGTTTGTTGCACTGCTCATTGTCGCAGAGTCTATCTTATAAAGTCAATTACTCAATAATGTATCTAATGTTGTATCTTAGACATCCATATATTCTTTCCGTTTCATATTAAGTGTCGTTTTAAAGAATTTTTTTTGTTACAAAATAAATGTCGTTTTAGCATTTCAATACTGAATTTATTGATTTTATTTTTCAGTTTAATTTTTTATTAATTGAAATATGATTAAGTGTATTGGTAATGATGTTTTTATATAAAAAATATATAAAATTAAATATTTTTTTAATATGTATCCAAAAAAGTAAAACGACACTTATTATAAAACAGAGGGAGTACTAAACAAAATCTACCACATGTAGAAATTATGAGATTTTTCATAAATTAAGGTTGTACGTATATATTAGCTAGGATTTGCATCTTGAAAATGCTGAATGCCAGTTTAGAGGATTGCATGATTTTTAACGTCTCTAAATAAACAATTGCAACTTGCAAGACCAATTTAAAATATACATCCTTCCAGGTATTATAAAGTCACCTGAGCTGACAATAATAAAAAAATACATTTTATTGGCAATAGAGAAAATTCAAAGTTGAAACAGAAGACATCATCAACTTGAGGAATTACGCAGAAATAGAAGAATAAGTCGTTAGTTGTTTGTGATTCAAAAAAAAAAAAGTCGTTAGTTGTTTTCTTTAATTTATCTTATCATTTTTAAGACCACCAAATAAAGTATCACAGCTATAATGAATTGACATGCGACGCAGATTTGAATTGTCAAGGATGAACCATATCATATGTACATGTTAGAGTAATATTGCTTTGTGGAAATATTACATAAACACGCAATTTGTCAACTTCTTCGTGCATAACTAACTTGTAACCAAAAACAATACCAATCAACCCCAACCATTAAACTAACTATTCTAATATTTTTGTTTTCTTTTTTTTTTATCTTTCCATTTTTGACGAAACATGTACAAAATAGAAGTAAGAATATTTTTTTCATGACTTAATCAGTTCACTTCTTGTTGCCTCCGAATAATCCCCAAGAACCTTAATGGAGAAACGACCCTAACCTCATGCTCAGAGATCGTCTGCAACTTAGGTGACCATAGATGTTCCCTCGTTCCGACAAGCTGATCATAATGTTTCTTTAACTCAGGAGAGTTACAAATCTCACTGCTTCCACCACAATCCATTATTCCCTCTTGTTCACTGATGTTTCTGTTTTTACATATAAGGCTCATGATAAAATGAGGAGAAACTTTTATTAGTATCTTCCCGTTTAGTCCCTTGGAATACTCGAACGGTGGTGGACTCGACGGGGCGGTGAAATTCAATGGTGGTGGATTAGTAGTGGTCGACCGAACATTTTCAAGATTAGAGTTGAAGATGGAGAGACACGACGTGGTTAAGACTCTATAGGCGAAACGTTCTATTGGTAAGACGAAATAGGTTTGACCTGGGGTGAGATAGTCGTCCATGGCTAGAGCTGGAACCGGACGGCCGATGAAGAATGAATCTGCATGGCACACGATTTGATCAGGAAACTCGAACATGATTTCTCCGGCAACATGTTTCTTGTAGTCACGTAGGGTCTTGGTGGAACCACACTCGAAGAAAACTAGCGTGACATTTGCTTGGCGTCTACGGATTATTGAAAAACAAGAAATGATTAGAGATTTTCCCATTTTTTTTGGCAGAGAGAGGTTTTGTTTTTTGAGTTCGAAAGTTATGGAATTGTCGTGTTGTAAGAGAATGATATATAAGGACTTGTCTTCGTGGTCGCGTCTTTGTGTTTTGTTGTTATAGCTAAAAGGCAACCACTTGAAGGAGTTGACTTTTTGAAGTGGTCAAACACTCCAGGATTTGCTTAGAGCATGTCCATTGGGGGTTTTTAAAGAGGGGTTCTTAGCGGAAGTTAAGAACCGGTTTTTAACTTTAACAAAGAAAAAGTTAAGAACCGGTTCTTAAATCCTTATTTAAGAACCGGTTCTTAACTTTTTATTTGTTAAACTTAAGAACCGGTTCTTAACTTCCGCTAAGAACCCCTCCCTAAGAACCTCCCAATGGAGATGGTCTTATGCATATGATTTTATAAAGGGCAGGTTCTTTAGTCAATCCTCTCGGCTTTTGATCTTCTTGCACATTTATTTTGTATTGTAATGTTATAATTATTACATAGAGTCGTGGGAGTGGTTACACAAAAACATAGACCTTATTTTAGGGTTTTATAAATTTCATTACAACACGTTGAGCTCGTGATTTATTTCATGACAACTGTACCAAATGACGAATTAATATAATGGTCCAGATTCATACTCCCTATCTCATTTGTTATCCATCATTTTCCTTGTTTACGTTGCCAATAATCATTGAACATTTCGCCGGCGCTAGAAATATGGTCTAATGCAGTTAACCAGTTAAACATTTGAAAAATATGGTCTTTGTATTTTCACACTAAAAGCGATGATTAGCTTTTTGTAACTAATGAAACATTGTATATGTTCTAACTTTTTGTTCATTTATAAACCAAAGCCTAAATTTGATTAAATGGAGAAGAAGGTGAGAAGCTCTTATTAGTTCTTTGAATTTTTTAATTCTAGTATAAATTATTTTTTTCATTAGTATATAGAATTTCGAAGAAAATGTTTACAAATTGAAAAATTTATAATAATCAAATATATCACATATGTGTTTGACTAAGTCCAATAAAACAAATAATATAAATGGGCCTCCAAAACTATACCCAAAAGGATGATGTAGGCTGATGTTTCCAAATTTATAATTAAGACAGGGGCCTCTTGATTCAATCGCACACTGAAAAAGTAATACACATAATAAACCCATTATCCTAAAACGCATGTTTTTGTTGACTATTAAACTTTGGCAATTGTCATGATGGTTGGTGGTGCTTTAGTATGACAAATTCAGGATTAAATTTTTCACTTTTCATCTTTGGACTGAATAACCATGTCTGAAATCTTGGAAATGTGTTTATAATTATTTGTTGCATCTTTGTGTGTTTGCAGAATTTTGTGCCACCCCAAACAGAAAAAAGAGATAAATAAAGAGAAGAATATTATTGGCTACTCATAAATTTTACAGAGTGACATTCATGACTACTACTAGTACACTTTTGTTATCTACATCATTATCATTGTTAGCTTTTTGTTTTTTCCTTTCCTCTTGGTAACATTAACTTGCTTGTTGTGTATTAGCATTGGAAGATTTTTCAAAAAACTTGTGAAGAACTTAAAACTATTCCAGTGAAGTAGACTACACATGATCTTCTGTATGTAATATTGCAAGCCAAATTCCAATTAATCGAGTTCACAATTTTTTATTTATTTTAAATAACATCACGTTTCACTTTGTGTGTCTTAGTTCATTAGTTGAAACCACACCAAATTTTAAAAATGAATAATAATAACACAAATGTGATAAATAAGAGTCTTAAAACAAGTTAAAACATTGATAACATAAAATTATTATGGAGATATAATAGTGATTAATAAAATAAATACACAATGAAAAGAAAAGCAAAAAAAAGAAAGAAGATTTAGAATCCGGCTTTTGTGGTGTCTTCTTCTTCGCCTCTTGCGTAGCTGATGAGAGGAGAGATCATCCCCCAGTAGATTCTCTCTGCCCCTTGCCAATATCTCAGACCTTTCCAGCTAAAAGGTCATTCCCTTGCTTCACCGGAGTCTTCTTCTTCTTCTTTATTATTCGGATCGATTTGAAAAAATCTATTCGAGCTGAAAATAGTTGCTCCTCCCTTAGTCCTGATGGAAGTCGGAGTTTTTCTTTCGAGATCGACGACGATCATCAAGGACGAGTACTTGATTCCGCGAATGTAGATACAGTTTTTCACATTTTGAGCGTAGATTTCGGCTCTTGATGGAGGAGCTTGGCTGAAAGTATTTGTCTAGTGTATGTCGAGAAACGCAAGTATGGCGTCGGATCTTAGCAGAGGTGGTGGTCCTGTTGAGAGAGATATCGAGCAGGTTCAATTCTTGCTCTCTCAAGTCTTTACCTTTTTTGTTTTTGATCCACCAACAGATAGCCTGTGATTTCATCTTGTTAGCACTTCACAAAGTTCGTTTCTTGGATAGTAATAGTTTACATGTTTAGTCTACAGTCAGTGTGACATTGCTACTTATGATCCTGTTTTGAGCTGAAAACCTCCATTGCAATAAGATTTCTCACCTGGTTTTGCTATTTTGGATTTTACTCAGGCTATCATTGCCCTGAAAAAAGGTGCTTACTTGCTCAAGTATGGAAGAAGAGGGAAGCCTAAGTTCTGTCCTTTTCGTCTTTCTAATGTAAGTTCTTGTCAGCTTTTGTTCCATTCTCTCAGTTTTGGTTATTGAAAGGTAGTTGCTTGTGACTTTCAGGATGAAACTGTTTTGATATGGTTTTCTGGAAAGGAGGAGAAACATCTGAAGCTTAGCCATGTTTCTAGGATCATATCTGGACAACGCACTGTATGTTTTCAATCTTTCCCTCTTTTATGCAACTTTTCATCTGACAGTTACAACTTTGTCTGGGCTCTCTGGTTCTGATATATAGCAATTGTGGCTCTCTCTTGTAGCCTATTTTTCAGAGGTATCCTCGTCCCGAGAAGGAATATCAGTCTTTCTCTCTAATATATAGCGAGAGGTCGTTGGATTTGGTGAGGTTTTCTTAAACCCATTTGCTTCCGCTATAAAATAATCACTATGTTATTCGAAATGTCACTGTGGTTGTTTAAGGTTAATTAATCTGGTGGTAGGGTTTTATTTGGTAGATCTGCAAGGATAAAGACGAGGCTGAGGTGTGGTTTAGTGGTCTTAAAGCATTGGTTTCACGTTACCATCAAAGAAATAGAAGGACAGAATCAAGAAGTGATGGCACACCATCTGAAGCTAACAGCCCAAGGACATATACTCGGAGAAGCTCTCCTTTGCACTCTCCATTTAGTAGCAATGACAGTTTGCACAAGGTATTATTTTTTTTTTCTTCTGTGTACGCTTTTGTGCATATTAACACTTAAGACGTTTTTATTTATCTTTCAGGATGGTTCTAACAACCTTCGTATTCACAGTCCATTTGAGAGCCCGCCTCAGCTTGACAAGGCATTATCGGAAATGGCATTATATGCCGTTCCTCCGAAAGGATTTTATCCCTCAGATTCTGGTACTATTTCTGTTCATTCTGGAGGCTCAGATAGCATGCATGGACATATGAGGGGTACGGGCATCGACGCTTTCAGAGTTAGTATGTCAAGTGCTGTTAGTGGCTCGAGCCATGGCTCTGGTCATGATGATGGAGGTGCATTAGGGGATGTTTTTATGTGGGGAGAAGGCATAGGAGAAGGTGTCTTGGGTGGTGGAAACCGTAGAGCTGGAAGTTCGTTTGACATAAAGATGGATTCCTTATTGCCAAAAGCTTTGGAATCTACAATAGTACTTGACGTCCAAAATATTGCTTGTGGTGGACAGCATGCTGTCCTTGTGACAAAACAAGGAGAAAGTTTTTCTTGGGGAGAGGAATCTGAAGGCAGGCTTGGCCATGGGGTTGATTCCAATATTCAACATCCAAAGCTCATCGATGCACTTAACACCACAAATATTGAGCTTGTAGCATGTGGTGAATTCCATAGTTGTGCAGTTACTCTATCGGGGGATTTATATACCTGGGGTAAAGGAGATTTTGGTGTTCTTGGACATGGAAATGAAGTCAGTCACTGGGTCCCTAAAAGGGTTAATTTTCTGTTGGAAGGGATACATGTATCATCCATCGCTTGTGGACCTTACCACACAGCAGTCGTGACATCTGCCGGGCAGTTGTTTACTTTTGGCGATGGGACCTTTGGTGTTTTGGGCCACGGGGACAGGCAAAGTGTTTTCATACCTCGGGAGGTTGACTCTTTAAAAGGTCTCCGCACTGTCCGGGCAGCCTGTGGTGTATGGCACACAGCAGCAGTTGTGGAAGTCATGGTTGGTAGCTCGAGCTCGAGTAATTGCTCTTCAGGAAAGCTCTTTACATGGGGTGATGGTGATAAGTGTCGTCTTGGTCATGGTAATAAAGAACCAAAACTTGTGCCTACCTGTGTTGCTGCTCTTGTTGAACCCAACTTTTGTCAAGTTGCATGTGGGCACAGTTTCACGGTTGCACTTACAACATCAGGCCAAGTCTATACTATGGGCAGTCCTGTCTATGGTCAGCTTGGAAACTCGCATGCTGACGGAAAAGTTCCAAATCGTGTCGAAGGTAAACTTCACAAGAATTTTGTCGAAGAGATAGCATGCGGCGCTTATCATGTTGCAGTTTTAACTTCGAGGACAGAGGTTTACACTTGGGGTAAGGGATCAAACGGTAGACTTGGTCATGGGGATGTAGATGATAGAAATTCCCCGCCATTGGTAGAGTCGCTTAAGGATAAACAGGTGAAAAGTATTGCCTGTGGGACTAACTTCACAGCAGCTGTCTGCATTCACAGGTGGGCATCAGGGATGGATCAGTCCATGTGTTCAGGTTGCCGTCAGCCCTTCAATTTCAAGAGAAAGAGGCACAATTGCTATAATTGTGGACTAGTGTTTTGCCACTCGTGCAGTAACAAAAAGTCGCTGAAGGCTTGTATGGCACCGAACCCGAACAAACCATATCGAGTGTGTGACAAGTGCTTTAACAAATTGAAAAAGACCATGGAAACTGATGCATCGTCTCATTCGTCTCTGAGTAGAAGAGGCAGCATTAACCAGGGATCAGATCCCATTGACAAAGATGACAAGTTGGATTCTAGATCCGATGGACAGTTAGCTAGATTTTCATTGATGGATTCCATGAGACAAGTGGACAGTCGATATAAGAAGAACAAGAAATACGAGTTCAGTAGTAGCCGTGTGTCACCTATACCAAGTCGAAGCTCTCAACGAGGTGCGCTTAACATAGTCAAGACCTTCAATCCAGTATTTGGAGCGTCAAAGAAGTTCTTCTCAGCTTCTGTTCCTGGTTCTCGAATTGTGTCTCGGGCAACTTCCCCAATTTCAAGACGTCCCAGTCCGCCTCGTTCAACTACACCAACTCCCACTCTTTCAGGACTAACCACACCAAGAATTGTGGTGGATGATACTAAGAGAACCAATGATAATATAAGCCAAGAGGTTGTTAAGCTAAGATCTCAGGTGATTTTCTTCTCCACCATCTTTTGTTTCTGTTATGTACATAAAATTCGTCACACGTTTCTTTGCTACAAAAAGACATAGTTGGTGAGATTATGCTATTACTTTAATTACTGCTTCAGTTTCTCTTTATGATTGTTTCTTTGCTAACAAGTAAATGATCAGGTTGAAAGTCTAACAAGGAAGGCCCAGTTCCAAGAAGTTGAGCTGGAAAGAACAGCCAAACAGCTCAAACAAGCGTTGGCAATCGCTAGCGAAGAAACGACAAGATGCACGGCAGCAAAAGAAGTGATCAAATCACTTACCGCTCAAGTAATTTCAAAGCTCTAAAATATAATAATACTATGATTCACGCATTTACGGGTGTGATTTCTTATGACTGATTATAAGCATCAACGTAACTATGCAGCTGAAAGACATGGCTGAAAGATTACCCGTTGGAACAGCTCGAACTGTGAAGTCTCCTTCGTCTCTTAACTCATTTGGTTCCAGCCCTGGTCGCGTTGACCCTTTCAATATCTTAAACCGACAAAATGGTCAAGAACCCGAGCCAAATGGCTCAATGTTTTCTAATGGGATCACTACACCTGTATTTGGAAATGGCGAAGCAAGGAATGAAGCACAGAACGAGAAGGAATGGGTTGAACAAGATGACCCTGGTGTCTACATTACTCTTACAGCCTTAGCAGGAGGTGTTAGAGACCTCAAACGTGTCCGTTTCAGGTACAAATCATATCTTATTGGCACATGCTTAGAAACAATCAGTTGTGTTTTGCTGACCTGTTGTGTGTTTATAACAGCCGAAAGAGGTTTAGTGAGAAACAAGCGGAACAGTGGTGGGCGGATAACAGAGGAAGAGTCTACGAACGATACAATGTAAGAATGGTTGACAAAACCAGTGAGGAAATGCCTCGTTGAAACTCTTTTAACACCAACCACTTCTCTTATTTTTCCACGCCCGAGTCAGGTGAATGCAGAATCTCGGGATATAACAACAGATTTACTATATATATAGAGAAAATTAGATGTTTTTAAAAGTGTTTTACGTGCTAGTTTCATAATAGTTTGGGGGCTTTGTGTGGTGTTTGTTGTGAGAAGGTTGTAAATGCTTTGTGGTGCCCATAATGTAAATTCTATAAGCATACATTCTTTTTACTCTCTAGAAACAATACAGAGTAATGGGAGTTCGATCAGATTTGTAGATTCATTACAACATCCAGGAAGTAAAGAAATTACTACATATTTTGATCCCAACAAGGCTCAAAAGGTAAAGTAAAAACTTGAACTCAGGTGGTGTCTTCACTCTTCACTCTTCATCTTCCCTGAGCTTGAATTCTACAGTTTCAAAATGCCATGGCAAAGGCGATGAAGGTAAAGAAGAGTGGTAATGGATGGGCGAGTCTGGAGGTGAGGGCCACTGAGTTGAGCATTCCATCAAATTGGAAAACTCCTCCATTGGTATCTCTTGAAGTTCATCCCAAGAAGGGTTGCTGCTTTTGTCATCCACCTTAAGCGCAAAGCAAAGTGAAAAGAGTCCAAAAGTTGCTCAAAACCAGAGATCAATCAGGAGAGCATTGTTGCATATAGTTAAACCTGGGATTTGCTATATAGACAGAGAGGCAAGAAAGGGAAAGCTAATCTTACCTCTTCTTTTATATCGTATTCCTTGATGTCGTTATCTAAAAGAAAAAACAGAATAAATCAAGAGCAATGGAAGCATAGACAAAAAAAAAGGGTTTGTTTCTCCACAATGACAAGTAATGATTACCATGTGCATGAAGGATGATGTGTTCAGATAAGTAACTATCCCACTGGTTCTGTTGTTGCTCAATGCATTTGCGGTGATCATGCAAGTAACCTTCCTTTGCTATATCAAAGTCCACTTCTTGGGGAGTCTTGTTCGTCTTGGAAGAAGCTTGAGGTTGCAACTTTGACTTGTTTGTAATGTCATGAAGAGCCTTACGGCTTCCAAAACCCGCCCCGTTTTTCTTAGGAGCTGCGAGAGAGCTCTTACCTTTTCCCGCAGCAACAGCCTCTACAATGTCAAGAAGCATAGTTGTTACTCAAGATGGGAACCATGGTTTCACAGCTAGAAAGAGACCATAGAAACCTCGTAGCACAAATCTAAGTTAGCAAGATCTCTTTCAAACTATCAGGATAAACAAAAGTTCGTCTATGATTGAGCAGACATTATCTCAAGCAGCCAAGCTTGTGACTTTATACAATTAAATGAGGATAATGTATACAAGAAAGACACTAAGAAGATTCATCTATCAAAGATTCAGTGGAAAGAAACTGAATGTAAGAAACATTACTCTTTCCATGGGCCAATGCATTCTCGTCCTGAAAAATCAACTGCCCACGAACAGTTGTGGTTGCCATACACTCTTCTCACTACATACACATCCCAATTTGGGTAGCAGATTCACCATGAATAATAAGAGATGAATTAGACTCAATGTATTAACATTAATCAAACCAAACGTTTTAAGAGCTCACCAGAACGAGTAAAGGAAGCTCAAATGAGCGATGGAGAAAGAAAGCGAGTGTTGCTCTAAAAGCGAAGATTACAGATTTCGAATCGGAGTGAAAATATACACAATCGGGCGGCAAAAGATGGGTCTCAGATCTAGCGAGGTTTGAGTTTTAGGGTTCTTAGAGGATTTTTCAAACGAACGAACACAGGAGAGCGGATGATTGTAACGTTTAAATGTAAATAGTTTGTATAACCGGTCCGGTTTGATTAAGAAATTTTGGTTTAGTGTTTGTTCATTCGGATTTATATTTCCGGTTTAGTCCGGAAAATACGGGTCAAGTCCTTTTACTTATCACACCAGTCACCATATGAGATTGGCTTACTTGAAAATTGATATCTTGCGGATCAGAGCCTGTGTCACTCACTATTAATATTTTCAATATATTATAATTGACAAAATGTAGGGGACGAGAATCGAACACTCAACCATACAACTTGAGCTATGTAGACCATTACCAACTCTTCAACATAACAAAAAGCCATGACTGGCAGTGACTGGTTCAAGAGTTTGATGCAATCAGGCTAAGGATTCAGAATGAGAGGAGGACAGACAGAGAGAGTCGAAGGCACATGATGATGATTAAAGTATATACATAAGATATCTCTGGCAGTTTTACTTAAAACCAATTGTTATTATCATCAGCTCAAGCTTGGCCACAACGAGCTCAGCTTTGTTGCGAGCTTTGCACTCTTATAGTCTTCCCGCAGTTGGATAAACCTGTCAGTCAACACATATGTGATAATCAACAAACATTCATTTATCTACATTCTTCTCTCATTTACAATTTTTCAAGTTATCTCAATTTTCCTTCTCTTACCTTTGCGCGTCTTTGCGAATGCTTGGACTACCCTCGAACAAAGTCGACAGACTTTCTGGAGCAACTATGAATACGTTCGCCATTCTACACTCACACAAATAGCACCAAGTTGTTACAATAACTATTCTTTTTAAAAAAACAAGAAGAATCAACAAACAGCATGACCAGGGCTCAAGAATGTGTTATTACATTCCCAGAAGCTCAAATTTCTCCTCCACAGATGGAACACTGAATCTCTTCACAAAATCTCCATACTCGTTTATGTCACGCTTCAGCCGCAGTCCTCCACTATTAATACCACAAAACATAACCACGGTTTTATTCACACAAACCATTGATTATTATCATTATTATTTTCTTTTTGGCAACGGTTCTGTTAGTTAAGTGATCTGACACAGTTTTCTACCAAGAGGCGCGACTACATAAAACACTGCATTCATCTCTGTTGGTTATTTAGGGCACTAAATCCGTTGTTTTGGTTATAACGCGGAAACAGGAGTTTATACCTGGGATTGAATGTGAACTTCTGCCAGTGAGTTAGTAGGAGTTTGTCTAATCTATTTCCCTGAAAATAACAAAGAAAATTCACTTCAAATCCTCACCCTTCTTATAATAAAAAGACATCAGTCATATGATGGGAAAACAATTTATCCTTTTAGCTATTAATTTTTGGTGATAAAAATCATACCAGTTCAGTCAGGAAGGCTTGCTTATTAAGACCTTCCAAGGCAGTGAAGGCTGACTCAAGTACCCGGGAGAGGTAAGCTACGACTCTAAACAAGAGAGTGGAGTTAGAGATTAACGTAACACGTTCATTAGAAAATATATTAAAGAAGAGCAAGTGTTGAGAGATGACCAATATATGTCATAATAAATGGTTTCAGTAAACGACAAACTACACTAGGAACAAGAGGAAGGTAGAGTTTGAGATCGACTAACCTTATGCAGGCATTTGTTGGGCGGTGATCAGGAGCAATTCCATCATCAGGTGATCTATAATCGGTGGCCATCTGCTCAGCTGAAAGTAGTCTTTCAACCTGGAAAAAGGCCATGTCAGAGTCTTTAATAAAAAGACAAAGTTTTAGCATGATTCTTAGACCTGTTCCCCAACTAACCTCAGCCATCACAGTTTCAATGCACTGTTGGAGTCCTTTATAAGCAGCAGTCTCTGCTTTGGAAAGAGCAGTCGACATTTCTTCACATGAAGCAGCATGTGCGCCATCCACTGGTAGGAGAAGCCGAGATATAGAATTTGCAAAATACTGGAAAAGTTGTAAGATTAGAATAGGGGCCAAATAATAGAATTTCAATAGTAAAAGACCAAATCGTTGAATATTTGGATGGTTGAAGCAGAAGTCTTCTCATATGAACTTATTGAAACAAACTGATAACCATAAAAACATGCCTGCTGAACTATAGCAACACTGCTACCACAACGTTGCACAGCAACCATAAAGGCTTTGAAGCTACTTTCACCAGCAGCAGCAGCAGCTTCTGCCTGAGAAATAATCAAAGGTATTATAAATAAACTCTACCTGATAATTGGAGTAATGAACACTTGAAATAGTGGTAAAGAGTAAAATGAAGTAATTACAGCAGAAGCAGCTGCAGCAGCCACTCTTCTGCTAACACTTGTGCCCAAAACAAATCTCTCCCTCAATGATGCAGCTTCAGACAAGCCATCCCTTGCCCGTTCAAGTCCCTCAGTTATGTATAAGCTTACCTGCAAGAACTCATCATTGCATTAGCACAATAAATATGAATGATTCTAGAATCTTATTAAACAGTATACCTGGTCTAGCAGGCAAGTAAATATGGCTTTAACATTGGCGGCAAGTGTGGCTGGCTGCACAAAGAAATAATTATTTTGATCAAATATACAAATCTCAGATGCATAGTTTAGTCACTATCAGATATTCTGCCAAAAGCTTATTTCTTTGTCAATATCCTAATTGTTCTCAAAAATGGAAAATTAGTAACCTGAGATGAAAACAGCGTGCATCTGGATATTGCTTCTTCACTCCACCGAACAAACTCCGTCACAACGGTGACTGATATCTGCTGCTGGGAAGATGATACAGAAGCACCCTTAGAGCGTCCTATTGTCCCAGATGATTCCGAGACTTGTTGGTTCTCAGCACGTAATTCTTCCATCTGTAGGGAAACACACATCTAAGCACTTCACACTAATGAACAAAAACAGAAATGAGAAAATGAAAAAAGGAAGTCTTAGTAAACCTTTGCTTGATATAGTTGTTTTAAGGAGGCCTGCTCATGCTCAGAGTATTCATCCTTGTGCGAGGAAAATAAGGACTCTGTCAAATCTGCACGGTAAAAATAAAGACTGTCAGCACCGATCAAATTTTTGGCATGAAGGCACAAAACTTATATCATTTAGAATAACAAGAGACACAAAAATGACCTTCAACATCCAGGTCACCGCATCCAACAGCTCGGAGGTCTTTAGCAAGTTCTTGGGTTCTCTCATATGCAACCGCTAACATTCTAAGGTACTATAGACAGAAATCAAGAGTTAACTTTCTTGTCATATTTATACTAGGCAGAGAGAGAGAAGAACAAAGGTGAGTAGATATCTACATACTAGTAATAGTCCGCCTTCTTGCACAGGTGGTGGACTCATAAGAGACGGCTTCACCAAAATTTTGTCAAGAATACCTGTGACACGCTGCTCGAGAACTCTCTGTGTAAAATAAAAGAAGAGTTGGTATATCTTATCCATATGCCAGGGTCACGCTACAGTATCCAAACTATCCGTGCCCGTTACCTGAACTAAGATCGCCATAACTTCATTTGGAGCGGGGAAAACAGCTGTAATGGTTGCTGCTTCTTTGCGTACAGTGTCTACAGATAAGAAGTGACAAACGATATGAATAGGCACAGAAGCATGATTCAAGAATTGCATCCAGATCAATGAAAGTCCTTCAGACCTGTAATTTCTTTGTATAAAGAAGAAAGGCCACGGGCAACATTGCTAGGACTAGGCTGAGAACCGTGGTCACCAAGCACCAACCTAATGTCTGAATTCATGACTTCCACATCAATAAACATTGGACGTGTTGCCACATAATGTTGCATAGCACTTGATCCCCTGTTAAACTGAAAATCAAGAAGAAAAAAACTGAACATCAAAATGCATATACAAGAGTAGAACTCGATATGCATTCCTTGTGTGTCATCCTTATCTAGAATTAACCAGTATGTAACCGCTAGCTAGGTAAGAAAGGCCTTCGTTTTAGAATCTAGAACAAAAGAACAGGGTTTCCTACTGAATCGTAAAGGTCATGCTTCGAATAAAGTATTCACCTGTGACAAAATCTTAGCACATTCTGACATGGTGGATAGATCTCTCCGTTGTGATGCAGCATCAAAACGAGATAAAAGCCTGTTCTCCAATTCTAAAAATTGTATTCAAATGTCACAAAGGTTGAATTTGAAAATACACTAATCCTCTTCAGTGAATATACAGAGAAAACACTGCATAAACAAAATAGTTTACCATTACAGTAATCCTGAAGATTAGCAACTGCAACTTCCAGTCCTCGGCCAGGGGTTGCATTTCCTGCAGCACCTTGCCTTCCGATGTCTTCCTCAGCAAAAGACCCTGATATTGACAAGGAGGCAATCAGTTACAGCCTAATTTAACTGGAAGCAGGAGTGTTAAGGTTTAGCTACCACATCACAAATAAAGAAAAGTTTCCGAAAATAATAGATACAAGATAAAATCTAGACACATTGTAAGTATATAGCTATCATATCATACGCAATTTCTGAGCGATTGAAGCAGCCTCAGCTACGCGACTATCATCAGAAAACAAAGCGGAAAGCTCCATAAGATCCCCTGGGCTGCCGTTGAACTCCATCAAGTACTGCATTTGATTTTTTTTTTTTTAAAGAGTTACTTTAAGCATTCATCTCAATAATTATGCAACAACCATTCCAACATAGATGGGGTCTTACCTTTATAAGCTCTATGGTCTGGCTAGCAGTTTCCCGCTGAGCATCTGCACTCTGACAAGAAATACGGGTCAATACTGGATAGATCACCAAATAGTTGGTTATATGCAGGACTAATGTTGAACCTGCAAATGATCTCCTATTTTTGCAGCGGTCTGTCCAACACTAGAGATACGACCGTCCAACCTTGCAAAGCTCTCAAACAGACCGTCCACACCTTTCTCTATCTAAAATGAGAATCCAATATGTCAAATTAAAGAAATTTAGCCAGGGTATTAATCAAAAAAACAACCCAAGAAAATCTAATGAAAGAAGAAGTATTTTGTCTGCCGAACCTCAGTTAGTGTCTTCCGGTGTTTGGCATCTTGGGTTGAAACTTCTTTCTTTAGTGTGTTGAGTCTTCCATCAACCTTCAAAAACATATAACGAAAACATTAGACATCATATCAGAAGAAAGACACAAATGATTGAACTCAACACACTCACCTGCTTTCGCAGATCAATTAACTCCTTGCAAGCATCTTTGAACAGAGACAAGAGACCATCTACTTCAGGGAAGAAAGGAGCAGAAGACATTTGAGACAACCTGGATGCATCAGAGTGCCCACGTAAATGCCCATTTGCCAAACCATCTCCATGGCCATCACCGGAATCAGCTTCTTCTTCAAGAAAAGACGGTAAGAGGTCGTTCACAAGGTTCCCAAATAACGCATCAAATGAAAAGTCACCCTGCGAGTGACCCAAAACAAATCAGAAACTCCTAAACATAAGCAACACCCACAAGGTGAAACCTTACCTTGAAATCCTCAATGTCAAGTATCAGAGGATTAGAGTTAACAGAGGAGGATGATCTGGGACCTCTTGCTCCTCTCATTCCTTCTGTCATCTGATGAAATTTAACAAACGAAATTCTTATAAATTAAAATTCAAGGAGTGTTGAAGAATCAAACCTGATAGATCATATGAACGAATAATCGGATTCTGGATTTTTTTTTAAATAATTATAATTAAAACGACTGTAGCATACACATCCGCTGATTTTTCTCAGCTAAATGTTACAAAGTCAGAGCCTAAGAACGACCTGACTGGCGGATAATGATACGGAGAAACTTACCGGCGTTGAGCAGCGAGATCTAGCCGGCGGAGACCGGTAACTGTTGGGGGGAGAGAAAGACGGAGACGGTGAGCTCTGACGGAGTTAAGTTTTTGAGGTTTTGTTTGTTTTCGCATCTTCGACCTCATAATGAGCTGTTAATTTATTTATTCTGTACCAACTTTTTTGGTTAAACCGGCCGGTTCAAGTTTCAGGTTTAGATTGTTTGTTAGTGAGATTCCGGTCGCGCCAGATTCTGTATATGATGATTTGCCTTATGAATACTGAGTGAGGACTGTGCACAGTGCACTTGCACAGATTAATCTCTAATCTTTTGGACAATATGGTTTCAAAGTAGACAAGAGTTGTTACCATAGTTTGTATGATCCACTTGCTTTATTACACACTTGTAAGGAAAGTATTGAAAACACATGCTGCTATACAGAGGACACTAGTAACCTCCGCCCTAAAAAAAATAACAGCAAAGTCATACATAAACGGTCTGCATTTAAAGAAGAAAAGAGTTTCAAACTTACATATTAATGAGGACTTTGAAGTTTTTATGAGCTCATAGCATTGTCACCTCAGTAACAGCTCTTATATAAAGAAGCTCAAGGGTGCAATGGAAGCAATATCGAAAAGTGATAAATCTAAAGTCAAAGAGAGATCTTACGCACAAGAAAAAGAATGGCCACCATTGTTTCTCCTCCACATTTCTCCCCTGTTGAAGATGCTGAAAACATCAAGAAGGCTTGCCAAGGTTCTTACTCTTTGTTTTTTAGACTAGTGTGATTCAAGTTTCGTTTATTACCCAACTTCTTTCTTGGGTTTCAGGATGGGGAACCGATGAAAAGGCCATCATCTCGATCCTTGGACACCGGAACTTGTTCCAGAGAAAACTCATAAGACAAGCTTACCTGGAGATATACCATGAGGATCTCATTCACCAGCTCAAATCTGAGCTCTCCAGCGACTTTGAGGTCTAGCTTTTTATCCACATGCTATATACTCTGTTTCGATTAATTCGGCAAAACGTGATTCTCATGGAGAAATATTTGTTACCTGCAGAGAGCTATATGCTTGTGGGTTTTGGACCCTCCAGAGAGAGATGCTCTCTTAGCCAACTCGGCTCTACAAAAGCCCGTTCCTGACTGCAAGGTCCTCGTCGAGATTACTTGCATGAGATCCCCTGAAGATCTATTAGCTACCAGGCGTGCTTACCGTTGCCTCTACAAGCGTTCTCTCGAGGAAGACTTGGCCTCCCGTACTACAGGCGACATCAGGAAGGTGAGTTTTTTTTTTCTAATCTCTAAAAATGTTCTCTTCTTGTTTTTAACTGATCTCGAACGTTTGAGACATTTTCATACAGCTCTTGGTAGCAACGGCGTCTGCTTATAAATATGATGGGGAAGAAATTGATGAGAATCTGGCGCATTCAGAGGCTGCTATTCTTCATGATGAAATCCTCGGTAAGGCTGTTGATCATGAAGAGACGATCAGGGTGATAAGTACAAGGAGCAGTGCGCAGCTCTGCGCAATCTTCAACCGCTACAAGGATATCTATGGAAGATCGATCACTAAGGTAAACCAAAAAAACATGGACATCAAGTTAAGTTATAACTGATGACTAAACTGTGAGAAAACAGTCAATGGGAAATATTAAGACAACAAAGAAACGACTTTTACAATCAATTTGAGGAAACAGAGCAACTCATACCAGTTTTTCTTCATGACAACATCCCTAATGAAACGTTTGATGATTCTCAGGATCTCCTCAGTCACCCTACAAATGAGTACCTGAGTGCACTGCGTACAGCAATCAGGTGCATCAAAAACCCTGACCGGTACTATGCAAAGGTAAGATACAACAATGGTATAAGATATGTTACACATGGTCATTTTCAAATCTTTTCTGCACCTAGGTTTTGCGCAATGCAATCAATACAGTAGGGACTGATGAAGATGCTCTGACCCGTGTGATTGTCACACGGGCAGAAAAGGACCTGAAGAAGATCACTGAGCTGTATCTCAAGAGAAACAATGAGAGTCTCGATCAAGCCATAGCAAAAGAGATATCAGGGGACTACAAGGCTTTTCTTCTAGCCTTGCTAGGACATGGAGGAATCTAGAGTTTCACTCTCAAATCAAAACCTGACAAGAGTAGCATTTCTTCTAATTTTCTGCTTAAGTAATAATAATGTATCTGCTTGATGCTTTCTCAACTCAGTAATATTGTTTAGCTATTCACAATAAAGATTGGAATTACAACTTATTTGTTTTCCTTTAATAAAAAAACATTCTTCCAAGCCCTTTAATACTTTACATTCTTCCAAGTTCTCAAAGAAACTAAACAAACTCACAGAAGATAAGGGAAACATGCACATGTACGGGTTCTTTCCTTCTCTCAGCCTCTGCGCACCAAAGCTGCAGCAATACCAGCAACAAGCCCAACAGCAGTAACAGCGATTCCAACGCCAATAACACCATCTGCGTACAAAAAAAAATCCGAATAGAGCTAAGAGAAAAAACTAAAAAAAAGGAGATTTTTGATGGATGAGGACGAGAAATGGGCACAAGTACACCATCATTTGGTTTTACCTTTCACTATACCGTCCTCTATAGCCGTTTTTAGCGTCTGAGCCTGTCTCCACTCTGGTTCAACCTAAAACAAACGTGAGAGAGAGAAAAGAACGCATTACTGAATGCTTCAACAAGAATAAGAAGATATTCTGAATGGTAACACGATCAAAACCTCCAGACACCGTTCTACACAATCACGGCTTCTTGAAAAGTCACCGCTTCGATAGTACCCCATAGCAAGGAGATAAAGCTCCTCCCTTAGTTTCATTGGACTTGTATCACTAACCACCGAAGCTGAAAAACAAAGAACAAACCTCATGCTGCAATCAATCAAACCAATAACATGGATCAGAATCATCCACCAGCAGAAGAATTTTGAGACTCCACCAGATGAAATGTAAAATTGTAACCAAAGATCATTAGCTCAATTGGAAAAGACGTTTAACCATTGTGTCAGAGGTCCCTAGTTCGAATAAGAAGTAAATTGTAAATAGATAATAAAAGTTTAATTACATACCTTCAAGCATTGCAATCCCACGCTGAATATCGGCGTGTATCTTAGAATGAACAAGAGCCCATGATAAGCGCATGATGCATTCCTTCTTAAACCCTTCGTCTTCGCCTTTTTGAGCCTCTGCAAGCTCTTTCTCACATCCCTGATTAATGAATGAATGAAGAAAACGCCTTATACAAAGTTATGTTAAACATCAGCTCACATACAAAAAATCTATAAACACGCCGAGATGATCAAAACAAGTGGAGAATCGTGATCTCGAGGTTTCTTCTTCTATGAGCTCGATTTTGAGGAACAAGAGAGGCGATAATAATCGTAAACGTTACCGAGATGATGTCGGTGTCGCACAAGGGGAACTCATCGGAGGAGCCAGAGGCAACGCCGGAGAAGAAGGTAGAGACGGAATCGAAGACCTTTCCTATCGTCGCGTCCATTTCGTGTTGAGTTTTTGATTATTTTTTTTCTCCCTTGTGACGAATTTAGAAGACTTGACCAGGAGAAATCAAAAGTAATGGCGATTATCGGTTTGGGTTTGTTAAACCGGCTTAAAATCTACCATGGCTCTTCTGTCTTTATTAACATCCTTAAAATACAAATCTTAAGATTTTTATTTCATAAGGACATAAACTAAGAAGTTCGTTTTTTTGTTTTTACGGTGGTATGTAAAACTAAAGAAGTTCGTTTTTCATTTCTTCTGTTAACTTTATATACTCAAGTGACCAATGTCTCTCTCTTTTGTCTTAGTACTGTGCTTGACATTAGGTAACTGTGGAAGTTATCAAGAGCAGATGAGGCAAACATAAAATGGAATTACCAAGAGCAGATGAGGTAAACAAACTCAATTTTTGATGCTAGACAGCCAGAACAATTTAATCAAAGAAAAATGTTTATTGATCAGCAGACATGTAGAGGATCTAAAGACAAACTTCAACCATTTTAATAAGTTCAAGCAGAACAGTCTATGACACTACCAGTAAAAACACATAGCATCTTAAGTCTTTGAGTAAAAAAAACATGGCAGAAAATTAAAGTTTGCATCACTTGGTTGACGTGAGCTGCCTGAGATTGTACTTTGCCAGCTCCTTGTACGTCTCCACCACCCCAATTAAGCACACTGTCTGTAAATTACAACACAATATCCGATGTTGAGTTTTATAATCAACCAACCAACCAACCAACCAGTTTGTTAATGCAAACAAAACTCAAGACATCAAACTTTATCACTGTTCACCTTAACAATTTCAACCACGATAGACATCTCCGGGTTGTTCAAATCAACTTTGTGAGGAGCAGGAATAGATTTCGCCACCGTGTTTATTATTTTCATCCTGTCAAGGCCTGTGTTTGCACGTGCTCCATACAACACAGCAAACTGCAATAATGGTGAAGAAGAGAGAGGTAATAAGCATTTCAGAATCTAGGAAGGGAACACGCAAGGAATTGCTAATAGTTATTATTACTTTCCGGGGGTTATCAGTCTCAACGGGAAAATACTGTTCTACAAGAGGCTTGATGGCTCTTGAAATTTCTTCCTCTGAAGGATAACACGCCACTTCAATTGGTAAAATTCTTAGGATGAACCTAACCATCACAAGTTTCTATTAGCAACGGATGCATAATAACAGTTATTAGAGTTCTTGTTATGATGGAGCTTAGTTAGGAAAATCAAACCTTGACATATGCTTTTTTGTTGCAGCAGCAGAAGTCATTGCATGCTGCACAATATCTTTGGGACTCGGATCACCATCTCTCCTTTTCATTTGGATGAAAACAATACCGTTGCAACCAGGATCTAACTTCATAAACCGTCTCTGTCAGAAGGAAGAAACCAATACGGATAATAAGACACTTAGTGATCCACAAAGAGATATAAAAACAGACACTTAGAGAAGTGTGTTATGAAATAATAGCTTACTTTACTCTTGTCACCGAGCTCTTTTAGTTCAGCATCAATCAGCTTATCAATGGACTTCTCTGCATTTCCATTTACTTTTGCTTCTTCTACACATGTCTTCTTTTTTGGAGGTTCTTCAGCAACATTCTCTTGTTTCTCTTCTTTTTCTTCGTCCTTTTCAGTTTGTTTGACTTCTTCACATGATCTTTCGCTTACTAATTCTTTCCCATCCACTTGATTATTATCGCCTTCAATCACTTCTGTCTTATCCTCAACCCCTTTGTTTTCATCTTCCTCGCCATTATTACCCTCACCATCTTCCTCTTCATCCTCATCCTCGCTGTAGGAAAAGGTAACCTTTTTGTTTACTGGGTTCTCAAGCACCCCAGAAGAATTTAATTTCAAGCCAGTCCCATGCATTAGCTCCTCAAAAAACTGTTAACATGAAAGGGAGTGAAACTTTGAAAAGGAATCAACTTTATGGACTAAAGAGTCTAAAGAGTGAAACTAAGCAACAGATGAACAACTAACTAGTCAGAATCAATGTGAAGGAAACAAAAAAGAGAGAAACTTTACGGAATCTATGACGTTAATAGCTTCCTGAGAAGCTTGATACTCACGTCCTCCATCGCAGGAGATGAAAAACCCTTGAACCCCTGGCTTCAAAGGGTAAGCCCCTTTCTTCTTCGCTGGTCTCTGCAACACACAATCAAGTTAAAAAAAATTAGCTGCAAATTCATAGACAAGACGTAGTGTGGGAACATAAGAAAGAAAAGGAATACATTCTGAGGGAGGTAACGCTGCTTTCTCTTCTTGCTCTGGTCACCGGTAGCCATCGTCGGAGACGGAGAGAGAGAAAGGTCTTTTCTGAGTGTTTCAGTCGAAACATCAAGTGACAAGCAAAACATTACTTAGGTCATGCCTGTGTGGGCCTCTTGGGCTTTGTGTCTTGACCCATTAGTAAAACATATTCCTTTTCAGGCTTCAATACATAAAAAAAAATATCTTTTTGATATTAAAAAGACATTTATATATGGATTTTGCATGTAGTATTTGCAATTTGTCTTTTCCTTGAGTTTGACAATGTTGTTAAAGAAAATATCTCCAGAACTTCAAAAACGTTTTGTAATACCCAAAACAAAATGAATTTTGGAGGTGATATCAGATGCTATCATTTTAACATGTATATGATTCAACTCAATTTACTCACTATCTGCACAAGTAAATAAAAAAATATATATGTGAAAATCCTCAACTGATATCACTCAATGCAAAATCAAATCTGTTTTTTTTTTCTTTTCATAAGTCAATGAATTAAAAGAATCTACAATCTAAAGGATTAAACAAGAACTGCAAACAAGAGAGAGAGACCACCTTGTCTTTCTCACGAGACACACCATTTTTATCACAACCACAAAGAAGAACAAACATGAAATCTGTTATATGCAAGTCTCCTTCAATCACCCAACTTTACGTTTCCCGTGATCTCTGTACAACGTTTGCTCATAACAAAACCAATTAAAGAAATCGAGAGAGTTCTGCTTTCTTTCTCCATTACCTGAGTAAATTATCTGCATCTCAAAGCCTTTCCATGTTTATCGTGTGATGTGTATATATTCTCCATGAATCTGAGAACATCTGCTAATACTTTATCCACTCCGTATCAGCCTGAGTATATTTGCATAGGAGGCCACAAAAAACTTTTGCTGATGAAGAATTTGGTCAAGAGATATCTTGGAGATGCTCTACAGTTACAACGGGTATCTGTTTGATCGGTTTTGTTCAAACCACCTCGGAGCTGATGGTTCCCTACGTGAATTCCATCCTTCTCTCCAGTTTCTTCTACTGTTACTGAAAGGATAATTAACATCTGGCTCTGCTCCAGATGTGCTGGCTCCACCATCACGTCTCCTTTGTGAATTTTGCATCTCTTCTTCAACATCATACTGAGAACGCTGCAACAAGAACATAAATACCCTCGGGGTAAGATAAACTCTTAGAAGAGAGTAACAAATGTCGTATTCATTCAAAAACTCAAATTCACACTTTAAAAAAAATTCCCAGACGAGGAAATGAAAACAGAGCTGACGATGTATTATGTTGAGATGTGTTTTACCTTTGCAGGGTCTGAAAGGACAGCATAAGCTTCCCCAATCATTTTAAATAATTTATCAGTATCTTTGCGCACTTCTTCTCCTATCTCCTTCCATAACGTCTCATCTTTACTCTCGTTTCTTGTCAAAGACTGACCAGCCTTCAACAAGTTTAAAGAAAAAAAATAAATATAAAATTAAGCACTTATAAATAGGCTGTTTGCATTCCGCAATAGAGCTGAATCCACAAGCTCGGCGAAAGTAAACAGTTTCAGCATATGAAGTACCTTGTCGGGATGATGTTTGAGTGCGGCCTTCCTATATGCCTTTCTTATATCTGAAGCAGAGCATGATGGCACTACATCCCTGCCATATAGTAGGTCTCATTCTAATTAGCAAAGCATTGACACTAACGTTAAATATTTCAACTCATTTACGAACTAGAGCACGTAACGCAGACACTGGCGAAATAAAAAAAAAAAAAAAAAAAAAGCAGAGGATAATCTACTTACAAGACGAGGTACATATCCAACGAAGTTTCTTTCCTTGATTTCTCTTCCAGATCAGAAAGTCTCATACGAGCTTGTCTAATGTCATTGGCCAAATTAGTGAATCTGTCGTGAACCCCAGAGGCCTTCTCTTCCATTTGCTTGGTCAGAATATTAACATATCTATGCATGTCACTGGCAGCCTGTCCATAATCCCTCAGCATCTCGAACAACGTGGCCCGTCTAGAAATAGCCTGAGAAAAAAATAGAAAAGGATAAGCAAAGTAAGTGACATAATGGAGAACTTTTTCAAACAATAGGGTTAATTCATAAGAGACTCGCTGCCAAAATCTTTCTGTAAGCATAAAACCATACACACATGGGAACACTGGCAAAAACGTTCTAGCTCATGTATTTAAAACGTGAACAACACTGATTACTAAGCTGAACGGAAACGTATTTACTTTTACGAGAAGTTAATTAGTCAATATATGTGTTCTACTAAGACGTTGAGACCTTCCAACTACAAGTTGTCGGCAGCAGAAACGTAACAGAACAAACCAAATAAGGAAATTTGCCAAGGAAGAAACCTTTGAGTAATTTTGGTCAAGAGCAATGGCAAGACTGCAGTCGGCAATGGCGTCAGAGAGTTGACCAAGAGCTTTATATGCCGCAGAACGATTACAGAAACACACAGCTGTAAAAGAACGTGATTCCACGTTGCAAGACAAGGCTGCTGTGTAATGTTCAACTGCTTCAGTGTGTCGTCCAGACTTAAATGCTTCATTCCCTGCCGACTGCGATTTGGTAGGAATATCAAAACGGTAAAAAAAAGTGAGAAAAATTCAGAGCTAATGTGATGCCTTTATATATACAATTAGTTCACAGGTCAAGGTGTTAAGTTGGATTCTGAAAGGAGGGGCATGCTCAGAGCTATAACTGTCGCAAAAAGTACCTTAAGGCGTAACAGCTCGCGTATGGTAGCAGCCAACGGGATGAAGGATTCAAGAGGTTTGTTTCCATCTCTGTATCGGAGTGCAAAGACGAGACCTGTCAGATTTCATCTCATCTAACAAAAATAAACGTAAAAGGAGTGCACCTGACTCACCTTTTTGTAGCAGATAGTAATCGTTCTTGCTTCTCTAGAGAATTAATCGCCTCCTCAAGCTTTCCCATATGGAAATATGATTTAAGCATGAGACGACACCGCCAGATTCCGAAGTTTATATCCTTGGGAGTGTCATCAGAATCTGGGTATATATTAGCATCTACGGGAAGAGAATTCTTTCCAGCCAAATCAATTGTCTGCTCACAAAGCTTTATTGATGCTTCATACTTCTCAAGCTGTAACAAAATATAAAGAAAGCAGGTTTCTTAATCTTTTCCTGTATGAATTTTCATAGGTTCCTATTAAGAGTTCTCTGACTGTTTAAAATGAACACTTTCAAGTGATATTATGACGATGCGTGAGAAACATACCATCAAAAGCGCCTCTCCCTTCATGGTGAGTAAGTTTTCAGAGTATGGACTTATCCGCAGAGATTCTTCCAATATTTCCAAAGCTTTCTCAGCATCAGTTGATGTTCTGAGCTGCAAACGACAGCCAGCTTCATGCATGCACTCCGAAAGTCTCTGCGGAGACAAAAACAATATTGACTAGTCAGAAAGAAGATTGTGTATATGCCAGTCTTCTATTTGAGAAACTGTAGAAAATATTCAACTGGTTATAATACTAAAGAAAGAGATTCTTATCAGATATCAATTTCTGCACAGCGATTAGAAGGATGATCAAAATCCATATGTAACAAGAAACAACTAAACACCATAGCATAACGTAATTCTGTAGCCACGCATCTCAATGAAAACATCAGCCATACAATTAGTATGGTTCAGTCCAGATCCTAAATCAACTAATACAAATTATAAGATCCAATCTACGGAACAAGAACTTTGGAAAAATGAGTGTCCGACAAGTGCCCTGCTATCATATGCTATTTCATAAACAAGAAAAGCTTACAAATAACATTGGGTCCTTCAAAAGAAGAGAGAACTCTACCTGTGCCTTTTGAAGACCTTCAGAAGCCTCTACAACGATTTTGCGGTCCACACAGATGTCACTTCCAGATTGCAAGCATTTTTTAAAGTACCTGGATGCGTCTTCAATCTCCCCAAGTGAAAGATAACAACTACGAAGAAAATCCCAAATCAGCCAATCAGACATCATAAACTATAAAATATTATTGTAATTGCTAACTGAGGACGAGCATTGACTAGCAAGGTAGCCCAGGCAGCTAAAGCTTAAAGCATATAAGAGAAAAGATCACATCATTCATTTCCCAATTCAAGCTCTCGTATCAAAAACTAAAAGTTGCTAATAATGTTTATCTTGGCTCATTATGAAATATAAGAAGGTTTAAGGAAGGTCGATTTTTACTTTCCAGCTCTGACTTGAACTTTAAGGAAGTTGGAGTCTATTGACGAAGCCATCGTACAGTCTGCTATTGCTTCTCTCATTCTTCCAAGGGCCATGCGTGTTGCAGCACGGTTGCTGTAGCAAAGCATCAGTGCCCTGAGACAGTTTCTAGACGTCTCGATTTTAGGCACTGAATCTATCCCTTGAGTGTAAGATTCCTCAGCTCTGGAAAGATCTCCAGTTTTGTAAGCATTGTTTCCCCTGGAGAAAAGGCATTCAAGAAAAGGTCAGTTAAACATAAAGACAGAAGCCATGCAAGCAAAAGGACTAGAGTCTAGACAATCAGAACACTACAGGAACAATGAGTATAAGGATAAAGTGGGCATTGAGATCGCTGACTTGTAAACAACCTTAATCGCCACTTTTCACATGCTTCTTGCGCTGCATTAGACACGTTTTTTTCGTCTCGTGCTTTGTCCATCACAGAGTTATTAATAGGCTTTTGTGAACGAGTAAATGGATCCCTTTCACTGGGTTTCCCCATAGACAGGTGTGACTGAACACCAGTTACTGGTGAATGTTGTGAAGACATAAATGATGAAGCATTTGGAATTAAGATATATGGATCCTGCCCAAGTTGAACTGGATTTTTCTTCCTGTTGATACGCTTAGACGTTGAAGGTTGCGCGTGCACTCCGGAAAACGATCGAGCAGAAAACGTAAAGCTGGAGCTAGCAGAATTAAATAAGGACTGGTTGTCATTTTCTTGCCTATCAGGCCGAAAGCTTGAAGTAACCTCACTTTCCGAAGCTGAGGCGAAAGTATCACTACTAGTTTCCATCTCTTCCGCTGCTGTTTTAAAACTTTCCGTTTCAGCCCCAGATACTGAATTTTCAGCAAGGTCCTCATGCTCAGCACATTTACCAGTATTAAGTTCCTCAGCTTGATAGTTATTAACTTCATCCTCCTCGTTTATGTCCATACGTTCGGTTGCAGCAACTAGCTCTGCATCAAACGCATCATTTAAAGCAGCAGGAGGCTTGTCGTCAGGATTTGTAAACTGATCTGATCCAGCCGAAAAGTCTCTAGAATCTGCTGTCTCCTCATACGGAGAAACATCCATCGGTGAATAAGAATCAGAAACCTCACTGGTGGTTCCCTGTGGATACACACTTTCTGCAAAAGCAAATTCATGGCCAATATTAAGCTGCACTTTCACAGGCTGCTTACCCCCTTTCCTTCTCCCTCTTGTGCCACTACTCACATTGTCCTTCTTTGCATTGAACCCCAGTTTCTGGTCCAAGCTAGCAAAAGGGTTCGGCTTCAAATTGGGAGTCTTGAACTCCATAAAATTCGCCCCAACATTCTTTCCATTACTCGAAAAACTGAACTCGGAAGCGTTTCTAGTCGGCTCTGTACCTGCAAAGCTATAATTCATCGGACATGAACTGCTAAAGCCATGAACTTTCTCGTCACTCACACTTCCGCTTCCATGAAGTGATTCTGCTGAAACGTTCTGAGCTATGTTGATCCCATCAGTAGCTACACCTCCAACGTTTAACCTTCTAGACAAATCATCAGAGAGTATCTTCTCCCCAACATAATCCAGAGAATCTTTGGATTTGACATTATTATTATTATTCATCACCTTCTCTTTGCTGGGATCAAGATTGAGTTTATTCTGCAAGAGAGATTGAAGTTCATCACCATCATCATCCACCACCACGTTGTTTCTACTCGCATCCTTGATATTCAAATTCTGCATATCACCAGGAAGCCTTGAAGCAAAATGCACATCTTCAACCTCAATCTTCAACTTCCCCAAATCCTCCACAACACTGGATGATCCTCCATCAACCGATCCGAATACAAACCCGGTCTCATTGGGAGATCCGCGGAAAAGAAACGGGTTGAAGCTCTGACCAGGCAAGGAATCGGAGGGGAGGGAGGGCTTTACAGGCTTGACTTGTCTTCTGACCTTAGAGAATCTCGGCTTAGAGAGACCAGAAGAAGAAGAATGACGCGGGTCAGGGTTGTTATTGCTGGTTCGACCCGATGCAGAGAAGACGGGATGATTCAAGTCGCCAAAGTTGCTCATTGTAATTTAGAAAAAAACGAAAAAAATCGTGAAGAAGAAGAAGAAGAGGTCAGGTCTCTACCGGCGACATGGGAGATCGGATATTGAAAGAGAGTCGGCTAATCGGGAAAAAATGAAAACGAATATTGAATCTTTCAGGATATGTATCGATCCATCTGATGAAGAAGAATGTATTTTTCAAAATTAATTTCTTTGATTGAAGAAAAAAGAAAATAAATTTATTATTTTTTAAAAATGATTGCTTTGATGTCGCCGTCCTCCCTCCCTTGTTACACATATTCTCATCACCTTCCAAAGACTTCTTTCAAGACCTAAACCATAATTGATTACCAAACCACCATACCACATGGTTTTCAAATCTAACCACACACTTATTTTTTTTTCAAAATTCAACCAACATACAAACCTTTTTCAATTGAATCTCAACTTTACACACGAGACTTCTGTTTCCTAGATATTAGGTCTTATCAATGTAGTTGCAGACTTATAATGTATGTGTAACATCCCAAAAGTTTAGCAAATTTGATTTGGTTAACTATGTTATTAAATTACACTTTATTTGTTTATAATAAAATGTGTTTGAACTTAAATAGTAGATAGATGGATGACTTATCGATCGAATCATATGTGGAAGACTAAAACATGAAAAAAACTCATATGATGATTACATAATCATGTGATGATTACATAGTCACTAGACAATATTTGTAAGTCTTAAAAAGAAAATTAATGCATGCACTATGTGTCGTACAGGATGAGACCCAAAAATCGAATGAACGGGTGTTAAAGAACCCATTAGCCATATACATTACAATATGGTTCTTGCGTCCAGTGTTCAAGACTCCATCCAAAAGTCTTCCTTGTTAAGTCTTTTGCAAATATTATGTCTAATATGAACCATATTGCACTAGCTATATCCTGTCAATTACATAGGTCTTCGGTGTTTTTCAAAACATGTTCTTTTTGCGGAACTTATTATCATAACAAATCTGGTTATTAAGAATATCTCCAATGTAAAACTCCATTTTTTTCTTCAAAATGGAGTAAAAGTGATTATGGAGTAAAAATGCTTCAACCCCACTTCATTTTTCACTCCTTATTCACTTTTACTCCAAAATGGAAGAAAAAATAGAGTTGGATTGGAAATGCCCTAAGTGAGCTGTGAAGAACCATAGGAGCTTTGAACACTTTTAACTACTACACCAATACAACTTATAATGGAAGATATGGTTTCTAAATAGTCCTCAACAAGACTCCAAAGTGATTTGAGATTTTTTAAAAGCTAACTAACTCTTATACTTAGAGATGCACATAAGGAACCGTAACACTAGAGGAGTTTAAGAAACGGCTTAATGATATATATAAAGTTGCAAGAACTTTCTATTCTTCTTTGATACAATCAGAGACTCATGTGGTGTATTACCCCATCCCACACAAACCGGAACAACCACATGAGAAACCAAAACAAAGTGAAATTAAAGCACAAAATAAAGTTATCCATATAGATTTGTCCTTTTTTAAGTATTGTCTTACGCAACCTCGCTTGTTAGTAGTATAGTATCATCTGATGAAACCTGCGATCTTCATGCGATATTCCTACCTTCTTTCTGTCTCTCCAAATTTTTATATATATAACTTACATATACATAATCCTACTTCCTTGTGTATGCTTTTTTACTTTGTCTGCACAAACCCAAAAGTTATAAACATTAAACACTGTGTACGTGAACTCATTCCCAGGCTTCTACAACATTATATGATCAAAGAATGCTTACCTTTATTACATACACTTCTTGTAGCCCTCATCTTATCCATTAGAAGAAAAAGACCTGCGTCCAAATTAAAAGGGTTTTGTTATCTATACACAAACTTGGAAGAACATTGGAGAAGGAGGTTTGTGAGTACACTAACCTTTGGCATTTATGAGGTGAAATAGCCTACTACTGCATCAGGTTACTGGTAGCGGCTGGTGGCTCATGGTCATTTCCATTAGTAGAGAAGACTGACACTCCAGCATTTGCATTAGTTTCAGCAGAATCATCAGTAGCTGTTGCAGAAGGGAAGAGATTACTCGGAAGAACAAGCTCTATAGGGCTTCCAGTGTCGGGTTCACTCTCGTTGGTCCCTTCTTTTGCACCGTTTGAGTAATTGTTGCTGTTAATACTCCTTGGGTTGATCATTGGATTAGGATGCAGCTCGGTGGTATCATCAACTACTGCCACAACACAAAAGCAAAGATTTAAACGTTTCACATTCAAAAGTAACGAGTGTTCACTTCACCAAACCTTTGAAAGAATCTGCACTAGTGAGTTCAGATTGAGTATCAGGGCTTTGGATGGTGGCAGATGAAAAATAACCAGGAGACCCCAGAGAGAAGCTACGGTGATGATTAGACACTCCACTATTCTTGAACTCAGGAAGCTGCAAATTAATGACGCGTCTTCTTTCAAGTTCAATAGCCCTCTGCAGTTCAGCTTCGTCCAATTTCCTTCTCATCATCATCTCCCGCCTCTCATAGAACATCTTCGAACCTACCAAAACCAAATAGAAACGAAACAAGTTAGTTAACAACAAACAAATGCAGAAAGTAACCGAAACAAGGAAGATACTAACCAAGTTGGGGATCAGACTGTTCTCTAGGATCAATCCCAGATGGACTGGAACATGGAGAGTAATTCACACGCTCAATCTGCTGCTGTAGCAGATACTGATGCTTCCTGCTATCACTTCATTTACAGTGGACACTTTGAAACACACACACACAAAAAAAAATGACTAAAGGAAAAAAGAAAAGAGAAAGCATCATCATACTTGTCAAAGGCTTTGCCTTTTTCTTTGTACGGTTTGACAAGAACACGTGAATCGCAAATGAAATGAGGATTCCCTCTGGCTAGCACAACCTTCACAGTCTCAGGCTGCGCAAATGAAACAAAGCCAAACATACGCTTCTGTTGGTATGGGATCCGCACATCTTGCACTGTTCCGAAAAGGCTTCATAGATATCCATAAACAAATCAATAAGAGAGACAAGAAACATGATATTTATCCAACACTTGTTTAACAAAAGATGGTTGTCCAGAGACATACCTGAAGTAAGTTGCAACGTCCTCATCCTTAAACGTGCTCTCAGCTGGGAATGTCAAGTAAATCTGTCTAGCTGCCGAGTTGGAGAGATCCCCAAACTGCATTGCCATTAGTTCCATCCTCTCAAGCCTTCCTGGGCTGCTGCTCCAGTATCTATCATCACCGAGAGGCAGTGCACCATCTCTGCATCAAGAAGAAAGCACGAAGCTTAAAACTTGAAAAACAAAATAACCAAGAAACAAAGCTGCATTCACACACAACTAAAGCTGGACAATTAGCAAGAGCCAATGAGATTGAACACAAAGGAAGACAGAGCAAAACGAAAGGATTATGGATTTACAGTTCTATGTTACCTATGAGCATGCTGCTGATGCAAAAGAAAATCCATTCTTTTCTCGTAAGACATCTGAGGAACCCTACCCAGGAGTTGAGAAGCCAGCCTCTGCTGCTGATAAGCCATTTTCAACCTCATCATCTCCTCATGGTGCCTACCAAAGTTTTCCACATTCCTGGACGGATCAGCTACAATGCCATTACCATCAACATTCTCCGCAAATCCTCCATGGACAAACTTGCAGCTTTCTCCGTTCTTACACAACCCTCTACTAAAGTACACACAGGGTTTGAATCCAGCACCAAATCCATCTTCTCCAGACCCAAAAGACGCATCTGCCGAGAAACTCCTCCTGTGCTGATGAGTTTCTCCATTGTTGAAGGGAACCGTGGGATCTACAGCATCCTCTGTTTTTGAATCGTCGAGAAAGGAAAGGTAATCATTTAGCTGTTGATCATCCAGCAAATCAGATTCAGCACCAGAATCTCCGTTGCTTTGGTGAGAGCTAAAGGGTGGTTTCAAGATGCTCCCATTAGTAAGGCTCCATGGAGAGGTGGAAGAAGGAGACGAAGACGGAGAGTTTCTTCTGAACCCATTAGAGAGAGCGCTTCCTCCTCCTCTTCCGTTAATGGGTGGTCGAGAGATAGGGTTAAACGGAGAAGGAGACGTCGGAGTAGAAGGAGAAGACAAAAAAAGACCCAACTGAGTCTTCACTTTCAAGATAATGGACTGAAGAACCGATTCAGGTCCAAGAGCGAGACGCATCAAGTCTTTCTCACCAAAGTCCTGTAACAGTAGATACCCTATGATCTTCGGAGCGTAATCTGGCTCCAGGATCCTTATTTTCGTTAAAAGCAAAGTTGTCGGGTCGCCGGAATCCATGTCTTCTCTTCTTCCCTCCAAAGTAATCAACTTTAGGGTTTTCGAAACAGAGGAAACAAGAACAGAGGAAGAGGAAGATCAGAGCTTTTGTTGAAGAAGAAAAAAAAACAATCTTTAAGTAGATAAGAAGAAGGGAGATCCTCCTTCCTCTTTACTCGCTTCTTGTTTTGATTTTTTTGATTTTTTTTTTTTTTTTTGAATCTCACTCTTCAGTCACTCCTATCTTTATCGCTCCAGTTGGTGCTCTCTCCTTACTGGTAAGACCACTTGGGGAAATGTTCTTCTTTTTATTATTATTACAACTTTCTAGGAAACTGTATTTTTCTTTATTTTATTTTTTCTGAACACTAAAATATTTTCTTTATTTTTAAAATACATTTTTTGATTACTGGAAAATGTTGATGCTCTTTCTTATTTTATACGCACTCTGTTTTTTAGTAATATATGGATTATTTTTCTTATACGAAGATCTCTGTATAAATATACAGGTTTGACGAAAAACAAAAACCATAAGTTAAACGCAATTAAGGAAGTTAAGATTTCAGAAGATCTTTCGGCACTTTGTATTCAATATTTTCGTAAACTTAATTAAACTAATTTTATTTTAATATTAGCCGCTTTATAAGGAAAATTTTGTTACCTTTTCTAAACGATGGGAATATATTGTTTTTAAGGAAAAAAGGGAAAGAATTAAGAAAAGAAAAATATTTTTAGATTATGTAAAAAAAATCTACAAGTACTGTTAAATCAAGTGTCAGAGATGGCGCGTGTGGATGCCAGCTTTTCTCTTTCTACCGGCTGTGTATGTTACGCGCGCGTGAGGTCAATTTCTCCTTTTAGGAATCACGAGCAACGTTTTTTCTTTTCACTGTGCGTCGTAACGTTTTTTTTTTTTTTGGTTTGTTGGTATGCATTATTGGTTTTGATCATAATAAGTCTTTTGTGATGTGAAATAATTAGACGGTCGTGATTAACGGAACAAGAAAATAATGTTGGGTGCGTTTTGTCTCAACGATTGTTCCCATGTGGTGCGGTGTGTATCTTTTCTTTTTTTTTTTTTTGTTGAGTCAACTCGGTCCTGTTATAGGTTTAAATAGGTTCTTCCCGCGGGGACCTTTTAAATGGTTTGGCAATAACAATTGTGTCGGAGAATTTTCAACCTCGTTATTGTGTGAAGGACCTTATCTACGGAGGCACTATAATAAACGTAAAGAGTTTTATTAATCTCTTTTGATGAATGTTTAAGCTCATAGAATGTGATTAGTACAACTGATTTGTTGAATGAAAACCGAGAATCAACACACACAATGATTAAAATCGCAAGCCAGTTAGATTTGTTTAACTATATTGATCACAGATCATGAAAACCCTTTATTAAGAAAATATATATTGATCACAGATCAAAGATTTACATACCTTGGTTCAGGTTATTAATGCGTTTCTTCTTGTAGCTTTTCAGTTCCATTAGTGTTGGACTTTCGGTCCTCGAGTTGAGTTTGGATCAGTTCATATCAGATCATAATCATTTAGAGCATGTCCATTAAGGGGTTCTTAGGGAGGGGTTCTTAACGGGATTTAAGAACCGATTCTTAAATCCCGGTAAGAACCCCTCCCTAAGAACTCCTGATGGAGATGGTCTTAGATCCTAGACATTTAGATCAACTAAATATTTAGAAATTTTCGGGTTATTTTTTCTCGGATTTGGATTAGTTCGGACTATAATTCAAATACCATAATTTTTAGATATACGTTAAATCCGTTCGGATATTTAGGATCCGAAAACTCAAAGTACCTAATTATATCTGAAAATCCGTAAATATCAGAAAAAACAAAAAAAATACTCGAAATATTCAAATACCCGGAATCTGACTCGTTACCTAAATTCCAAACTTAAAATATTTAAAACTACCTAAAATATACCAAAATACTCAAATATATCTATTATATACAATAAGTTTCATGTATTTCGAATATCTAATTGAGTCTCAGATAGACATATATCTGAACTGAAATCAGCGGTTCTAAAAAAAAAGGATCCAACAAATAATTTAGTATAGACTTGAATCCAAACCTGTATTTTTGAATCGATTTCAATTTGGTTTTCGAGTCGAGTAAAATATCGGGACCTAAGTTACACTAAGACCCAAAAGACTTCCCAGGTTTTAGTAATTAAATATTTTGAACTTTTATTTTTTACCCCATCTCAAATTATTATACTGTGATGACAACTCACGGATTTGCTTCTAATACGAGGGATTATTTCCCAACACAGTTAACTGTTTTTTTTAGAATGGCATTAGAAATCATTATCTTATCACACTGAACCACAGAATAAAAAGAAGATAATTATACTGTATTATACGTATATAAAAATAAATAAGTAAGACATACGCACTCACATGGATCCAGGAAGGACATATGCACTAGCATACGACTTCATGGATTAACCAACCACTCACCAATAAAATAATGAAGCCACAAAATATGAGACAAAAGAGTCCTTCAAAAGTTTAACCTTTATGCACATGACCTTGAACCAGCTTTTTTTTTTTACTTTTTTAAAAAATATTTACCATTTCTTTCTAACGATAATTTCCAGAAACAAGAATATTCTGTGACTCTTGTCTGTTCTCGAAATGAAGTTTGTAACCAAGCAAGAAATGATCATTCATCCTAGGCATGGGCATTCGGGGTCTCAATCGGTTTTCGGTTTTATCCAATCGGGTCTCAGTTTTTCGGGTTTATCAAAATCAGCCCCATTCGGATTATATGAAAATTCGGTTCGGGATCGGTTCGGGTTTTCTCGGGTTCGGTTCGGGGTTAGTAAATCTTTAAAGAACCGGTACAACCCGATATATTTTCGGGTTCGGGTCCCAATCGGTTCTTCGGTTTAAAAATACTTGATTTGTATCTACTTTGTAACCAAAACATAAGTAAAATCAGTTATTTGATTTAAAAGTACATGATTTGTACCTATTTTGCAACCAAAACATAAGTAAAATCGATTCAAAAATTAAAAAAGAACATCAAGTATGATTATCCAAAATCAAACGAAAGATAAACATAGTTACTGATAGAAAAAAATCAAATAATTGACAACACAAAACGAAAACCAAGTTCTCATGAAATGAAAAATATTATTCAATGAAAATAAAACTAAAATCTAAAAATTTCAAGTTTCAACAGTCACCTTCAATCATCAAGACGCTAAGCATGAAACACTTAAACATAAAGCTCAATAACAAAAAATTAGACATATAATAAAGTAAACAATAAAAAACTACATTTTGAGAAACACAAACTTTTCTCAAGTCGATCTAACCAAAACATATATTAAGCTAAGTATTTGAGTTAATTATTCATTTAATAGATAATTATTTTAGATGTTTAATAATATATTGGTGTGTTTTTGATACATATTAAGAATTGAGATCATGTTTGATACAAGTTATTTTTGGGATTTTGAATTGGTTCGGGTTCTATCGGATATCCATTTAAGTTCGGATTCGGTTCGGATAATACCCATAACCCGAAATACCATAAAACAAGATCCATTCGGTATTTATGTCGGGTTCGGATCGGTTTGGATTCATTTTTATCGGATCGGGTTCGGTTCGGATTTTCGGGTTCGGTTTATTTGCCCAGCCCTAATTCATCCACTCAGTTTTCTTACGCTTCAGTTACATGATGATTACAAACTTTTCTGAGATATGTTTTCCAAATCACTACAACAAATTAATGTGACACTACAAGCTAGTTTTCTGCCACTATCAACTAATATTAAAAACTAATTTCCCCTACTTTGCGTGAACTAATGCCACAAGTAGATGCATAATATGAAGGAAAACCAAAATCCTACCTTGATAAATCATGCATGCTTGAACAGCTTCATGCTAAGCCAATGAAAGTAGACAAAAACAAGTAATGCTGGTAGAGTCAGCGGGGGCTAAGAGCACCATTAAGTGGGGTTTTTAGGGGGTGTTTAAGGGATGTGCTTAAGCATAAAGTGGGTGGGTCCCACAAAAATGGGTGTTTGTGAAGCTTAATTAAGAACTGGTGTTTGCGGGCCCCACTGACTCGTGACGACCCATAATTGGTTCATTTTTTTTTTTTGAAAATCAAAAAAAAAAAACTTAAGCACCCCATAGGAGTGCTTAGGGTTAATGGTGCTCTAAGAAGCAGTAGTACCTGGAGATAGATGTTTTGTAAGGAAATCTGATATTACAAGTTTACAACTAGAGAAACCAGCCTGATATATTACAACTAGCTAGTGATCTTACAAACCCTACACTAATAACAAGAGAATGATACACAAGCAAACACACATAATAGTATGGAGCAACAAGAGTGTGTGTGTACCTGTCATTCTGGATAGCTTGGATTATGGGATTGTCAGAGAGTGGAACCAGTTTGGATACTAGAGCTGCAAACAAAAACCCAGCGAAGGAAACTGAACCAATGATCACTAAGAAGCATCCCCACAACTTCATTATTTTTCTCAAGACCCCCAAAACGTCGGCGTTTAATTCAAAGCATTCTCTAATCCTCTAAAAATGATGATTGAGAGGAATCTGAGGAAGACGATTAATCGAGTCTACATTTAAGTGTGGTGTAAGATATTAATCATCATGTGCGAAAGAAGTAATGATTGTCAAGACTAAAAATCTCTCAGATTAATAAGAAACTCAATCAACATAGACTCAATTGCATGGTAGTGTTACGAAATCCCTACTTACATCTTCCTCTGGATCGAAGAAGAGAAGCGTAATTGACTTAGCCTGTTAGAGATAACCGGCTAAACCGGAAAATTTTGGGGAAATTAATTATTATGGTGCCATTGTTTTAGTTTCTAGAATTTTTTTTTCATGTATACAAGGGTCGTAATCAATTATAGTTTTCGTTTTAATGCTGTAACATTTAATATATACAATTTCATTTTTAATGGTTGACAAGATTGTTTTAGTGTTTGACAAGTAAAGAAGAAAAATTAAAAGTCTCCAGTTAAATCACGTCTCTAATAAACTTTAATAATCTTTTTTTTTTTTGAAAAGAGACTTTAATAATCTTTCTCTTATTAAGATCACCAGTTTTTTTTTTTGTTTAATCCCGATCTTACTACCTCTGTATCATGCAATGTCGTCTCCAAGTTACCACACAAGCATCTCATTCAAATATCTACTGATCATAGGCTCGGTCTCAATCTTCTTCGTACTCGTCTTCTTCAACTTAACGTACATGATCAGTTCACAATACGTCGATAGTAACATACTCACCATAAAATGTGAAGAGGGGCCTGAGGACCTGACAACGACAACGAACTTGAGCCACTTGATGTTTGTGATGGTGGGGAGCTCACGTGCGTGGAAGCATCGAAGAACATACATAGAATCATGGTGGAGACCAAACGTGACACGAGGAAATATCTTCTTGGACGTGGAGCCGTCGGAAGAGTTCCGGCCTTGGTCTCCGACCTTCCCGCCCTATAAAGTCAACGAAGACCTCAGGAAACTCAGGATTTACCCAAAGCTAGCAAACCGAGTTCACATTCGTATCTATAGATCTATTCTCGAGACTTACAGGCTCAAACAAGACGATGGTGTGAGATGGTATGTCAATTAATTAATAGATGTACATCAGTTAACTATCGTCTTATTAAATCGATATATATATATATATATATATATTTCTATTTTCTTCGTAATTCATTTTTGAATTCAATATAGTTATACAAATTTATATATAAAATTTCTTATGCTATATTAAAATTATTATTAAATAATTTGTTTTACTGATTTTTTTTAACTGAACTAAAAGCAAATGTTACAAATTTAATTAAATTATTATATGAAAATTAATATTCAAATAATTTAAAACTTTTTGTTTTACATTTCAATCTTATCAAGTTTCTCTTCTTATTTACCTAAACATTTTGTAACAAAAATAATCTCATGATTTTAGTGGACTTTAACAAACAAACAAAAATAGCACATTTTAATTTCATTAATCTCAATTTTTATGGAGTATAAAAGAGAATTAAACATTCTTTTAGAGAGAGAGAACATAAACTAGAATATCAAATAATTTTTTCATAAAAAGTTGACAACAAATACAATACAAGGCTTGAATGCCTCAATAACTTGTGATTCCAAACACTCGTGGTCTAACATCAATCTTGGCTAGTTTGACAAAAAAAAAAAAAAAAAAGAGAAAAGTTAAATCTTGTCCAAATATAAACAGGTATGTAATGGGTGATGATGATAGTCTTTTCTTCGTAGACAACATAGTGAATGTGTTGTCAAAGTACGACCACACGGAGAAACATTACATCGGAATGTTTTCAGAGACGACAAAATCAAATTTCCGCATGGCATTTGAAATGGCATACGGAGGAGGAGGATATGCCCTAAGTTATCCTCTCGTCGAGGCTTTGGTGGGAAAGTTAGATGAATGTGTTGAAAGGTATCATTTCATTTGGGCAGGAGATCAATTACAGAGTTTTTGTTTGGCTGATCTTGGCGCCGATCTTATCCCCGAGAAAGGGTTTCATCAGGTATGTTATCAATTATTTTGGTAACTAGTTAAGACTCAAATTGTATCACAACATAAGAGCATGATCAAAGGAAAGTTCTTAGCGGGGGTTCTTAACGGAATTTAAGAATCGGTTTTTAAATTTCGTTAAGAATCCCCGTTAAGAACCCGTCTTTAATCATGGTCTAAGAACATCTTTATCTAAGGCTCTTAGAGCATCTCCAACCCCACTCTATTTCTTACTTTAAAATAGAGTTTAGAGTAAAAATGCTTCAATGGTACTCTATTTCTCACTCTATAATAGAGTGAAAAATAGGTTTACTCCAAATATAGAGTTGTTGTTTATTTTTTGTTCATCACTCTATTTTTCACTCTAAAATAGAGTATTATTGGAGCAAACTCCAACTCTATTATAGAGTCACTCTATTTTAGTGTAAAAAATAAAGTAAACTATTGGAGATAGTCTAAAGAGGGGTTCTTGCACTGTTTGCGGATCCCACTGACACATAACACCCATAAATAGTGCAAGAAACAGTTGTAAAAACTATGAAATAAAAACTCTTTCTTGCACTGTTTACATGGCCCACTGACATGTAACAACCCACAATTGATTTTAAAAAAAAAAAAATTAGACAAAAAAAAAAGTATGGTTTGATAAGAGAATGTATCTCATGATAAGTATGCCCGTGATTATAATATGTAAACAGATGGATCTACGAGGTGACTTGTCCGGTTTGCTCTCGTCACATCCAACGGCTCCTCTTCTCAGCCTCCACCACTTCGAGGCCGTAGCACCACTTTTCCCTGGCATGGACCGTCACGACTCAGTCCTTCATATCATGAAAGCAGCCAACGTGGACCAATCACGGATGGTACAACAGTCGATCTGCTACGTCAGAGCCAGTAACTGGACCTTCTCGGTCTCGTGGGGATACTCTGCTCATGTCTATGAGAATATATTCCCACGAAGCTACTTGAAGCTTCCCATCGAGACATTCCTTCCATGGCTCCAAGGATGGTTTCCGTTTTACATGTTTAACACGAGACGGGTGTCTAGAAATCCATGTGAAGCTCCTCACTGGTTCTTCTTTGATTCGATTGAACAAGGTAATGGAGGAGTTGTTACTTCCTACACAAGGAAGTTTATTAGAAACATGACTTCTTGTTCTGCCTCTGGTAATATTTCTGCGGATCCTCTTGCTTTGATCCGAGTCTTCTCTCCCATAACTCCCAAAGAGGTTAGTTCATCTCATGAGTACTTTAGTTTTACTAGTGGGGCAATTAACATAATGTAGGAAATTTATGGAAATATAACATTTACAACTAAGAGTTGTATATTTGTACTAATAGGGTTTTGTATCGATCTAGGAACTACAAAATTGTAACAATGGATGCATTCTTTAGACAAAAAAAATATATATGATGACGGGTTATATATTTGAGAACATATTTATTGTATTGTGAATTACCATGATTTTTAAAACTAGAAACGCTGTTTTTATTCCATCTCAATTGATATTGTTTTATTGCTGGTGCTTAGGGAAGAAAAGTGGAATGTTGTGACGTGGAATATGAAGGTGCCGATGTTGCAAACATAAGACTTCGAGATTGTCGGAGAGCCGAAATCATCAGCTAAGATAAATCGAGAAGAAGAAAGAATAGTTATATTGTAATTTCAATGTTGTTATTAATTAAGTTCTACGTCGCTTAGAACTCATGCCTACAATTACTCTGATATCTCAAGAAGAGAAGTTTAATGATGTACATATTTTTAGTATAAATCTATCTCATCTCATCATTTTAATTGTTGTTTTAGATTTACGTATACATAAAACATATTTAATTTTATATATTTTCTAAATAAAAATATCAGATATTATATTTCAACTAATAAAAATAGATTAAAGAATACACAAAATTATAAAACATAGAAACTTAATAAATTTTACATTTAATTTTTAAAACGACGCTTATTCTTAAACGAAAATTTTATTTTAAATCAATAACTAAAATGAGAGAAAGAGAGTACGTGGTATATAGTTTACGTGTGGATTGTACCCATGCACGGACCATAACTGATGTATGAATTAGTCGTTTTCTTAACCATTTTATTATTTTGGTTACTTCAAGAATTCTTATACTTTATAGTAATAAGTTTCTCTAATATCCCTTTTACAATCAAAATTGTTTTAAATGATTGACAAATAAAGAAGACCAATTAGTTACGTCTCTAAAACATCATTATACTGACTCGTGACCGAAGCCTACTAGTCTACATTGGCCAAAAACCGGTAAATTACCAATCAAAATGTAAATATTAGATGTAACTAAAGTATTATGGTCTAGTAGTAAAATTCGATAATATTGTAGATGTTTCAAGGACAAAAATGTCAGAAATTTTGATGAAATATTATTATTAAGATATCTTTCTATATATCTCGATCTATAGAAATAAAGAAATAGGCTAATAGATTAACATGATCAAAATATATGGAAACATATATCTTAATAATTATGGACTTGGACTAGTGTTTATTGGGTTAAGAAAAGTATAAAATATCATTTCCATGGTTTTTAAACTAAATACTCCAAAACCTCCCTACCTTCAAATATCATTCATCATCTTTCTCCTTATCTAAAATCTCAATGTTACTATCTCTTTATAATGTAATGTCGTCGCCTCCAAATCACCACACAAAAGTTTTATGCAAATATTGCGTGATCATAGGCGTGGCCGTGATCTTCTTCGTGCTCTTCTTCTTCAACCAAACATACCTCAATTCACAATCTTTCGACAGTAACATTTTCACCATAAAATATCAAGAGAGACTCGACGTGGAGCCTAAAGAGACTGCCACAAACTTGAGCCATTTGATGTTCGTTCTGGTCGGGGGCTCAAAGACGTGGAGGGATCGAAAAGTTTACGTAGAATCATGGTGGAGACCAAACGTGACACGTGGCAATATCTTCTTTGACGTGGAGCCGACGTCGGAAGAGTTCCAGCCTTGGTCTCCGGCCTTACCGCCGTTAAAAGTCAACGAAGACCTCAAGAAACTGAAGATTTACCCGAAGCTTACGAACCGAGTCCACACTCGGATCTATAGGTCCATTCTTGAGAATTACAGGCTCAAACAAGACAAGGATGTGAGATGGTATGATATATATATGTATACTAGTTAACCAAATCATATTATAGAATACGAAACTAATATTACATGTTGTGGTTTAAGATGTGAAAAATTACGGGATTCTATCATAAACTTCCTAATATTCAAAAATAATAATTAATCATTTTATTAAATTGAGATATATATTTCTATCTTTAATATAACTAATTTAGAATAAAATATGTATATAATTAATTGTTTAAAACTTTTTGTAATTGTTGAATTAGATTTGTTACCATATTAAAACTATTTTTTTCCAAAAGTAGTCAATAAGTTTGAATTTTTAATTTTAGATGTCAATTGTATCAATCATATCTCTTCTCATTACACCTAAATCTTTTGTAAATAAATGATTCATGTCATGATTTTTGTTTTGGATGACTTTTGATAAATTTCTTGTCTCTCATATTCTTTTTAATTTAAAATAACAAAATATATGTGTGTGTATGATAATACCTAAATTTGTGATCTAACTTCAATCTTGTCCAATGCAAATAGGTATGTGACTGGTGATGATGACACTGTTTTCTTCGTAGAAAACATGGTGGATGTGTTGTCAAAATACAATCACACGGAAAAACATTACATCGGAATGTTCTCAGAAACGATAAAATCAAATCTTCACTTCTCGTTTGACATGGCGTTCGGAGGAGGAGGATATGCTCTAAGTTATCCTCTAGTGGAGGCTTTAGTAGAACAACTGGATGAATGCATAGAGAGGTACCATTACATCTGGGGAGTGGATCATTTACAAAGTTTGTGCTTGGCTGATTTGGGCGTTGATCTTACCCTCAATAAAGGATTTCACCAGGTATATATGTCTTTTATATATCTTTCATATATAAATATTATATATAATATCGATCACAAATGTAACTAGAAATAGATATACAGTAAACTAAAGAATCACAAAAAAACACCAAGTTTTTCATATTTTCAGTTTTTAAGAGCAAAAAAAAAAAAAATTGGTTCCAAAAGGCATGAGATAAAAACCAGCTATGGTGTTTTTTTTGTACCGCGGGCCCCATCGACACGTAGCGGTCCGCGATTGGTACGTTTATTTTTAATCACATTAAAAAAAAAAGATTTTTTTTAACAAACTCTTAATGGATTTGAGGGATAATCATGGTCTAAGTCACAATAAAGATTTCTCATGAATCCAATAATTTTTTTTGGAATGATATAAAGATTATTAGCATGATCAAGAAACTGGATCACACATTAAGTATATTTGGTTAACATGCAACAGCTGGATCTGAACGGTGACTTATCAGGCTTCCTCTCATCCCATACAACGTCTCCTCTAGTCAGTTTCCACCATTTCGGATCCCTGGAACCAATTTTCCCTGGCATGGACCATCCTGGCTCAATACGTCACATCATGAAAGCAGCCAACGTGGACCAATCACGGATGGTTCAACAGTCGATATGCCACGTCAGAGCAAGTCAGTGGACCTTCTCGGTCTCGTGGGGATACTCTGTTCATATCTATGAGAAAATATATCCACGCAGCTACTTGAAGCTTCCCATAGAGACGTTCCGTCCTTGGCTCCCAGGAAGGCGTCCGTTTTTCATGTTTAACACGAGACCAGTGACTAGAAACCCATGTGAAGCTCCTCACTGGTTCTTCTTTGATTCGATTGAACAAGAGAATGATGGAGTTGTTACTTCTTACACAAGGAAGTTTCCTAGAAACTTGACTTCTTGCCCCTTCCCTGGTCATTATTCTGCGGATCCTATTGCTTCGATCCGTGTCTTCTCTCCCAAAACTCCCAAAAAGGTATGCTGTTAGTTTTACAAAAAAAAAATTCTTTACTGTAAGCTGTATTCTTAATATTATTCCACTGTTTTCATTATTCTGATTTTAGGGGAGAAAAGTGGAATGTTGCGACGTGGAATATGGAGGTGCAAATGTTGCAAACATAACACTTCGAGATTGTAGGAGAAACGAAATAATCGCCTAATGAAACTTAGTTGCTAAATGGTGTTATTCAACAGTGGATTTAAAGTTAATTCTATAGGTTTTATAATCTATTGTTGTTCAATGGTTGATTGTAAATTCTATATTCAAATGTTGTTAGTTATTACATTTAAAATATCTCAACTTAAAGATTTTAAATCTAATGTTATTGGTTCTTATATTTACATTCTTTTCACTATAGAATTTAAAATCCATTGTTATTTAATCAAGGATTTGAATGCAAGAATTAAAATCTAGTGTTATTAATTTTTAATAGTTTCTTACAATCATTTGATTTGAGAATGGATTTGAATCAAGTTTCATGTGTAAATTACACTAATCAAAATCTAATGTTTTACCATAAGATTTTAAAATTATTTGTTATTCAAATAAAAGAACAATATTATTAATCACCATCTGTTTTTTCCTCGAAAGAAAAAAATTCATCATCACAAAACCCATATTTTTGTAACCAAATAACTTTTGTATAAATCTCTCATCAAGTTTTAAGAGATTTTTGTATAAATCTCTCAAATTTTATAAAAAAAATTTCATTAAAATTTCATTATTTTTGGTACCAGTTGATGTATAAATTGACTCTTTGCTCTAACTAATTTTTTTTCACAAATCATAATAAAGTTAAATCTATAACTTATACGGCTATACATCGTTAAATTGACTAGTGACCAAACACTGATATATAGTATTCTACACGACAGGGCAAAAGAAACCGGTTATGAAAGATCAAAGTATAAATATTGAAAGCATTAGCTAAAGTTGCATTTTTATTTTGAAATAGTTAAGTTGCACTTGAAAAAGTTATTTTTACTCGGCAAAAAATATTATTATATATTATAAACTCAGCAGTACATAATTAATTTACGGGATCTATAAACGGTATAGAAATAAATAAATATGTATATATATTAGTTTCACAATCAATTGCAGTTTTTATTTCAACTTTGTAACATTAGATCTACATACACTTCACTTTTTTTATGGCTGACAATATTGTTTTAGTGTTTGACAAGTAAAGAAGTAAAATTTAAAGTTATCATCAAATTAATCACGTCTCTACGTACTTATACGGCTTTACATCATCACATTCACTCTGTAAACAATGTCGTCTCCAAGTTACCACACAAACAGCTTATGCAAATATCTCGTGATCTCAGGCGCTATCGCTATCTTCTTCACCCTCGTCTTCTTCATCCAAACCTACACCATTTCAGAATCTTTCTACGGTAATATATTCACCATAAAATGTCAAGAGAGGCTCTCGCAGCCTAAGGAGACTGCTACCAACTTGAGCCATTTGATGTTTGTGTTGGTGGGCAGCCCACGTACGTGGAAGAATCGAAGAACTTACGTTGAATCATGGTGGAGACCAAACGTGACACGTGGCAATATATTCATGGACGTGGAGCCGTCGGAAGAGTTACTGCCTTGGTCTCCGACCTTCCCGCCGTTTAGAGTCAGTGAAGACGTCAAGAAACTAAGATTTTACCGGAAGCTCCGGAAACCAAGTCACACTCGGTTCTATAGAGCCATTCTCGAGACTTATAGGCTGAAAGACGAGGGTGTGAGATGGTATATTTGCTATACATTTGAATAGTTAAAGTTTTGCTTTATATATCCTATCGAATGATACAATCAAATAGGTTTCTTAATTTTTTTTCTTTTTTTTCTCATGATTAAAAAAAAAAAAATTAAAAAGAGAACCAATCGCAGGCCGCCACGTGTCAGTGGAGCTCGCGTACAGTGCAAGAAACCCTCCAAAATCAGTTCGTAATTCATAGTTTTTGTAACCGGTTCTTGATAAGTGAGACCCGTGAATAGTGCAAAAAACTCATCTAAGAAACCGGGTTAAAGATGGTCTAAAGTTAAAGTTAAACCGGTTAAAGAACAGTGCAAAAATAAGAGATTTAAGAACCGTTTCTTAATTTTTTTTTAGTTAAAGTTAAGAGATGGTTCTTATATTACGCTAAGAACCCCGTCCTAAGAACCCACCAATAAACATGGTCTAAGTGTTATAGGGTGGGTTTTTCTCGGAAGGACCGCCACCCTATCTGACTCGAGTTATATTATACTATACATGTTTATTTTATATGTTATTGGATGATGCGTAGAAAAGACATAATGTTATATGGTGGATTTCTCTCTGAATGACTATCACACTACTTTTGATCCGAGTTAGATCTCATAGTAATAAAAATATGTGTGTTTGTGTATGATATTTTACAAAAGTTTGTGATCTAACTTTGTCCAAAATGAATAGGTATGTGATGGGCGATGATGATACTCTTTTCTTCGTAGACAATTTAGTGAATGTGTTGTCAAAATACGACCACACTAGACAACATTACATCGGAATGAACTCGGAGACTATAAAATCAAACGTTTATTTCAGTTTTAGCATGGGATTTGGAGGAGGAGGTTATGCTTTAAGTTATGCTCTGGTGGAGGCTTTGGTAGTAAAACTGGATGAATGTGTTGGAAAGTATCATTTCATTTGGGCAGTAGATCAGATACAAAGTCTTTGTTTGGCTGATTTGGGCGTTGATCTTACCCTCGAAAAAGGATTTCATCAGGTATGTCAATATATTTTTTCACATATTTTTTTTTTTGACTGCATATATTTTTTCACATATATGGTCGGTTCTGAGTATTGAGAGGCCATAAACATTTTTTGTATTAATTTTAATAATAATAATTGTCTTAACATTTGAGGGTCATGCGACTTTTGTATAATAACCTTTTTAAATAATTTAGGGGACAACATGTTCATGGAACTTAACAATAAGATCATGTTTAATGGGGGTCTGTTAAGGAAAGTTTCTTAGCGGGGTTTAAGAGACGTCTCTTAAATCCCGCTAAGAAACTTTCCTTAAGAGACTCCCATTAAACATGCTCTTATATTGTGTTTACATGCAATAGGTGGATCTATTCGGTGACATATCAGGCTTCCTCTCATCCCAACCAACGGCTCCTCTTCTCAGCCTCCACCACTTCGATACCGTTACACCACTTTTCCCTGGCATGGACCGTCCAGGTTCAGTCATTCATATCATGAAAGCAGCTAACGTAGACCAATCACGGATGCTACAACAGTCGATATGTCACGTCAGAGCAAGTAACTGGACCTTTTCAGTCTCGTGGGGATACTCTGTTCATATATATGAGAAGATATTCTCACGGAGCCACTTGAAGCTTCCCATCGAGACATTCCGTTCTTGGTACGGAGGACGGCCTCCTGTTTACATGTTTAACACGAGACCGGTTTCTAGAAATCCTTGTGAAGCTCCTCACTGGTTCTTCTTTGATTCGATTCAAAAAGAGAATGATGGAGTTGTTACTTCTTACGCAAGGAAGTTTATTAGAAACATGACTTCTTGTTCTTTCTCTGGTAATATTTCTGCTGATCCTATTGGTTCGATCCGAGTCTTCTCTCCCACAACTCCAAGACAGGTTCGTTCACCATGTGAATATGCATCTTACTATGTATTAGTATACCGCTATATTTTCCACCATTAAATCTAAAGTAATAGGGGTTTGATTGTTTCCAGGGAAGAAAAGTGGAATGTTGCGACGTGGACTATGAAGGTGATGTTGCAAGTATAAGACTTCGAGACTGTAGGAGAGACGAAATCATCGCCTAATGAGAAAGGAGAGGTTTCCTAAATATTCATATGTTTTAAGAAAATTAACTACTTTGATTGTTCTTTTTTTGGTCCTGTTTCTTGAAAATCAGTAGATAAATCCATGTAAACCACAAAGTCATTTTCACAAAGCACATGAATATATAAAATTAGCCTTAAAAGTGAGTTTTTTTTCATTGATGGTAATTTAAGAAATATATAAAGGATTTGATCAATAGATAATATAGTATATATATTTAGTGTGTTTTTTTCTTACAAAGTGAAAGAAACAAGAAAGTATCAAAGCTAAGCTAGAAGGTCCAAGATTGGTTGAACAAGTTTACAACTGTAATGTAACTGAGATGGTTACATGCATATAGAGAAGCAGCGTGAAAGTTGTTTCATCACCTTTTTGGCTTCTTTTGTATATATATTTATTTCCTGAAACGAGAAAGTTTCAGTACTTTTTAATAGTAATCACCTGCTACAACATCTAAACACATGACTTATGCACATGAGATCTCATGATCAACATTCCTCTTTTTACTTTATTAACTAACTATTCCTATACGTATATAATGGAAGCAATCCTCCATGTTCAGATCTATGATATTGATATTTTACTGTGTTTATTAGTCTCTCAATGGCATTTGATAACAACAACAACAACACCAACACCAAACTAACTAAACTGAGTAATATCTCTCAGAGCCTATCTTTATCTACCTTATGGAAGTCCATAGCACTTTCCGGTGCTCTACTCTTCTTGTTACACACATTTGCATTTAACCATCCTCATAAAATGATAACCCATAAACTCTTTGCGCCTCTTGAATTCACTTTCTCCTCTTCAGAAATATCCAGATCTTCATCATCCTTGCAACAAGCATCAAGAGAGCCTCCTACAAACATCAGCCATCTATTCTTTGTCATCGTTGGTAGTACAAAGACTTGGAGGTCTAGAAGAGGCTACATAGAGCCTTGGTGGAGACCAAACATCACAAAGGGACATGTCTTTCTAGAAAAACCACCTGGTCGTGACCTCTTGCCTTGGCCTCAACAGTCTCCTCCTTTCATTGTTAACAAAGACTCATCCATCACAAACGCAAAGTTCAAGACTCAGATCCGCCTTTTTCAATCTCTACACGAAGCGTTTAACAAAGCCAACAAAGATACGAGATGGTTTGTGATAGCTGATGATGATACTCTCTTCTTCTTGGACAATTTAGTGGAAGCTCTGGAGATGTACGACCACAAGAAACACTATTACATAGGGATGAACTCAGAAAACGTCTGGTCAAACGCTATTTTCTCTTTTGACATGGGATATGGAGGCGGTGGATATGCATTGAGCTATCCAACGGTAGAAACACTTCTCAAGAACATGGAAGATTGTATTGCAAGGTACCTTGGAGTTTATAGCGACCTTCTCTCATTTCGTTGCTTGGCTGACTTGGGAATTGATCTTACTATGAACAAAGGCATCCACCAGGTATAGGAGGAACTGAACAAAGAAAGTCATTCTTGTGGTTTTTATTCACATACACTCACTGACTCACTCCCATATTGCTTGGTATTATATGAACAGATTGATCTGCACGGTGACATATCAGGTCTCTTATCAGCTCATCCTCAGTCTCCTCTTATCAGTCTCCACCATTTCGACGTCATAAACCCCATATTCCCAGCAATGAGCCGCCAGGAATCAGTGAATCACCTCATGAAAACCGCGAAAACCGACCAGTCCCGTATCCTCCAGCAGACAATATGTTACCAAAGGGGAAACAACTGGTCAGTCTCTGTATCTTGGGGCTACTCAGTCCATGTTTACCAATCTATATTACCAAGAAACTACCTGAAACGCCCTCTAGAAACGTTCAGGCCATGGAAGAACGTTAGAATACCTGTGTATACATTTAACACGAGACGGGTGACTAATGATCCGTGTGAGATGCCTCGTCAGTTTTTCTTTGACTCTGTTGTAGAAGACAAGAACCAAAGCTTGGTTACTACGATGTACAAGGTGAAAACGCTAGGTAGTTTACCTCCTTGCTTGCCAAATGTCAACCAATCTGCTCGTAACATTTCACAAGTTCGAGTCATTGCTGCTACTATGCACAAGATGGTAACCAATATAATCAATCTTTTTTAGCAAATCATTTATAAAATGTGATCTAACGCCTGGAAGTAATTAACAGGGTGAAGGAATCGAGTGCTGCGATGTGGAAAACGTTAGCAGTTCAGAGACTTTGGAAGTGAAGATAAGAGCTTGTCACAAAGATGAAGTTCTTGCTTAGGCCATATGCTTAGTGATTAATATGATTTATTGTGGAACTGTATTGAATCTGTTAATTATTGATATGATGCATTACTTCTAGTTGTTGCAGTGAAAATAGATGACAGTGAGAGAATGTTAATTCAATCCCCACATTGAGGAATCAAAGAGGCTTCAAAACCCAAATGCATAAAGTCTGTGAAAATAGCCATAGAAACATCGACTAGTTTTGTAGAAATAGGTCCAAACAATCAAAATCAGCAACAATTGTGAATGAAGACAAAAGTAGTTTCGTATACATAAGTCGAAAGCAGATCATGTCCTCATCATGTTCTTCTGATTCATCAATGAGATTTCTGGATACCTATGAGACGTGCATAATCCACCCATCTGAGACAACAACAAGAAAGAAAACATGTAAATATAATTGCTGAGGACAGAAAGTTAAGAACAAGGTTTGTCTGTTTACAAGACTTACAATAAGGAACCCAAGAAGGTGTTGCCAGTTCTAACAGCGAAACACATGGCACTGAGTGCAAGTTTGTGTTGGTGTAGCATTGGCTCCAGGAGACGTTGTTCTATCACACCAGCCAATACTTGGTACCTGTTTTATTTCAATAACCATAATACCTCATTACCTCTTTATCCAATCTACAATGCTTAAAATGCAGTATATCTAACTGCCTTTGTTTTGTTAGAAAGAAAGAAACTGATCAGAGTACCTTAAGTTGCTAGAAACTGCCATATAAACACCATATGCAACACTTGTGGAGACTATTGGAACAGTCTCAACTTCACCTTCAGAACTCTGGTCCACAGCTCCTTTTGCTTTTATAAATGCATTTGTTACAGCAGTACCAACCTAACCAAATTACAACAGACATATTCCTCAAGTCAGAACAAGTGTAGAAAAACACAATGTGAAATGTGCAACAGAGTCTTATGGAAAACTATCTATCTTCTGACTTGTGTGTTCCCTTTTAAGGTTAGATATATGTTTTGACTCACCAGCGATGATGTGGTGCCAACGGCAAACAGCTTAGCCCCATTGCGCTGCATAACATATACATTAGAAACGATTTAGCCCTTAAAACAAAGTATTGCGTGTAATTGAGATCACAGAGGAAGAAATTAACAAAAAAAAACACCACATACAGCTATAGCGCCAAGCCTTTGCAAGAGAGAATATGAGGTTCCAGACATAGCAATCTGCAGCAAACACATTGGATAATAAGACGAGAAGGAGATTCTCCAAACTTAACCCACATGTGCCGAAAAAAAAAAAAAAAAAGAATGATACCTGGAAGGCATTGTCTGGGCAGTTGTGGAAAAACTTGGATAAACCACCAGCAGAAAGTGCGAGAGGTGGTCTAAGAGACACAGTAGGAGCAGGAAGATAAACTAACATGAAGTCAGCAATGATAGCCATCACCTAATAAATAACAAGCAAAAATGAAAGTGAGTCCAGTTTGTCTTAGAAAATGACATAGCAGAAAAGGGTGACCCTTCTATTCATGATAAAACAAACAAAAGAAGAAGCCAATGTACAGTTCAAACTTTGGTTGTTACCACAGAGACAAAGCAAATGTCAACTACTTGGTCTCATAGACTATTCATGCAAAAACAAATGGTGAGAAACTTAAAGACCCCATCACACTAAGTCACAACCACAAACTCTACCCAACCTTTCGTCTATCTGAATAGGTCATCTAAAAAGATTATTGTTCTCACCCATCCCCACCATCTAACAATTTCAGAGTACCTCAGAGTAAGTTTCAGACATGAACACAAAGGCAGAGAAAAATGAGTTACCACATCGGCAAAGACAACTTCAAGTTCATTGAAGAAGTTTTCTCTACGCCGTTCATACTCAGCAGCAGTCTGTAAACCAAACCAAAACAAATCAAATACATATTATTAGCTAAACATAACACAAACAATTCTAATTCATTACATTGTCCTGAACCACTGAAATAGCCAAAAAGATCCAAACTTTCTAATGAAGTGGATAAGAAGAAAAAGCACACACCTTAGTGAAGATACCAACACCACACTCCATGGCGAGTTTAGCCAAGAAGAGATCGTCAGCCAACAGCCTTTCCCTAAACCCAGTAAACTGCATCAGCCACCGCATCACAGCCGATCTCTGCAGCTCAAGGAACCGGGTGATAACCGAACCAGGAATCCGACCAGACTCAATAGCAGCAGCTAGATCCTTGGGAAGACTCTCCAACTCTGTTCCAGACTCAGCCAATAACATCATCGCCTCGTTCCTGTTCCTGTCCCTGTCCTCCCCACCGTCTCCATCTCCGTTGTTCTTCCCTCCGTCTCCACCACCACCGCTTCCTCCGTTGTTGTTGTCGGAGCCGCCGTTGTCGATTGAGGAGGAGAAAACAGGGGAAATAGTGACGCGGCGGTGGAAAGAGATGGACTTTGCGGTAAAGGAGGAGGAGGAAGAGAGTCTAGGAGAGAAGGAGAGGTGAGGCCATGTGAGATTTGAGGATTCAGAGATGGATGATGTGTTAGGGGTGGGAACACAGAAGAAGCACGACGCGATTGCCATGGATGCGATGAGTGTGAAAGTCGTCTCTTTTGGCTCTTCAGTCTCTGTTGAGAGCAGAGGAGAGGAGAATCAAGCGAGAACGAAAAGGAAGATTCTTTCCTTCTTTATTTATTAGGAGGATGCTCTGTTTCTAAAGGGCTTTGTTGTGTTTGGTCGGCATCACGATAGATTCTAACTCGCGCGTGCTTCTCACGGTGCCTCTTACACAACTGAAGTAGTATTATGTTGCGAATATGTCTTTTGAGTAAGTAAGCAAAGAAAAAAAAAACAGAAACTCATCTTGGAAACTCAGAAACTTGTCGACATCATCAAATCACATGGCCTATCATCCAATGAACAAACAACTTCAAACATTTGAAACTCTAATCTAGAACAACACGTGAGAAAGAAAGAGAAACCAATCACTACCGTGTTAAAAATGCTTTTAAAACATAATAATAATCATGTCTCTTTGACAGTTTCTCATCAACACAGATGCTTCTTTTCTTCTACCTTGTGGGCCATTCAGAAAAGATTACTCCTTAGGCCTCACCTGCTAGTTGCAATGAACCATCTCTGATTAACTTGAGGCTCAAACTGTTGAATCTTTCCCTGGAATACTGCCGTGACGCTTTTCTCCAATCTGTTCCTGCTTTCATCATCGCAGCAAACTCTTCATAGCTTATACGCCCGTCCTGAATCATACGAAACGAAGATATATTTATATATATCATCTATTTTCATAAGATTTTTTACCAAAAAAAGAAATATATATGTTACCTTGTCAGTATCAACATCTTGCATGATGGCAGCGATGACTTCCTCACTGCTGCTATCATCCAATTCATCATTCAAGGCTTCACGTAGTTCTTCAGTCTCTATGTAACCACTCTGGTTCTGATCAAAGAAATTAAAAGCTTTATGCAAGTGTTCATCGTTCGCCATCTTCTTAAGGTGTACAGAAACAGCCACAAACTCTCCGTAGTTCAGTGTCCCATCCCCATCAACATCAGTCTGTTGGGAAAATAAAGATAGAAAGGGAAGAGTTTCAGTTATCTCAGACGTGATGTAGCACTTGAGGGAAATAAAAAAGAAGATTCATACAGCTTCCATAAGAATCTGAAGATCGGCATCAGCAATCTGTTGTCCAGCTTTTTGAAGTCCATGTTTAAGCTCCTCGAGGTTTATCTTGCCTCTCTTGTTTACGTCCATCATTTCAAATGCTTCCTTTATCCCAGCTGCTTCCTCCACTGACAAGTGTTCAGCTATCACCTACAAAGAGTAGTAGTAAAACAGGTTTTATGTTTATTATCTTTTCCCTTCTGAATCAGATCGAAAACCAGTCAGCATGGTTTAACAGAATCAATACTCTTAGAGCTCGTTTCTTCAGCTTGTTCATAACGGAAAACTGCTTGAGCCTTGCTTTCACAGTCTCCCCAAGAGACACATTTGGAGCCTTCTTTGCATTCAGTATCCAAGAATGTTCTGCAAATAGAATCTCTCTTTCTTTATGAGTATACAACATCCCATCAGAAAAGCTCAGTTGCTGCTAAAGAAAACAGAAGAAGCCTACCGAGTACTTCTGCAGCAGAAAGCCGTTTCTTGGGATCAGGTTCAAGCATCTTTCTCACAAGGTCTTTGGCGCTTTCGGAAACTCTTGGCCATGGATCTCTCTTGAAGTCAATTACTGACCTAATGATCGCTTGAGCCACCCCTTGTTCAGTCTCTGTACCAAAAAGATAAGCATTTGAGTGAAGTCTTATTTGAAGAATCCTAAGGAAACTAGAGACGTTGCAGTAAGATAATATGGTAAAGCATAGACAAACCTGCCCAAAATGGAGGGACGCCACAAAGAAGGATATAGAGGATGACTCCTGCGCTCCAGACATCGATCTCAGGGCCATAGTTTCGTCGCAGCACCTCGGGTGCCATGTAATAAGGACTTCCAACAATCTCATTAAACTGCTCACCTGTTATAACAGTTTAGCAAAGTTAAAGTAAAGATAACACAATATATTCCCATTGATACTCATCAAAACCTGATACTATATATATATATATATATATATATATATACCTGGTTTAAAGAAGACAGACAATCCAAAATCAATAGCCTTAAGAGGTGAAGTCTCTTTCTTATTTGCAAAAAGAAAGTTCTCTGGTTTAAGATCCCTATGCATCACTCCCTGCTTATGGCATATCTGCAAAGACACACAAAAAGGGTGTGTGAGCAGTAAACACAGACAATGTAAAGTTGTAAACACAGCTACAGCTAACAGCTACAGAACCTGAACAACTTCAACAATAGTCTTCATAACCGCCGCAGCAGCTCTCTCAGTGTAATGTCCTCTTGCAACAATCCGATCAAACAGTTCCCCTCCTTCACACAACTCCATAACTATATGCACCGCATCATCATCCTCAAAGGAATCTTTCAAGGAGACAATGTTTGGGTGTTTAGGCATATGCTTCATTATCTCAACCTCCCTCCTCACATCCCCTATATCCACTGCTGTTCTCAGCTTTTTCTTCGATATGGACTTGCAAGCATACTTCTCACCTGTTTGGATATCAGTACACAAGTAAGTCACGCCAAACTCCCCTCGACCAACCTCGCGTCCCAGATCATACTGCAAAGATATATCATGTCCTGTTGGATCTTTCAACACAGAGAGCTTGAAGCCAGCTCCAGATCCATTTGCTGCAGTGTACTCGTTGCTTTGAAAGGGATTGTTTTTGTTCTTGGGTTTCCCATGTCCACTCTCTATCGTAGCCGAACTCGGACTGCCACAACAGTTCCCCATCTAATCAAATCTCAGAACTCCTGAAATTTCATCAAACCCAGAAAGAAAGTTCAGAACTTTGAGCTATTGTCTCCAAGCTGCTCATGAGTTTGTTAAGCCTTACAACTATTATCAATCAGCAAGCAGCAAATTAGGTTTAAATGGAATAAGTAAACCCTAGGAGAGAGTACCAAAGAAAGATTCTAAAGAAAGAGCAAGGGGAAACACAGACAGACCTTAAAACGTAAATGGAGAGGAACACTTAATTGGCTATAATCAGTTGAAGCAAAAGGGATATGCATAAACAATGATAATAAATCAAAGGGAAAGTCATATCATACGGTGTGAAAGGAAACAGATGCAATGATAGAGAGAGGGGGAAGGAAGAAGACGAGTCAAAGTCTTCCTCTTTCTCTCTCTTCTCCAAATGAGAAGAAACACACAAATTGACTCTCTTCTTCTTCTTCTCTCTTACAGATTCAAAGAATGAGAACGCCTAACTTTAGTCTGATCCTTTCATGTGGTATTCGTGTTATATGTTTATATAACAAATAATCTTCCCGTTGTAGATCATAAAAACTAATAGTTTTGCTTTATTGTCCTTTTTTAAATATGCATTCATAGTATTAGTACTTACCCGTGATCAGTTACATCTTTATCTTGATCAAAGCATTAAGGAAAAAAACAAAAAGGAACAACAGTTTTAGCTCTGTGACACTTTCAGATCAGAAAAGCAAACGATTAAACAAACGTATAATTCCAATTTTCCAAAAGAAAAAAAAAAGGAATAAAAACAAGACCTACTTGACTATTCCCCATCTCCTGTCTCAAATCTAACACCTAACATAACACGGTTTCTCTTTGTACATTGTAACTCCAAAACCCCACACAGACAAGAACAAGTAAGCAAACACAAAACCCAAAAGCCAAGAATGATTTGCCGGTTTGAGGCAATGGATATATTGAGCCAAAGCGTGTCTCTTTTTTTTCTCAGAGCTTTGGCTGATTACGGTGCACCTGAAGAGTTCATGGTCTCATTAGAGTCTGTTTCAACTGGTTCGGAGCCTGATGAGTTGGTTGCTGAACGCCTTTCTCTTTCTCTCCCAGCTGCTGCATCCTCTGCTGCTTCTGCCTCAGTCTTCTTAGCAAACCGGCCTCCACTAGCCCTTGCCCTTCTCATTGCGTGCTTGTGTCTTGACTCATGAAGATATGGCTGTAACAGAAGACGCCGCAAGTTATAACCGAGCTATACAGAAATCTTGCAATTTTGATATAATGGAAAAATTTACCTTTCTGTTGATCACTTTCCTTTCTAGCTCGGCCTTAGCCCGTGCTTTTCTACGCCTTAGAATTCCCTCGTACTGTTTAGCATTCACATAAACAGGTTCTTGTGTTATGTCAAGTGGGAGTGCTGTTCTCTCACGAGGCATTCCAGGATATGGACGAAAACCCTGCTTAAATCATATAACAACAAAAAGTGCAACAAACAGACTTAGATGATCGAAATCACTCAACTCATAAGACCCTGAGAATCACCAAGATTTGTTTAAGGACCATTAAGGTACGAACTTCAAAAACATATAACTACTTCTAAACAAACAGAACTAGTGACGCCAAAATCATTCTGGACAGTAACCAAATCACCATGAAGAGTAATTAGTTGCAAGAGCACTCATAAATCAAACAAACACTACACCATATGAAACTATTGTAGAGACTGAGATAGGTTTCGACAAGATACCAATGGCTGATGTCCATATGCTCCCATCATTCCCGCATAATATGGATCCTGGTATGGATTAGGGACACAAGCCTGTAAACGTAGATTGCGTTTATCACACACATTCAGAGCGCTATACTAGATAAATCATATTCAGTTTAACGGCCTCAAGAACTGAAACATCATAAGAGAAAACCACATACCATGTAGTGTCCAACAAGCTCTGGTGGTTGTACAGGTTGCTGATTATGCATAGAAGCCGCCACATTTGTCGGATCACTCCCTTCCATTCCATGGTGGTCAACTGAAAATGATTAGAGATCCATTATACATACAGGGACACGCTTCAACAACAGATAAATATCCTTTGCATTCGTAGAAATGTAAAAGTCCAACAATTACAAAGAAACAAACACATCTCAAGGACTTTGGCATGTGTCGTTTAGCAACCACTGAGCAAGTTACTGTTAATCCAAGAATGAGTATACCAGTGATAAGCCAAGAAAAAAAAGAGACAAAACCTGAAGGGGAGGAAGTTACAGCTTGTGAATCCTTCCAAGCGCCATCGTTTTCACCATCCAAAGCACCGTCTTCAGACGCTGAATGAACATCGTTTGATTCAGAACCATTGGGACAATCCAAAGAGGAGGAATTAGAAGGAATCCCAGAAGAAGGTCTCTCTGGAGGAGGAAGAACAGCAAAAGAAGAGTTGTTCTTCCACCAGGGCTCTGGATACATCATCGGCTGCTGCTGCTGCTGCTGATCAGCATGGTGATGATGATTGACTACTTCCTCTTCGTTTCCTCTCCCCGATTTCGATTGCATCTCTTCAAAAAAAAACAGGTCAACACTTGTTACTAACAAACTAAGAAAAACAATCACTCAAACAAAAAAGGAGCAATCTTTGAGGGTAATAAACTAATAAAACAATGCAAAGACATGCAAATTAGAAAAAGGTGAAAACTTCAATCATATCACGATTTCACAATTCAAACTAATATTCAAGCAATTATTTTTGTAAATCAGATAGACAGAGTAAAGAGAAAATCAGCATACCAGAGGAAATTTCACAGCAAAAGGTTTTTAGGAATCGAAGATAACGATTAGAAGAGCCCTGAAGCTATATGTAATCGATCACGACTTCGCAGAGAAGAAAGAGTCAGAATTTAAGAAAAGCAGAGAAGAAGTTTGGTGGAAGTGAGAAAGTGATTCGGGAAACACCCGACAGCCGGCAGTGTTGTGAATCCGAGGAAGAAGAAGAATTAGGATTGGGCAGAAGAAAACCCTAACTTTTATTTTTGGGGAATTTTCTTTCTTTCCTTCCTTTTTTTTTTTCCAGAATTGTAATTTTCTTTTTATATATTTTCTGATTGATTTTTAATCGCGATAAGATCAGCCCACGAAAGTAATGAACTTTTCTCACACGTGTCCACTTCTAAAAGATGCCAGCGCGCGCAGATCTGGGTTCTTCTCTGGCTGACGTTTGAATTTTCTTTTATTTGTTTTTTTTTCGGCAACAAAACTAAAATTAACCAAAGAAATTTGGATCCAAGTGACACGCAAGTGATCGGGTTAGACGAGTGCCATGTGGAATTTGTAGGGACCAATATACAATGACAATTTTTCGTTTTTGGAAAATACTGAAAATCTTTTTGTTTTCACAACGAAGAATTTGGATTTTTATGATCTTGCAACTTTTATTTTATTTTAATTTGTTTTTTAAACAATTTTCAATGGTTCATTCTATTTATTCTTTTTAAAAATAGAGTAATTGTATAATAGAGTTAGATTATATTCTAATATTACTTTATTTTTTAAAAAAATAGAGCTATGGATAAAAAGATAAATTCATATTTTATTAGTGAAAAATAGAATAATATTTGATCATTTTTTACTTTAAATTATATTTTTGAATGAAAAATTGAGTGAGTTTATTAAAGATGCTCTTACTGCTGCCGGAAAATATTCTGTTCAAACACGTGAACAAATGGTTTGGAAGTCTCCTATGGTTATTACCCTCATGCTTATGTTTGTGATGAATTCGCACCGTCTCGGATGATAAAACATGTTGGTTAATGAGAAGTCTTGTTCTTTGTAACTGAGCTGCTTTATGGCATATGTTTCAGTTACCTGTTGTGCTTGTGACAGTATAAATATATGGTGTACATGCTTAATGAGTTTTCTTGTTCTATTTTGTTTTTAAATAGCAGCTAGAGAGTTTTTTTTTTTTTTTTTTTTAAACATTGGGTTGAAAACAGTTAACATGCAAGACAAATCGAAGCCTCATGAGCCCAAGCTAATAATGGGTATTAAGAATATATTCATCTTAATTTAAAATCTTAAAATGGGCCAAACACCTGCAGCTTGACCACCGTCCAAAAGAATCTTTCCATACGCTAAATTATTTTCTCACGCACGCCCTACCTTCTACTCTTTCCGTTTTGATTTAATTATTCGTAAGAAAAAAAAATTCGTTTCAAAATAATTGTCATTTTAGAATTTCAATGCAAAATCTATTAATAAAAATTTTTATTTTATTTTTCTATTGATTGAAATATAGTTAGGTGTATAAGAATGATTCTTTGGCCAAACAAAGATGTTGAGTTGGAACATTCTGTTTTGTGCCTTACTTGAGTTTGCTGCTGACAACAATGTGGAAGGCTTTAATTAAGCAGCAACTCTCTATTGTCTCTTGTATCAACCAGATGGGTCTTTGGTACAGAGGTTTGCTAGGAGAATGGTTGTTGAGCAAAGAATCCCACTGATGGTTGCTTCTATATATGGAAGTTTAGACGTTGTGAAGCTTATTCTTTCTTTCCCGGAAGAAGCCGAGTTGAATCTGTCTTGCGGTTCAGATAAAAGTACTGCTCTTCATTGCGCTGCTTCTGTGAATTGCTTGGATGTTGTCAAGCTGCTTCTGAGTGCAGAAGCTGATCCTAATATCCCTGATTCTCATGGGAACCGTCCTGTTGATGTTCTGGTTGTGTCTCCGCATGCTCCTTATAATTTGAGAACCATCCTTGAAGAGATCTTGAAGAAAGATGAGATTATTTCTGAAGATCTGTCATCTAGCTTGGGGTCTTGTATGGGTTTATTCTTATTTTATTAAGAGATATATCATATATGTATTACATATAACATATCTAATCATTAGACATGGCACTTCAAGCCCTAGCACGGAAATATTATTCGAAATACAAAAGACTCTCTAACTTTTTTCATCTATCTACAACATGTATATATATTTGCATTTATGTGTCGCTATGTATCTTTAGTAAAATTCGGCAACAGAAAAAATAATAAGATGACGTAAAATTTTATATGTTCTGGTGGAAGTTGAAGTGAACCGAAGGAACCTCAGTGTTCATGATCAACTGGTCAAGGTCCCAATATTCTTCCATTCTCATACTCTCAGGCACCTTTCCAGCTTCATTAGTGTTCACGTTGTCTAAGTGGTTGTTAATATCTGCCTTATACCAGTCACCTTCTTCACATTCCAAAGGTGGAAAGTAGAGTTCCCCTTGTAGCCCTGTGTTTACTCCACAGAAACCATCTGCGTAAGGGGTGAAATCGTCATTAAACGGGTGGTTGATCATGTGTGGCGTTGGGAATGGATTGTTGTTGGTTGGTATGTTGGTCAAATTAGAGGGGTTGATGAATCCCTGTTCTTGTAAGGACATGAAGCTTCCTATAATGTCTTTAAACTCCAAAGAAGAGGACGAATTAGAAGACGAGTCGCTTGCGTTGGGTGATGAGGATGAGTTGTTGACGAGGTTGGATGTATCAGACATCTTCTTTAGCCTTTTCTTTATTGTTGAGTTCCAAAAGTTCTTGATCTCATTGTCGGTCCGACCAGGCAATCGTGCTGCAATCTGAGACCACCTATAAAATCGAAAAAAATAAGAAAGAGAGAAGAGTAGTTCAATGAAATGATCGATGTTATGTAAAGTTTATACAAGGACATGGTTTGCATGGGAATTAGATCGACCTAACTACGTGAAAAAAACACTACAACTACTAAAATTAATTAAAACAATAACCATAGTTTTGACCTTCTTACTTCTTTTGTTCAAACAATATGTTGTTAGTTATATGATGTCACATATGTTTTGACAAGAAAGTATGTAATCTATCTCTATTTAAAATTAACTAATATATATACAAAAGATAACATTTTAAGTGAAAGAGTCAATTAGTTTGTAGAGGCATAAAACTTATTTAATTCGTATAAATTAAAGTGTGTTGAAACAAAAAAAATGGAAGATATATTTGTTTTATTTTAGGAAGTCATGTCCAACGTAAAGTATAAACAAAAAAAAGTGTATGTTTCTTGAGAAAGTGACAGGAAAAAACCTTATAAATGTATAATTAGAAAATGAAAGTTGAAGTAAAACCCTAAAGAAGAGAAGAAAAGGTTGCCAAAGAGACAAAAGTCGATTTCAATAAATAAGTGTTTTTTTATAAGACGCACCCTTAAGTCTTAACACCCACGATTAACGAACTTTGACCACTCACATAGTGACATAATTACAGGTGAATGTACTCATTCCTTGTTTGGTTCTTTGCCTCTATTTTCTTATGTTACTATTATTATATATTTCAACTTTCAATTGGGTAATTTTTTCTTCACAACATTCATTCATCCCTCTGAATTTTAACAGTTATCGTGCCAGTGAATATTCGAACCAACCTCTATCCTTCAACGTGAACATCGATTATACATTTTATGATGATATATCATGTATATTATATAGTTATATTCACAGTTGAGCAACACACATATTCTTTGTTCATTTGCTCTGGTAAGATATCTCACTTCTTATATATTCATACCGGTAGAAGAAAAAACGTAATCAAAGATGTAATTTCAACAATTTGGTCGTTTTATTAGACAAAAAAACAACAATTTGGTTGTTTTAAGGTCGATTTTTGTTCTTGATCAGTTGGTTTAGTTTTCTATCTGTTTTTACTATATATACTCCCTCCAGTTTGTAATATAAGTTTTTTTGGAGAAAAAAAATATTTCAAATTATATAATATTCAATTTTCTATGTAAAATTTATTTGCAATTAATGTTATATAAAAAATAATAATATACATTTTATTTTATGATTGGTTGAGTTGTCGTTAAATAAATAATTAATGATGTTTTTATTTAAAAATATAAGAAATTTTTTTTTTTTTAATATATGTGCATAATCCCAAAACAATTTATATTAAAAACGGAAGGAGTACCATTAACCAATAAAATGAAAGCTAATATCTTTTAAAAAATAGATTCACCTGAAAATGCTGATTTTCTAAAAGAAAGTTTATGCAATATAGTTTAGGTTCTTCAGTCTTTAGTTGTCTTTTATCAAATTGTCAACATGTAAAATAACCAAAATGATGGCAAAAATGTAAACCTGTTGCCGAGAATGGAATGAAAACGAATGATAAGATCCTCTTCTTGAGGAGAGAAAGCTCCACGCTTGAGGTCAGGACGAAGATAGTTAATCCAACGAAGACGGCAGCTTTTGCCACATCGCTGAAGCCCTGCGTTTTTAGCAACATCGCTCCAACATCCTTGCCCATTGCTTATCATATATTGCATCAGCTTTGAGTCTTCCTCTGGAGACCAAAGTCCCTTCTTCATCTTCTTTACTTGTTGAGTGGTGGCTGCAACTGCTGCTACCTCTGGTTTCCTCATTTTTTTTCTCTCTTAAATCTTTCTCTAGGCTCGATTTATTGATGTGAACGAGTGAAGTTTGTTTTTTATAATAGAGAGAGAGAAAAGAGAGAAGACTTGATGAAGGGATAATGATGATGGTGATGAAAGGGAAGGTTGTATAGTTTGCTTACAATTCTGGTAAGAAAACCATTCCTCCTTTTTAATCTCTATGATGTGTGTTGCTTTGTTTTAAAACATACAAAAAACACTGGTCCAGGCTCTTTAATTATATATTTATTCATGTTTAATCGACCAATATCTTATTGTTTGTGGCAAATAAAATACACCAACAACAAATGTATCTTTGTATATAACTAATTTAACCAAGTGAAGAAACGTTAGTTGAACTGTCATGGACGAAAACGGTTTTGAGAGAGACCCAAAATGCAAACATCAAGACAAGAAGGAGAAGTGCTCTTCACTTGTTCTTTTTTTTCTTTCTTTCTTTTTGAATATATAAATAAACCATTTCTATTAGTTTCTTCATTCACAAGGTATATATTACAGACATGTCTAATTCGTTAACCTTACGTATAAATAGTATATGACATTAATATATATTCATGAGCATGTCTATTTTCTATTCAAAGATGTCTTCATTTTCAAGGGAAGCAAATGTTGTACTATTTCATTAGTTTACGTATATAAGCATAGTTCGATTGCATACTTAAATAAGTGGACGAATGTTATAACACTTTTTGTTTGTTTTATATTAGGCTTAGCCGAGCAAGAAGTTTTGCTTCGGCTTCACACAACCACCTCTCCCACACCAACACGTATACTTGAAGAAATCAAATTATTGTCATGGAGAATATATAAAACTCTTTTTATACATATATTTTATATTATTATTGATATAAACGTGGGTCATGATTTTTAACTTCTCGACTTACAGTCATGATTTAGAGTATTTATATCTTTTGCCCACCATCCAGAAATAAGCATAACTTTTTTATACAATCATAATAAACATCCACAGATAAAGTACAAAAGAAGTTTGAATATTGAATCTTGTAAATGATTTCTGATGGAGAAGGCCAAAGATCTTAGGTTTTAGGGGAGATTTTCGTTTTGTTGAAATCTTTTTGACTACAACTTTGAAGACCTTTGTTTATATATGTAAAAAAGATAACTTGAAAAGTGTTTTAGCTAGAAAATGTATGTTCCTTTATTGTAATTAGAGGAATGGGAATTTTGATAATGCAAACTTCAACAACCATCGTTTTGTAATAAATCTGTGGAATATTTTTTCGATTCCGTGATAAATTGCTACAGGATGATAGAATCACAATCGTACAATACAAATATTTAATTAGCAGTTTGCAAGGAAAAATATTAAAATGTTAATTCTATTTTTGGACAATTTAACATGCTAAATATACATGTGATATATATTCGGCTAAATGTATCATTCTTAACATCTTTGAATTTAACTCTGTGCAGACGTCTGCTAAGACTAATATAAACCCTAAACCGAAGCGTTAATGTAACTCTCAACACAGAAAAGCAAACGTAAAATAATCACTTAAAATAACAATATACAGTAGTGTGAGGTTAATCACTGTGTATAACTGTAAGTTAATGTGTATTAAACCCTATTGAAACTTTAACGGAAATCTCAAGTTTATTTAATTTGAAATATTAATCATGCCTATACAATATACATACTATCATTTTATTGAATGAAGACAAAAGTGGTTACTAACTAGGAAAGCAATTATCACCCATGAGAACAGAGGCTCAAATAAAGGAAATTAACAAACTACCATTGAATCAAAGCATTAGCTTAAACTTGAATCTTACTTTACAGGCTGATGTATCTTAACCTATAATTTTATATTTGTATTATAATTTTTTTTTTCTGTAATAATAACAAAAAGACAACTATAAAGTATTACTCACTTCATGGACTATCTTTTTGGTGACAACATCTAATTGGTTAATCATGACGCATTTACATAAAATTCGTGATTAGATTGTCTTTGAAGAAAACGACTTCATGCTCATTTAATTATTTCACAATCGGACACTTCCACTACGTGATCACAAATTGTAGTTTTTAACCTAACCATCCCGTTCCGTTGGATCGTTATTACCTGTAACTGATACTAGTTCTTAACTTAAACCCCTGCAGTCCCGTTGGATTGCTACATTTGTTGTTGATTAAACTCACCTAATAAATAAAAAAGACGTAAGTGAAACAGAGAAGAAACTTTTTAGCTGTTAATAATTTCATTACCTTTATTAGCTGTTAACAGCTAATAACTTACAATTATGAAACTGTTGTTTTGGTTTTATTGGACCTTTTTATTGTATTTGCTTTGACTTGACGCGGTGTTTTATTCTTTTCTTTGTTGTACCTTCTAATATAATTAAAATAAAACTTGCATTCTTCATCACCCACAGCTTACAGCTAAACCGCGTCGGCCACGACGGATTCAAATCAATACAGCCACTAAGTTATTTTATTTGTTAATGGGACACCACTAAGTTCTTTATTAATGAGTCGTTACTGATCGAGTTCTAGACTAATTCTGATACTTTGTAGAAAAATGGGTATTGTTGTTAAATTGTCACATTGGTCAACGATAACTTAAAACTAGAAAGATTGAACCCCAATCTAGACTCAGAGAGTATTATTTATGAAACAATTATGTGTTTAATATTAGCTGCTTTTCACAAATAAACAGATATGTTTGCTTCAGTTTTTCTTAATTAAATGTTCTTTTTATTTGTATTTTGAATGTAATAAAAGGATCACAAACCATATGTAGAACTCTTTTCATTAATTACAAACAGTGCTCCCAAACATGCACTAACAAAGTTGTAATCCATTAATTACTTCATTAGTTTAAAATCTAGCTAGACTAGTAGAAACTACTGCAATAATTCTGATAATTATTCATCTCGCATAAAGTAAACGATCGATTTCGTATACATACCTTTCTCACGTTTATTTGGAAAACTGGCCATTAATTAATTTGTTACACATCAAAATCAAAAAGGAAAAAAAAAAAAAAAAGAATAGCAAACATATGAGAGGAAGAAGAAAAACCCAAGAATTGACGTACTACGCTGCGTTCATCAAGCATAAGCTGCAGAATCCGAATCAGTAACCGGAGGAGGTGGAGGCGGGGAGAAGTAACGGTAAGGAGAATAAGTGGTTGGAGGAAGTGGGGCTTTGTATTTGTAATGAGGAAACTTATGATCTGATGAAGAAACAGATGAATATCCATAAGCCACGGCAATCATGGCTATGACGACCATCAAGAAGGTGAAGCGTGTAGGCCATGAACATATCATCTTCGAATATCCCAAAAGGAGAACTTAAAAACTTTTTTGGTTTGGAGAAGGTTTTGGTCTCATGGGTTAGCCTTATATTATATTATAGATAGAGAGGAATAGTTGTTTTTAAAAAGTCAAAAGGTTTTGGTTTTATTATATTTTAACAGCACCGGCAACATCTCTTATTTACTTAAATTTAAATTATATAGTCCTCTTTGTTATGGGAGAAAGAGATATATAAAGGTGAGATTCGTTAAAATGGGTACGGTAAAGGGGCCAACGTAATTTTCAGAAATAAATTTACAGATTGAATCACGAAAGAATATGTATACAAAGATACGGGAAAATCTAAGTTTCGATTAAACGGTTTAAAAAAAAAAGAATTTGCGATTTAATTGTTGTTAGATTAACCTTATCGGAATTATTCTACAGAATATACTATTTTGGATGTTTTCTTTAATTCTTTATTTGTATAGACTATAGGTTTGGAATTATTTTCAAAGTAATTTAAGTTGTTATATTGTTTAGATAGACTACTATAATCCTGCAAAAATTAAATATTCTTTTTTTTCATTAAAAGATTCATTGAACATAACCAAAGATTTACACATGATGAGATACTAAGTTAGTAAGTTAAAACTAACTCCTAGAACAGAGCCAGCAGGAAACATAATTCCTCTGAAGGCATACGCTGGCAGAATTATTCAAATTTTCTAGAAACAAACAAACTAATACAAAGGCTAAAGTACAATCATGTAGCAATTCTAAATTGAATTTAATATTTTAGTTAAGAAAACTGTTCGTTGTTTTAATCCTCTAACAAGGTTTTCTCGCAAGTGCCGTATTGACTATTGAGGAGAGGAAGGAGGCATTAAAAAGACATGCTTTATCTTGTCAATAAACAAATGTCATTGTGGTTAAAAACATAGCAAAAAAATAGAGAATACTTATAATTGTGAAACTGCATCTTTACAACGAGATTGTTGCCGTTTACACACATACTACAAACTTTCGCAACAGTCTCTTACCTTTTTTCCTTTTCTTCCATCTAGTCCTACTCCTATGTACTTCATAACAACACACCTTACTTCTTTAGACATATTATTATTCAATGTAAAACACTTTATGAAAAGATTAGTTCCTCTATCACAACACTTGTGTGGTATAACCACCGGTCATAGTTATTCAATTTTCTAATCTGTGATTCGCAATAAGATCCTTAATTATACAAACCATGCACCTAGTGACTAGTGTCTTAATTCTTCTTGTTCTTGACCGTTGCTTGGCTAATAAACTCTTCCAAACCAATAACAGAAGAGCCATTAACTCCATCATCATCCATCGCTCTCCTCACTAACTCCTTCACCTCTTTAGCCTTCTTCCTAACTTCTCTCCCTACTTCATTCTCCTCATCCATCACCAGCTTGATCTTAGCAACAATCTCATCACATTTGATATCACATCTCTTCCCCCTCGCTACCTCAACCGATACTCCAACATGTTTCTCCATCAATATCGAATTAAAGAACTGTTCCCCCGCCATAGGCCATCCGAGCAATGGCACACCGTAGCTAAGAGATTCGAGTATAGAGTTCCATCCACAATGACTCAAAAACACACATGTTGCCTTGTGTGACAATATATCAACCTGTGGTGCCCATTTCTTCACAATCACTCCTCTTCTTGATTTCTTGATTCTTTCTTCAAATCCTTCAGGTAAATACTCTTTCAAATCAAAGTCTTTATTTGCCTCCGCACCCATTGGTGGCCGCACTACCCATATGAAGTTCTTCTCGCTACTCTCTAACGCCATAGCCAGCTCCAGCATGTGAGTTTGAGATATAGAGTTCATAGAACCAAAACATACGTATAAAACCGAATTGTCCGGTTTCGTGTCAAGCCATGACTTCACACCTTCCTCTGTCGACCTCGAGCCAGCATCGGGTAAAACCGGTCCGACCGGCCAAACCGGTTTACCACCGGTTATTTTACGGAAGTAGGACAAACCGATGTGGTCGATTTCCTCAACCGTATTGAACAAGAATCCATCGAAATCAGACCATCCTGGCAGATTCTTCTTCATAAAAACTGACCAGTCATCGCTTCCGTCAGCTTCTAACATAAAGTAGTTCAACTGAGTTCTCTCAATCTCCCCTGCTTCTTGAAAATCATGTAATAGAAACTGATCTTGTTTGGTTTCTCTGTGTGGCAAGTGAAGCCATATGGATCTGTAACAACCTAACCCAAAAGCACCAGAAGCGCTAAACATAAACGAAGAAACACCAACCTCTTTACAAACCTTACCGATCCAACCCAAGAAGAAATCACCAACGACCATAACATCATCATCATCATCTCCTTCTTTCAAGATCTTCTTGATGAGGTCTCTAAAGGGATCACGGAGAGATCTTGAAGCTTCTAAGAGGCTGATGACGAGAGAGTACGGGAGAGAATCGAAATTCTCGGCGTCGTGAGGGAGACCGTGATGATCGGAGCTGTTGAAAGGTAACTCGATGAGTGTTATGGAGGAATCAGGAGGGAGTTTGGAACGTAGTTTTGGGATGTTTAAAGGAGTGTTGACAAGAGAGATGATAAGGTTCATGTCTTCTCTGTTCTTGATCATCTTCTCTAAACGAAGGGCTAAAGAAACAAAAGGGATGATATGGCCTTGTGCCATGAAAGGAAACATGACAATATTCAGATTTTTGGGTTTACCGTCAGCCATTCTCCGACGATTTTTTTTTTTGATGCCGTGTTGAGATAAGTTATGAGATTCAGACAGGAAGAAGATGTGCGTTATGGTCTCTGATTTTCTATGAATAGAAAGAGAAAAGAGTCTTAAAGACTTGGGGGAGTTTGGTCCATTCACTTTTCGTTCTCTTCTCCCATTAGTCTATTTATTTTTATTTTCCACCAATTATTGGTGTAAATGCGACGTTGGCTCTTTTAGATTTTCAACTACTAACATTTTCAGTTATATTTCCAGATTTTAAGGTCAGGAATTGTTCTTATTTTTTTTTGGAAACGTACATAAAATTTAAAATTTAATATTCATGAAATTTTTTATGTTTGTGCATTGATACGGAAACAAATCACAGAAAGTTTATTCTGATTTGCCTTTCTCTTTTTGATAGATTCATTGAAATTTGAAGAACATTGTTGACTTAGACCACCCTCAGCCCCAAGATACTGAAAATGCCTTTTACCATAAAATAATATTTTTATCTTTTCTTTAAGAAAATATTTTTTTAAAAAAATATTTCAAAAATACATATTTTATTTTTTCTATATATTTTTATTGTACGTATTGAATGATATTTATATAAAATTGATGAAGATTGATAAACACCGAAAATAATAGATTATCAAAATTTAATATCTTTGTGTAAAAACATTTAAAACATGCATCATTTAGGAACAAAAGAAGTATTAATTTTAAAAGTTTTTATCAAACAATTATAACCACTTAGAAACTGACAAAAGGCAAGTGGACTTTTAAAGAGTATCTTGCGTGATCTTGTGTGTCTTTTGGTCTCTTTCCACTTTCATTTATATTGATTTTGATTTTATTTTCAGATAAATAGTAAGAAATGTGCATGGAGGTTCTCTTATGCCCCAATAAGAAGATGCCAACTCATAATGTTTATAGATCTCAAGAGCTTCTTAACCATAAATCTAATGGGCTAACACACAAAAGAGATGGTGTCAACAAAAAAAGTCATGGGCCTTTCTAACGATCTAGTACTTTTGGCCCATATTGTATATCCTTTCAGCCGCAGCTTTTCCTCTTATCCTTTTGTTTCCATAACGCAACTTTAGAAAAATCTGACTCCTAAAGATTAAAGAAGAAACGCAATAGATAAAAATAACATAGTAGTGTGTTGAATTGACTCTCTTTAGCCTAATGACTTGTACCTGCAAAGAACCTTACATCTTAAAACCCTATCTTGAATATAAAAACCTGGCATCACCATAACCTTAACCCGCCCTTGTCCACGTGACGTTGATGATCTCTGCATCCTGTCTCGATCTCCACCACCCATATCTTCCATATAACTCGATTCAAACGCTCTGTTTTCTTCCACCCTTAAGATCCTTAACGCTGGATTAAACGAGAAGGCAAGCAGATGAAGCAACCATACACATTTCGCAGCTACAAAGAATGCTTGAAGCATTTGTTCAGACCAAGGTCTTGTCCACTTCAACGTTGTAATAATCAAACTCATCTTCTCATCGCAGAAACTACTGAACTCTTCACTGTAGTATTTTGTGCCTTTTTTCAATACCTCGTTCCAGCTCAAGTTTCTCAAGGAAGCAAATGAAGAGAATTTGGCTTGACGTTCTTGTTCTGGATCAAGTAGTTTCGGTGTACCGTTCTTCTGGAAGACGCAGTTCTCGAAGTCTTGGTATATAGATTGGCTTATGATCGCTTCTATGTGGTATTGAATGATCTTGGAGTACTTTGAGGTGAATGATAAGTTGTATGGTTGAAGGAGAGTGTTGATGTTACTCATTAGAGTCGAGTCTTCTTCGTCTATCTCTGTAACTAATGTTTTCAAGAACTGCTTTATCGATAGTCTTGATTCTGAGACAATCTGCAAGAACCCTTCAACCATCACCTCTTCACTCACTGGCATCTCTGAGTTCTTCTTCACTGCTTTGTTACTACTATTCTCTTGTGACACTACTTTTGTTGCGTCTCTCAAAGCTTTCTTCAAACTGTCACAGTAACTTTCCAAGTACTGAAGCTTCTCACTGAACTCTCCTAAAGAAGATTTCATCTCAGAGACTTGTGTTAACGCAGCGTCTCTGCTTCTGTTTGCTTCCATCAACTCTCTCTTCAGCTTCTCAACACCAGAGCCAGAGTCTTTCAACACCACCTCAGAGACTTCTTCTGATCTCTCGGTTCTACTAGGGGAATTAAAGATAGAGTTGCTCTTTTGTTTCCTCTTTAACTTGGGGAACAACCAAGACATCACTTTACCTCCACGGTTCCTTGTCTGAGAAGCAACAACAACAGAATGAGAATCCGTCAAGGGAACAACAAGATTAGAGCTCTTCAAGCTCTTAGTATCAAAACCTCTTTGTTTGTTGTACTCATTGCAAGAAGAGACCGATCTTAAGTCAACCGAGCCACCGCCACAGTTACTTCTACCGGTTGTATAAAAATGTAACGGTGGAGATCTAAGAGCGTCCGACATGGTGTAAACATGATGATGCGAAGAATCTTGCTGAGGGGTTAAAGTCTTTCTTGAAGTAGAGGTTTTGTAAGAATCAGAGTGATAAGGATGTCTCGAGTCTTGTTCTTCATCTCCTTCCACTAAACCAACACCAGATTCATCCCAAGTCTCAGATAATGTCAGATTCTTGTGATGAAATGCAGACACAGGCTCATCTTCATAGCTCTGGTTTCGCAAACCAAAGAGATAAGTTTAGCAGAGAAAATGTGTGAAGTGGAAAAACACAGTAACTTGTGTCCAAATTCAATACAGTGTGACAGCTAAAGGACAAAATAAGGAAAAACAATGGTTTCCTACTTCTACCAAATCCAAAGTCTTTTACTGTTTGTCTTTTTATACTTCACAGTGGTTTAAATTATTAGAGGTACTAATCAAATCATATAATGTATTTGTTAGCTGAGAAAAAATGGATTAAGATATCATCTAATTCATAAAATAAAACCAAAATTAGCGAGCCTAAACCGGATAAACCAATAAATCTCGGGCTCGATGAAAATTATTTTCAAAAATGTGTTTAAAATTGTTAATAAACTCAAATTCCCATACACAATGTCGAAAGCAATCAAGTAAAAACTAAAAAGATACCAAAAAGTGAAGAAAACACACATGGAACCCGAGAAGAAAGATGAGAAGAGATAAAGAGAGGTTACAGGAGTGAAAACAGGATAGTCATGAGCAGAGAGGTTGGGGAGAGGACGAGAGGCTGGAGAAGATGAAGAAGGGATTCTGATATTGTAAGCAGAGGAAGGGCTTGACTTCTGCATAAGACCAGCTTGAAGTGCCCTCACCTTCACACCGTTTGCTATGGCTTCTTCTTTTTCTCTTCCCTTGTTCATTCTTGTTTCAGAAGAAGCCATGGAAGAAGAAGAAGATTAGAAAGAGATAGAGAGAGAAGGAAGAAAGAAAGAAGAGAGGTTGTGAATGCGATAGTGCGAGAGGAAAGGGTGTGTGTGATGAGGATGATGTCTGCGTGTGAGAGAGAGAGAGAGTTAAAATCCAAAGAATGTTCTGTCTCCCTTCTCTAAAAAGGACTTGATAAAAAGAGCGCATGTGAAGGGCAGAGTCCAAAGTTTACGAAAATACCCCTTGTTTTCTTTTAACAATCTAAAATCAAAATCTTTTTTCTTTCTTTTAGAAACAACTATGTTTAAATCTAAACATTGAAATTTTCAATATAATTAGGAACTTTAAATTCTTGACACATTAAGGAATCATAGTTTAAAATTAATTTTACGGAAGGAATCTCAATTTAAATAACTAGAATATCTTTCAAAAAATTACATACTAAGTATTATGGACCTGGAGTAGCTTTGGTTCCTATTGCAGTCAGAACTTTTATAGTATAAGTATTGAAACCGATTTTTTCATGTTTTTTACATATAGATCATACCTTTTTCTTTGTATGAACATATAGATCATACTTGATCGAGTATCTAATTGGTTTATAATAGTGTCCTAACCTAAATTCGAACTTAGGAGTGAGCGTATGTTAGTGACTAACAAGTGTCTATGTATCAAATGCGTATGACCAGTTAAGATGCTCACACAGAAACATCTACGATAATAGATTGGTAGTTTGCTATGGACTTTGATGCTTAGCAACAAGTAACAACAACAACAACAACAACAAAAGGTTTCTTTTAAGTCAGTCAACAAACCAAAAGGTCGTAGGTACCAAAAAGACAGAATGTGGTAATGTGAAAGGTGGATGGATGCTTTCAAGTCTTTGCCGTGGAGAAGAAAATACTCGCAAAAACATTTACTCGTTTTGATCCCCAGTCTCAGAAGAATAGGTATATTATAAAACATATGTCATATACCTTAGTTAAAAGCTAAAGAAGACTTTCTGACAAAACTAGATTTGTTAGAAGATAGATTTCCATGTGGGAATCATCATTTCTCAAGAGTTGTTTTGCAATAATGTTGTAAACTCGAGCTGTTTACATCAGCAAGTAAAGAAGTCAGAACTCTGGGAAAAAGTAGTATTAAACTGTTAATAATATAATGATGATAAAATCATTGTTAAGTAATTTTGTGTTTAACTTTCAAAACCAAACCCACCAAACCTATATATAAAGTAAAAAGAGCCTAACCTAATGTGTTCAAAAGAAAAAAAGCCTAACCAAATAAAGTGTTTTGTCAAAACCTTCCACATGCGTAAAAGTATGTCTTGTAGCCTTTTTGCATTTTTCTTGCAAATGAATTGGGCATGCTTTACTGTTAAAATTTTCTTCACACTTCTTTGCTACATTTTACTTAATATTTGTTCGTAAATGTATTTCTTTCAACAGTTACAAAATGTTATAAAGCAGGGACTGATTTCTTATCCATAGTTATCTTTTTTAGGCCAACAAATACATAGTAAAGTATAATTAAAAATGATGTTACAATTACACTTTCCCAAAGAATTGATACAGGTTAATAGGTTCTCTAAATCACCAAAATAAAACTGATTTCTTTAGTGTAAAGTGTGTTTAAACCAAAATAGTTTTAAAACAAATGATTTATCGAAAACAATTTATTATACCGCGAAAAAGATCTGAAATGACCAATCCTGAATCATGCTTAATAATATACTGGTCCATGTTCTATGGAGGACCATCTTTTGGAAACAAAATTGCTTTTCAAATGGACTGTTTAATTCCAAATATTAAAAACCTCAAGTTCATGCATGGAATAGTCCATAGTCTCGCATTTTTATTTCAATTATACTGGCTCGTTACCTACATCACAAAAATCATAAGAACAAATAAATATTCACTAAAGGGGACCCAATAACTAAAAAGAATTTATCAAGAAAATCGTATGAGTATATAACATTAATACAGCAAAATTAAAGGTTCAAATTAATATACTTCAAGTCTATCTTCGTTATTTTATTTTCTTATATAGACTGTAGATACGAACAACCATTTTGACTAAGAGCACATCCACTCATTAGATAACTTAATCAGTTTCTATCTAAATATAATAATAATATGTGTATACTAGTTTTATACCTTAATTAAATTTAAAACAATTAAAAGAAAGCAATCAGAAGAAGCCATATGTATAAAAGTTTCTTAAATTTTATTTTTTGATATCTAAAACTAGACCTTTTACTAACACAAATTCATTATCTCTCTTCCCTTATCAATATTTTTTTTTTTCAATTGGTAATTTTTTTTTTTTGAAACATTTCAATTGGTAGATACTTGTTAATATCCTGCCGTTAAGGCTGCTCTAAGCTACCGGTACTCTTTAACAATTCTTACAATGGACTTTTGTCTATGAATTGTCGTCGTTGATGCTTCTACTGACCTATAATATTATTGTAGTTATTATTGCAGTTATAATAGGAAATGCAATGGATGGTTACGGGTCAGACATGTCAAATTTTTGAGTAAAAATGATTCAACCCGCAATAGAATGATTTTTTATAGAACGATTTATTTTGTCATATCTGAATTTTATTAAAAGAGAACAAATATAAACAAAAGACTCGAAAGAAGGGCAAAGAAAACAACAACACAAAGCCCAAAAATAGGCAAAACAAAAGAGATAAAACGATGAGCAACAAAGACCCCTACAAAAGAGCTCAGAGGAAGGCAGTTGTTTCCCACTTACACACAGTGCATTACTGATTAGCGTTAGAGAGACACATGTAAACCACCCAGCGAAGGAGGAACACCGTCACTCGAAGCGGCCACGTACAGTCTTCACGGCGAGAAAATCGTCACTGGAACGACTTTCCAACGATCCATCGGAATACACCAGAACATGAAGAAGAGACTGTCAGACGACTTTCACAAATTAAAAAGCCACAACGCCATAGGTTTTATCACCGGAGCTCCGACATGAGAGAGCAACACAGAGCCAACAAGCGAGCTAAAGCCAAAGCCAAAGCCAAAAAGATTTTCACTTCAAAAAAAAAAAAACTTCAATCGAAAACAACTGATAACAATAATAATTTCCCTTTCTTTTTATGTACAGTTAAGAGAAACTAAGTGACAGACATTTTAGTTACAAATGTATTGAAAAGTCAAAAGAGTAGAACATGTGTAATTTTTTTTGTGTCGTGTCTGCAGCATTTAGAGAGTTCATAGAGCTTATGAAGAGGTCTAAACAGAGCTCCTCATCAATGGGAAGTAAACAACAAATGTTAAATGTTTTTTGTTAGTGATGAAAATATTGTTTTGGCTGTGGCTAGGTTAAGGATTCGTTCCAATAACATACCAAATGAATGCTGATAAAAAATTACAAATAATTGTAACTAAAATGTAGGGTCACATGGCTAACTTCATTAGAAATAATTTTCTAAATATATCTTAATAGCACATTGATGATTTATTATTTGCGATATATGTGAATAAAGAGTTTCAATATTTAATGTGACTATTGTATTTTGTTGAGAAGAGTTCAAGTTAAGATGATTTTAACATATAAACATTATTAAATTTCCCATTATTTTTTTGTGCTATGAAAATATGGTCAAGGCATAGACAAACAAACCATATGTTGCCATACAAACAGTGGTGAATTGCTCAAAAATAAACTAAACTGCTCGTAAAAATAAATCCTAATAACACACAAATAAGATCAAAATTTATTAAAACAATCCATTTATAGCATGGACAAACCTATAATTCAGTTTAGAAAATATTACTTCCTCCGTTTTTTTTTCTGTTTGACGCTTTGGAATTGTATACACGAATTAAGAAAACATTTAATTTATATATTTTCTATATAAAACATCATAGTTATCTAAGTAGGCATATAAAAACAAATCATATGTTACCATACAAACATTGGTGAATTGCACAAAATAAATTAAACTGATCGTAAAAATAAATCTTAACTTACAAATAAGGTTAAAATTTATTAAACAATCTATTCTTTTGGGTTGAGTTTTAATAAATTTTTTATCTATGTTGATCGAATTGCTTAATATTTTTCTTCTTCTTTGCTAAATTAACTTTCTTTATTGAAATTTTATTCCGATAATATTGAAAGCTTGTTAGCTTTTTTGCTGGTTATGGTTGAAACCTAATTCAATGGGTGTCAATCTTTGCTGTATAGATCATGAGCATATTGAATCCTATTGTTCTGTTCTTCTGTTTGATAACATCGAAAAACTTATCACTCACTTCTGCATAAAAAAACTGCAACACATATATCATTGTGAAATGTTTTTCCACGTGCTCCCCTCTAGCCTTATGCCCGTTGTTAATAACCCAGTTTTGATTGAAGCGCTCTAGCATGACATCCTTGCTAACTGCTTTTGACGACACGTTGTTACAATAAGGTGGTGTCACTCTAGCCAAAGGTGAAATGATACACACCCCTTTACTTGCTCGACAAGTAGCATCAACCCACCAAACAGTGATTGTGAATATGTAGTTGGAACCCTATTCACGAATATGTAGTTGGAACCCCACGTAAAACACCACACTGCTACTAAGAGAAGCCCAAATGGCTGTGTTCTTGTGCTTCCTTCTTGCCACACACATTACCCCCATTCATGAAAGCAAATAGGTGGTGATGGTATAAATACGACACACCCAACACAGCTCCAAAAATGGCAAATTCGTCAAAACTTTTCATTATAATTCTTTCTCAGTGACATAATGGTAGAACTGTTTTGTCTCTGATACCAGCTGGAAGGGAGATAAAGAGAACACACTAGATACCAAAGATTCGTGTGTAATCAAGTTTGATCTAAGCGAAGAATCTCAATCTTTAGATCGATAGATGGTTGGGAATACTCTTCCCCATTATTAGAAAGCTCGTTAGAGGTTAGGAATACTCTTCATCATGCTATAGAAGCTTGTTTAGCTATGAAAAGCTCAAGTTTATTCAGTATCAAAAGTTATCTTTTGGTTATTTTTTTGGTTACTAAGAACCGAACCGAATCCGTTAATTTTTTGGTTACTTCGGATGTAACCGTATCCGAACCGGATCCGACAGGTACTTAACCATATCCGAACTAGAATTTTAAATTATCCGATCGGTACTATTTTTTCTAGTTCCAAAATATCTGAAATCCGAAAAACCGACCCGAATCCGAACTGGTTATCCGAATACCCATGCCTATCTAACACAATCTGAAAAGAAAGGAAAAATATATTGAATGTTGGTTTTTAGTGAAAATCAACGATTGTCTTTTATTGTTAAAAAGTAAAAAACAAAATAATGGTTTTTGTTGGTCAAATATTTTTCAATGGAGATAAGAACCAAATTAAAATTCCTTGACCGAAGATATTTTCCTAATTTTCATATCATTCCTTTGCAAATAAATATATGTCTTCAACCACACACAAATTCTCAAGAAACATCTTTCACATTTCAAAATTTATTTGTTGATAATGGTTCGTTGCAAACAGAGACCTTGGATGTCCAGAGGAGGAGCTTCTTGGGTTCCGCGGGTTAACAATATGATGACAGCAAGACCATGTAACCGTAACATGAAGAGGCCGTATAGGTACAAGCCAGGAACCGTGGCGCTAAGAGAGATCAGAAAGTATCAAAAGAACACAGAACCACTGATCCAGAAACTTCCATTCCAAAGACTTGTGAAAGAAATAGCCCAAAGTTTCAATGCAGAGTTACGGTTCCAGAGCAGTGCTATTGATGCTCTCCAGGAAGCAGCTGAAGCTTATCTCGTTGATTTCTTTCAGGACGCCAATTTGTTTGCCATACATGCCAACCGAGTGACTATCATGCGTAAAGACATCATGCTTGCTAAAAGGATTCGTGGCGATTAACTTTGAAATCATGCATGATATGTATTATCTAAGATTTGGGGATTAATATTCCCGTTTCAGTGTACTTTTCTGCTTATTTGAAATAAATAAACTTTGCTTTGGTTGCTCCCTTTTTTTTCTTGATTAGTTTTTTTTTTTTGTGATAAATCCTATCGGCTGATCAAGTCAGTCTCAAGAGAAACACACTTAGTGCTACAGAGTGGACTAGTCCGGAAACGTACCACACTGCCTGATTCGAGTTTGGAATACTTTCTGACTAATGCCAGGGGATGGACCGATCATCTGTTACAGCCCACCATGTAAACCACTTAGTCCAAAGTCCAAAGTCCAAGCCCATACTGACCAAGTAATGATAATTTAATCGCCAGAAGGAATCGAACTCAGGACTAATGTGGATACACACAGTTCTTAGAAACGTGCTATGTCCTAGTGCTATGTCCTCATCTTCACGTCAACAAATTAAACATCAGAGTACATTAATATAACCGGCAAAAGTAATGATTTTTAGATCATTTGATAAACTTGAATAATGATTATTATCATAAGCCATGTTAGTATTTCATCAATCAATCGAACTATGGAACATTTTATGTAATAAAATACATTAGATGGCGAACGAACGCACGTCTACTCTTACATGTGGGCGTCTAGAGGGGTAAGATTGTTTCCGAGTTAACATTATAGTTTACGTAAATGTAAATGTTGTAAACGTAAAAAGTAGATGCATGTCTTAATATTACTAGGCGCCAGAGATTATTTGCCTGGCTATCCATAACGTTACGACCCCGACTTGACGCATTTTTCGAACATATAAATCCTCTTCGAGTGAGGTATGCTAAATTTTGAATTTACAATCAGATGATAAAATCACGACTAGTCGAAAAAGTGTTTCAGGCGTTGACATTTGATCTTCAAAGTATATAATGTTACTCTAAGTTACAAGGTAAGGAACCGTATCATATCGCACGGATACTTATTTGCCAACCTATAATAGTTTTTTTGGAAAAATACTTGTGTTACAAAATTATTTTGCATGTAATTATATTTTAGGTTAGTTGTAATAAAACTACAAATATGTCAATACTATATACGATCTAGGTTTTATTATCCGGTTAGCAAAATTATTTAGAAATTTCGAAAACAACTAAATATTTGAAATTAACTAAAAATTAAACACATTTCAATCTAATCATTTACTAGATTAATAAGGTAATTTATAACGGTAATTTGAATATTAATAATTTTTTGAAACCATGTAAGACATGTGTAGTCAAAAACATGATTACAAGATAATTTTATAAGATTTTATTTCTTAAACATATTTTTTCTTAACATATCAGATACATTCTTCTTTTCTTCTTCCTTATATGTATTTTCTATAAGGAAAGTCTTTTTGAAGAATTATATGCTTACAAATTAAGAAAAATATTTTAGTATAACAATACAGAAATTGAAAGAATCTTAAATTGTTTCTCTCTCAAGTATCATCACAAAGCATATCATGGAGTCGTAATAGTAGTGATAATATTATAATTGTTTAAGGTGAATATTCATCAAATCAATTACTTCAAAAATGATAAGGATAAATTTCAAAATTTTATTTAAAATTCCAATTCCAGTTCTCTCATCATGTAATAAAGTAATAAAAAACATCTTTGTCTATCAATTCTTTTTTTCTAATAAAATCTTCAACTTTGAATGTAAATGACTTTAATAATGGTATTATAGTGAAAATGTTGAGGAGCTTTAAAATCATATAAATTATTCTATCACCATGATCATATAAAGGCTCATCAATACTTACACAATAAGAAAATGTAATCTTGTTTACCATATTAATGGTAAATTATAAATTATCTACATAATTAAAGTAGTCAAACCATTTAACAATCTATAGCGTTTCTTGTTAAATGCGACAATAATAAACATATAATTTAACAAATAGCATTTATGCTAGAACAGATTAACTAACATTAGTTATTAGTATTATACTCCCTCCGTTTCACAAAGAGTGTCACTTAGACACATTTCACACATATTAAGAAAATGATTGAAATTCATTTATGATTGTATTAATTACATCTATTTGACCAATAATATTTGAGATAAATAGATTTATTTATAAAACCAATGCACTTTGCAATTAATATTAAGCTATAAGTTACATTGAAATTCTAAAATGATATTTTTTGTGTAACAAGAAAAAAGTGGTAAAATGACACTCTTTGTGAAACAGAGGGAGTATAATAATTCATCTAGAAACCAAATCAAATATGTGAGTTTCTTAACATATGGATTTATAGTCAATAGATTTTAAGAAATAGAGTGAATATCATTTATTGGACCCAGACTTTTATTCCAAAAAGTAGTTTATATTTATTATTGAAATAAGTTGAACATTACCAACTAATCCTTGATCATGCAATTCTTATGATGAGAAGACACATTGTAGTCAGAATGATAAGTTTAAGCATATATAAAAACACAGCCATTAAACCGCTTGAAAACCAAAGCAAATTTTACAATAAACACACTTACTTAGGCTAAATATAACTCCTAAAGAACTTACACAATTCATAGGATGACAAGACATATTATTAATTAGACATTTTAAAACTTCTAAAAACCAATTCATTTTAATGATGAAAATACACATTATTATGAAAGATATTTAAAAAAAAAACTCTAGAAAATATAATATTATGATAAAAAGACACATTTTAAATCATTTTCACACTTTCTTAAAATAGTTAATTTTTGTTGGCTACACTAAGAAAAAACTGTACATAATTATCTAACAATCCATGTGATTTTATCTTAGAAGTTACAAAGAAAATTCAAAGGGTGTTGGACACTTAAAAGTTATTGCATTTTAAAATAAAAAGACATATCATTATGAAAATATATATTTTTAGACATTTTCACAATTAATGAACACAATTTTTCTAATGAAAAACCACATTCTTTTACTCACCCCGTTCTATTTTAAATGCAGTTTTATAGTATTTCACACAAATTTAAAAAGTTAACACAATACCTATTTTAGCATTCTTTATATATTAATTAACTCTCAGCTATTGTTATGACAGATCAAAGTAAAAGGGTAAACTAAGTCACTTTATATTATATATTGCCTAATTTTTTGGAAAATAAATTTAGTGAAACAAAATAAAAACTTAAAACGTCATTTAAAATGAACAAGCGGCATTTTAATAATTTTTTAAGTTAATGATTTTTTAAAGGCACATTATTAAGATGAAAACTGTATAATATATTTGACAATATTTTTAGAGTAGTGTAATTTTAAAATAAAATGCATATTATTAAAATAAAAAGTTACAATCATGATATTTATTTGAATTCCTCTTGTTAATAAATATAACCTAAATTGAAATGAAGAGGAGAGTGATGCGGAAGAAGAACTCAAGCACATGCGTGCACATGAGTTATATTTCGAATAACGTCAATTCCATTAATGTCGCTCTTCTTACTTATCTCACTTCCTTCTAAATCACCATTAACAGAACTGCCAAATCTCTGTATCACGTTTACTCTCCTTTTTTCAGGGCCGACCATGAATTTTGAGAAACCTGGCTCAAACTATACCGCGATTTACTACAAGACCATGTTATTAGTACTCCGTAATTCTTCCATTTTATATTAGTTGTCGTTCTGAATTTATTCACACAAATTAAGAAAACATTTAATTTTAAACATTTTGAAAACACTATTACCAATACATCTAACCATATTTCAACCAATAAAAAATTGAATATATAATATTATCAATAAATTTTGTATTGAAAACCGAAAACGACACTTATTTTAAAACAAAAATTTTACCATACAACGACAAATAATTTAAAACGGAGGGAAAATCATTTTAAATGATGTTTTAGGAGAAATTTGTTGTTTCATTGTAAGTGATGTTTTCAAGTTTATATGTAAAAATTAAATATAATTTGATGTTTATGACCATTTGTATTTTGCAGAATGTTTTACTATTGGTTGAATTAGTTGTAATTATTGTTGTTTTTAGACAAACGAAAATGATTGAATAAAAGTTTGTAATTTCTTAAACGACGTGTAAAAATCTTAAAAACCACTTATTGTATACATATGAAATACTCCCTCCGTTTCATATTATTTGTCATTGTAGGGAAAAATTTTTGTTTCAAAATAAATGTCGTTTTAGAGTTTCAATGCAAAATTCATTAATAAGATTCATAGGTAATTGTGTTTTTATTTTTCTATTGGTTAAAATATGGTTATGTCTATATGTAATTGTGTTTTTATTTTAGAAATATATAAAATCATATGTTTTCTTAATATGTGTGAAAAAATCTAGAACGACAAGTAATATAAAACGGAGGGAGTACTTATTAGTATTGTATCCAATCTATATCTTGGAACTATTAATACAGCCAGGCAACAGAAACAAGAACATAACCATGTTATTAGTAGTATCATTTAATTATATTGACAAATAAATAAAACTGATCATACTATGCTCATAGTGTATTACCATGTTACTAGAAGGTTCAACGAAGCAATATGCATTAACAAAAAGTAATGTTTTGTCGTGTTGCACTTGCACCTATCTATGTGACTATAAATACAACACCATAGTAACTAAGTCGTTTCCATGTCAAACCTATGTAAAGCTCATAAACACATCACACCAAGATTCTTGGAGTTTTATTATATACTTTTATAGTCACTCGTCTTGTAAACGGAAGCCATGGTGGATGCTAAGAAGGCGTTAGTGATTGTACTAATCAGCGTCGCCGTATTGCTTCTCGCCGGTGGTGCCACGGTGGTCCAAGCTTGTCTACCTTCCGAACGAGCGGCGCTACTTGAGTTCCGATCAAAGCTCAACGAGCCTTACATTGGCGTTTTCAAGACGTGGAAAGGCCAAGACTGCTGCAACGGCTGGTACGGTGTGAGCTGCGATCCCAAAAGCCACCGCGTCTCCGGCATCACCCTCCGTGGAGTATCCGAGGAGCCGATTTTCCAGCGGGCGAAACGGAAGGGCTTCATGACCGGCACCATCTCGCCGGCGTTATGCAAACTAACTCACCTCTCCGGCGTTATCATCACCGACTGGGAGGGAATCTCCGGCGTGATTCCGAACTGCATCACGAATCTTCTTGCCATGCGACACTTAGATCTCGCCGGGAATAAAATCTCCGGCGTGATTCCGGCGAATATTGGGAAGCTGCTTAAGCTAAGCGTGTTGAATCTCGCCGATAATAAAATCTCCGGCGGGATTCCTCCGTCGATCACGAGGTTAACGAGGCTATCGCATCTTGATCTGAGGAACAATTATATCTCCGGCGTCATACCGGGAGGTATAGGCCGGTTAAAGATGCTGAGCCGTGTGCTCTTAACCGGTAACAGAATCTCGGGTCGGATACCCGAATCTTTGACCCGGATCTACCGGCTCGCGGATCTTGAGCTCGGGATGAACCGAATCACCGGCGCGATCCCGGCTTCGCTGGGGAAAATGTCGGTGCTCGCGACGCTCGATCTCCACGGGAACTTGTTATCCGGCGCGATTCCGGGGAGTTTGATGACTTCGTCGATCTCTTATTTGAATTTGCGCGGGAACCGTCTTGCGGGAAGGATACCGAATACGTTTGGACCGAGGTCGTACTTCACGGTGTTGGATCTTTCGAGCAATAGTTTACAGGGAGTGATTCCGGCGAGTATCACGACGGCGTCGTTTATAGGACACATCGACGTGAGTCATAAC